>JBBGZY010000372.1:6022500-6600000 GCA_037952925.1 Lithobates clamitans
GAATGACAATTACTCAGCCATGCAACACAGTACCTAATGTAATTTTTATACTACTGAGCTACTACGCAGGAGTGACATCATCACAGCTCCGGCCAATCACAGCGCTGGAATCTTGTGAACCCGGAAGAAAGACGGGGGAACAGGTCAGCCCTCTGAGCTGTGACTTTACAGCGCTGGAGGGTTTCGTTCCAAGGGGAGTATCTCATAATGTGCTAGTATGCGATACATACTAGTCCATTATGCCATTGATCATCAGGTTTTTTTTTTTTTGAACATCCACAGTTTACAACCACTTTAATCTCCACTGACTGGTTTTACTATACAATCAAAAAAATACCAAAAACTTAGAAAATAAACCCCAACATTTTTCTTAGTTTCTGTTATAAAATTTAGCAAATAATCTTTCTTCATAAATTTAGGCCAAAAGGTATGTTACATTTCTTTGGTAAACATAACCCGAATCAGTGTATATTTGGTCTGTGTGAAAGTTAGAGAGTCTACAAACTATGGTATTTTGTTACCATGATATTTGAAAATTGATCAGTCCTGCTGTACTGACAGCCTATCTAATTTCTAAAGGCCCTAAAATGCCAAGACAGTACAAATATCCCCCAAATTACTCTTAGAAAGTAGACAGTCCAAGGTATTTAAAGTGGTTGTAAAGGCAGATGTTTTTTTATCTTAATGCATTCTATCCATTAAGATAAAAAGCCTTCTGTGTGGAGCAGCCCCCCTAATACTTACCTGAGCCCCATCTCTATCCAGCGATATCCACGAGTGCTTCGGCCATCCAGAACTCCCCCTCCTGATTGTCCGAGACAGAGCAGCAACGCCATTGGCTCCTGCTGCTGTCAAAGTCAGTTAGCCAATGAGGAGATAGAGGGAGTGGGGCAGAACCGCGGCCCTGTATCTGAATGGATACAAGGAACTGTGGCTCGGGTCCCCCCAAAGCAAGCTGCTTACTATGGGGGCACTCAACAGGAGGAAGTGGCCAGGAGCAACGAAGAGGGACCTAGGAAGAGGAGGATCTGGGCTGCCTTGTGCAAAACCATTTTACAGAGCAGATACGTAGGTTTGTTATTTTTATAGAAAAAACAAGACTTTGGTATCAGATGGTGTCAAGTACTAATGCGCAAACCATAAACCTCAGACCAATATTATAAGTAAATAAGAAAATAACTGATACAGCTGCCACCATAAAGGTGTTCTCACACCAATAAAGGAGCTATGACAAAAAAATGGAAAATGGCGCTTAATCAAATCAATTTATATATGTAAAACAACTAAATATAAATGGAAATTCAGTGACGGAAAATCCAATGAATACTCATGTCTATATCAATAATCTTCCATTACATTGAGCAATTTAAGATAAACATAAATCAGAGTTACTTCAAAAATGGGTCCTAAAAGGCTAACTCCCAAAAATGACTAATAATAGGGCCTTACAGACGGAGAATAAAAGTATCTGGACGAGAATCTGTCGATGAAATTACTAAATATGTATCAAATAAAATTAACCTGACATAATTAATGACATACTAATGTGAATAAATAATTATGTTTATCTTAAGTTGCTCAATGTAATGGAAGATTATTGATATAGACAAGACTTTAGTATCACTTTAAGAGGCGTGGTGAGTTTTTTTTGTAAGTTGTAATTTTTATGGAAAATGCAGAAAGAAAACGAACATTAAAATTTTTACACAAAGTTGTCAAATTAATAAGATATTTCTCACACACAGCATGGGCATACTTAGAATTACTACCCAGAAAACATTCTGCGATACCACGTGTGAGACTTTAATATTTGGACCGATTATGTTCTGGACATTGTATCTTGTGTATCACACAATTCAACCAATTGTATAAAAACCAATATACTGTAATGGCTGCCTCTATACGAGTGGTCAGGGAATATAGGCCTAGTGTAGCATCACCTATAGCAGTTTCAGTTTCTATATGCCAATCAAGCCTAGCTTACTGGTAGATGGCTGCCCCCAGGAATGCCATGTTCACTGGCCAGGAAGTACAGGAGGGGAAAATAGCACAATATTTTCTTTAGTTGAAGACAGCAAACCTGGCTTTGGCATCTGAACAGGAGGCAGAGTGATGTTAGAAGCTGTATACACTTCATTCAATAAAAGTAAACATCCACTTATATGCAACATTGGAAAATCCAAATACATCGATGAAAAAGCATCATCATATCCAAGACACCTTAGACAGGGGGATGGGAGAAGGAAGATCCAGGATCCACACTGAGGTGTCTTCCTGATTCCCTTAGCTGATATCTCAGGACTTTATTACATAAGGCTGCCTAATGTTTTTTGGACGTTGACTATTTTACCTGACCCCCCTGTTTATTACATTTAGTGCTGCAGTTTATTTGTTCTTTTTTGGATTTAGAATCTGCTTATATCATTTTCAAATGTGGTTTCCTTATAACACTGAATGTATTCGAGACTACTGGTTTCTTAACAATTTAATTAATTATTCAGGATGTATTATACTTTCCCACACTATGATTTGAAATAGTGCCCTGAAACCAAAATGGATGTAAAAATAGAATGCAGTGGTATGTTTGCCAACGTGGGTCACTAACAGAAACAACGTAAATAATATCTGCAGACTACTGACAAATTTAGGCAAACATAAAAATTTAGAAACAGAAGTAAAATGTCACTTCCAAGTTTAAAACCAAACAACTGTTCAGCCAAGGTAAGTCACTGCAGTAGAAAAGGTTCTAATCTGTTAAGATGGACAAAGCTTTATGGCGACCACAATCTGGCACGTCTTGTGACAATGAGTTCTGCCTATTATTGAGGTGTACTCCATGCACAATATACAGTTAGGTCCATATATATATTTGGACACAGGCACAATTTTCGTTTTTTTTCCAGGTATTTACCAAAATATATTCAAGCTATAGTTAGACAATGGATATGGGCTGAAAGTGCACACTCTCAGGTTTAATTTCAGGGTACGTAAATCCAAATCGGAAGAAGGGTTTATGAATTACAGCTCTTAGGAATAGCCATCCACCCTTTTTCAAGGGACCAAAAGTAATTGGACAATTGAATCAAAAGCTGTTTCATGGCCAGGTGTGGGCTACTCCATTATTTCTTCATCAATTAAGCAGGTAAAAGGTCTGGAGTTGATTCTTATGCTGGCCATACACTATACGAAAAATCGGCCGAAAAATCGTTCGTATGGACACTTCGTTCGTTTTTCGGCAAGTTAGTGGGTACAAATCGATAATCGTTTGTGACGTTTTTGTGGAAAAAAAACGAACGGCATGTTTGGAAAATTTCTGCCGAACGTACGATAAATTGCAAGGTTAATGTGTTTCCCGTCCGAACTGCCTGCACTAGGTATATGTAAAAAAACGAACACAAAATTATTTATTCATGTCCACTGAACAGATTATCGGTCATTATATGATGGCACGATCGTTTGCGGTCACGGTCGAACGTTCGTTTTTCGAAAAGGGGTTCGGCCGATTTTCTGTATAGTGTATGGCCAGCATAAGTGTGGTATTTGCATTTAGAATCTATTGCTGTGAGCCTACATCATTTGTTCAAAAGGAGCTGTCCATTAGGCTTGGCTACTGAATCGAATCAGTAAATCAACTCACTACAGAGTTTGAATGAATTGAATCATGTAAGTGAATCTGATTCAATTCATTGTCAAAGATCCTCCCCTTTCAGGATGAGTAGAGAGGGAGCTGAAAAAACAGCAGCCTCAGCTCATGATTTGTAAAATTAGCTATACCATGATTAGCTGTGAGCCACCAAGACTTCAAGTTTCTGAATAAATCACAGAGCACACAAGATTCTCTTTTGTATGATGTCTGTGTGTGAAGCAGGCAGCAGCTAGTCAAGTCCAGTCTGTGAATGACTTACTCAGAAAGGGCACACAAGAATCAACATTATGTTTTGTAACATGAGTTGTGTGAGCCAGCAGCATGACTCCTAAATCTATGAGTGACTCATCAGAGCACATTAGATTCATGAGCTGCTGTGAGAAGTCTCTGAACGAGGCTCGGTTTACATTGGTGCGATCATGCATGAAACCCTGCGGTTTGCGAATCGCACCTGACTCGCAGGCAGTTCACACTGCTCTATGTGATTGCGAACTACTGGCAGTGCCAATACAAAGTTAATGACACCCCCAGAATGGTTCGCATATCACAGTGCTAACTGTTTATTCGGACAGGTATCACCCATGCGATCTGATTCTGGTGCGGACCAAAAAAAAGGGTCCTGCACGGTGTGGTCTGAATGTGATGCGAATTCAGCCATACAAATCTGTATGGCTCAATTTGCATTGCAGACATCACATGTGATTTGCACCAATGTCGTACAGTGCACTGAGCGCAGCACTGTGTGAACCCAGCCTAAATCACAGAGAGCACACAATTATTCTGTATTTTAAAATGAGCTGTGTATGTATGAGACAGCAGCATGACTCTTGAATCTATGAATGACTCAATCTAGAGAGCTCACAATGAGTCTCTTTTGAATCATGAGCAAATATCAACTGAAAGACGTACTCAACATTCCAGTAATAAAGTTTTAAAAATTCTGTTTTTAAATTTTAACTTAAAATAGGAGCAGATAATGATGTTTTTCAATGTTCAGGTCAGGATCCATTTAATGATAGCAATGGGTAGGGGACCAGGGGACCGGTATAGAATTACCGATAGGGAAAAGTGGTTACTTGAGCAATTAATGGTCAGTACATTGAAATTGATGTAAAAGGTAACAATTTATTGTTGAATGATAAAACACCTGGGTGAGGTGAACATACAATTGGTTAAATAATGCACTTAGGAATACAATACCATCCTAGGTGGGGTGGCATTGAGGGGGACTAACGACCACAACATACAAGACACACACAGAACATGTAACGGCATAGACGCTGTCCGGACTGGTTATATGCTGCTCGGTGGCCAGGCGATCAAATTGGATAATAACATGTAGGTGTGTGCCCAAGTGATCACCGGCATCAGCGATGTCTATCGAATGGACGGAGAGGCGGAAGCCGCGCAGCGGTGGAATACCAGGTAGCCTATCGCATTATTCGACGGCACCTGCAGCCGCCATAGCCACCAGCATTAAGCAAGGGCTTTTACGCTCAGGACCGGATCAGGCATTCCTTTCGGAGGATCACAGCTGCAGCTACATTCACCGGTCCTACAACCCTCCGGACCCTGCAAGCTATCTTTAGCATGACCTGTGCAACCACTTCCAGGAATCCCCAAGGAAGTTAAGGTACAAGCTTTACAAATTCATTAACAAGTTGAGGACTCTGCACAGCTTATTATATGCTTTAACTTCACATGCACCAATTAGCCATGGGAGCCCCCTGTTAACCAATGCCTGTACCTTAGGAACAGCCTTGAAGCTCACTGAACACTGTGATTTACCAACTTTACAGCTTATATGGTCGACTATCATTGTTTACACTGCACCAGTGAACTATATTGTACTCAGACCTACAGCTCCACTCCTATTCAGCATCCCATGGGTACTTTGAATTGCCAGGATCAGTCTAGCCATCCTTGATCCCCATCCCCGGGCCCGGGCCTTCCCTTCCTGCCTCCTCTCCCCGCTCCATGTATATGCTTCTCGGCAGCGCATCCTATTAAATTTTCCACTTGGGCACACACCTACATGTTATTATCCAATTTGATCGCCTGGCCACCGAGCAGCATATAACCAGTCCGGACAGCGTCTATGCCGTTACATGTTCTGTGTGTGTCTTGTATGTTGTGGTCGTTAGTCCCCCTCAATGCCACCCCACCTAGGATGGTATTGTATTCCTAAGTGCATTATTTAACCAATTGTATGTTCACCTCACCCTGGTGTTTTATCATTCAACAATAAATTGTTACCTTTTACATCAATTTCAATGTACTGACCATTAATTGCTCAAGTAACCACTTTTCCCTATCGGTAATTGTATACCGGTCCCCTGGTCCCCTACCCATTGCTATCACTATTATATTGGTTACAGCAATTACACCCCACAGGTGCATGGCCAGGACCTGATCAGACCACCTATACACCCTTGCCTCAGCCCCTTCCCCCCTTCCCCCCCCCCCTTTTTGATTACCAGGATCCATTTAAACTTTATTTTTTCATGTTTTTGGTGTGCCAGAACAAGCTATAAATTTGTATTTTTAGTTATGTTAATATTTTTGTATAATTCAAGGTATCTGGGTTTTGTTTGTTTTTTTGCTGTATTGCATAGTTTATAGAATAGTTATTGCAGCAAAATAAAGTTACTTAACATCTAATATGCTGACTGAGTATCACAGGACTGAAGTTATGATCATTAATCTTAGCTTGAAGGAAATGAGTCGTGAGTCGATTCAGTGATTCGCATCATTTCACTGAACTGATCCAAATGATTATAATCACTAAAATGAATCACTCTGCCCAAGTCTACTGTCCATGCAAGTGAAATAAGCCATTGTAAGGCTTCAAAAACGAAAGAAACGCACCAGAGAGAGCTGCAACATTACGAGTGGCCAAATCAACAGTTTGGTACATTCGGTGGAAAGAAGAACGCACTGGTGAGTTCAGCAACATAAAAAGGCCTGGACATCCACGGAAGACAACAGTGGTGGATGATCGCAGGATCCTCTTTATGGTAAAGAAAAACCCATTCACAACATCCAGACAAGTGAAGGACACTCTCCAGGAGGTGGGCGTATCATTGTCAAAGTCTACAATCAATAGAAGACTTCACGAGAGAAAATACAGAGGGTTCACCCACAAGGTGCAAACCATTCCTAAGCCTGAAGAATAGAAAAGCCAGATTAGACTTTGCCAAAAAACATCTAAAAAAGCCAGACCAGTTCTGGAAAAGCATTCTTTGGACGGATGAAACCAAGATTAATCTGTACCAAAATGACAGGAAGAAAAAGTGTGGAGAAGGCTTAGAACAGCTCATGATCCAAAGCACACAACTGCATCTGTAAAACATAGTGGAATGATGGGATGGGCATGCATGGCTTCCAGTGGCACTGGGTCATTGATGTTTATTGATGATGTGGCAGAAGACAGAAGCAGCCCGATTAATTCTGCAGTGTTCAGCGATATACTGTCAGCCCAGATTCAGCCAAATGCAGTAAAGTTAATTGAACAGCGCTTCACAGTACAGATGGACAATGATCCAAAACACACTGCAAAAGCAACCCAGGAGCTTTTGAAGGAAAAGAAGTGAAATATTCTGCAATGGCCGAGTCAATCACCCGATCTCAACCCAATTGAGCATGCATTTCACTTGCTGAAGGCAGAACTAAGGCAGAAAGACCCACAAAGAACTGAAGATAGTTGCAGTTAGAGCCTGGCAAAGCATCAGAAAGGAGAAAACCCAGTCTTTTGTAATGTCTATGGGTTTCGGACTTCAGGCAGTCATTGCCAGTAAAGGATTTGCAATAAAATATAAAAAAAATGAACATTTTATTTATAATTATATTCATTTGACCAATTACATTTGAGCCCCTGAAAATGGGGACTGTGTATAAAAATGGTTGTAGTTCCTAAAATTTGTACTTGATATTTATGTTTAACCTCTTGAATTAAAGCTGAAAGTCTGCACTTCAAATTAATTTGAATTGTTTTGTTTTAATTTTATTTATTTTTATTCATGGTGGCATACAGGGCCAAAAGTATGAAAATGTTGCTTATGTCCAAATATAGAAGGACCGTTATAACTGTAGTTACAGCAACCTTCAGCTCATAAGATACTACATGTGGTACCTTTTTCCTAAAAAGGTATAAGCTAAACATTGGTCACTGGAAAGGTTTTAGAATATGGAAACCTTTTGATAACCCTGTGTGAATTCAGAGACTGTCACTATCGTTCGACTTAAGATTGGGCAACAACCACTAAGCGGTGATTTCTCAACCTTAAGGCTAACGATAATATTCACAGCAAAGTAAGAAAACAGCCAAATGGACAACATGAAGTGCTGAGACGGACAAGAGACAACTGCACACAGAATAAAGATGCAATGAGAGGTAACTGGCTATACCTAGTGAATGTGCTATCGCTGGACAGGCTTCTGAGAGAATTTCTGTAAGGGCCACAATGTCTGAGTGCTCCGTTTCTAAAATCAATAACCTATTAAAGGAAGAAAAAAAGCATGCAACGTTTTCATCAGTTCAATACATGTCACATGCTAAGTAAACCACTTTGAAAACAAATTAATGTAATATTTTTCCTCATATGTTATACATCATGGACAAATCTGTGAATAACTACTATGCTATTTACGTAAGTGTAGGTTTGAACTATTTAAAGAAGCAAATTGTGGCAACAGCTGCTTACAGCTTCTTATTAAACCACAACACATCTGGTAGAACAGCTACTTCAAGGTGGAAGTAGAGTAGTAGAGACCCCAGTAACATCCCCAAACCTTCTTTTGCATGCCAGCATTGCTTTCAGCAGCAGGAAATGACCCAGTGGCTAACAGGCATAGAGAAAAAAAATTAGGTAGGTTTTAATCCTGCCAGGTTTCTACTGCTGTATACGTATTTAGGAAGGCGGCACAATGCTCCCAGTCCTAATTTGAAAGCTAGGACTTCACCATAATGCAGGTGACAGGGGAACCAGATTGTTTACAGCCATGCAATGGGATGTGAGCACATGATCATGGGTGGGGGAAATTTTCCTACAGTAGTAAAACAGCCAGAGAGGAATTGCCTACTCCCCCCCCCCCCCCCCCCCAATTTTAAACCTTTGGGTGTAGTTCTATTTATGTAACTGTATGTAAATAAATGTATTTATGTAAACTGTGTGAGCCACAGCACAGAAAACAATATAATGTATTCCCCTAAAATTTACTGGGTGTGTTATTCATGCTGCAGTCAAACTTACCCCTGAAAGTAGGCAGTCATAGACTGAAGCACAACATGCTGGACCTTCCATGTGCTCAGTTTTAGCCTTTCACACATTAGCTTGCACACTTCGAACCGATAGCAGCCTGTTAAAATGAAAAACAGGTAACACATAGTTCACTTACTTTTATACTTTTTGGCATTTATGAACTAAATTGTTTGTTGGCTGTTTATATCCCTCAAAAGATTTTCAGTGTCAGATGTTCCCATAATAGTCTGTGTCCCCTGAAGACAATACTAGGGTGTTACACTGTGGTAGGTGAAATTACCATTTATCCTATAGTTCGAATCAGGCAAGGCAGCAACGTACTATCAGTAATCCATAGGACAGAGTTGGGATCTCTAGCCACTACAGTCTCTGAAACACATCTACAAAAACCTTACGTTTTGCATGAAGTTTGATTTTATATTTCTGTCTTCATACAAGCCGTAATATGATGTCTTCCTTTATTAGACACCAAATTGCTTTGGATCCCAAATGTGCAAAGCTGCTGGTATACAGAAAAAGGCCTTACACTGAGTAGCAGGGTTCCTGGGCCAAGCCTTGCCTAGAGTTGAGAAGGCACACAATAGGAACTCTGTCTGCAACTCTTTTGCTTTCTCATCCGGATCGTCTTCCTCTTTTGGTGACCGCACTCCCACAGTTTCTAGTGAAGTCTATATCAAAACAGATAATAATGAGTTTACATTTTATCCAACATGAACATTGGTCTTCATACAGATAACAGTGTATTAAACAAAGACTGTTATGTTCACCTCTGTGTGTTTGATTCACAGGTCTTGCCAATAAGACCCATTACTATTAGTAGTACAAAACGGTTAACATAAGTAGAGAAGAACAATATTTATGTTTTAGCTATACTTTTTCACAGCAGCCAAAATCTGATTTAGAAGACAGTTTATAAATCTGCCACTGTATGGTGTTCCAAAATCCTCCCTGTTTTGGCAAATGTCTTATCTATACTTTTTGTATCATGACTGGCACAAGATGTTATCTCCTGATGATGTAAACAAAGAAGTACAGGATCACATGAGGCAATACACTGCAAGGACTAAGGCTGGTCCTTCTTGCTGAACCGGCCGAGATTCAAACCATTAATGGGCAGGCTGAATGTACCAAGTTGATCAATCTTGGGTCCAAGCAGCTTGCCGGATTCTCTTGCGATTATCACTAACGGCTGCTATCGGATAGCAGCTAGCAATAATCACTGTCCGCCGCTAGGAGAAGACAATTGCCCTGCAGAAGGGATTCCCGCATTAACACTGTCTGAATTTCTTTCCTGCAACCACAAGAAACTTGCTCCGTGTATGGCCAGCCTAACAGTGTCAAGAGTTCTTAACACAATGCTAGATAATATAAACAGTATGAAATGAAGACAGATATTCACTGTATTTGGCAGCGATGGGTTAACCTTGACTGAAATATCACCATCCAGATAAAATATCTGGAAGCTTTAGAAGTCCAAAATCCAAGCCAATACAGCTGGTGGCCACATTTTTTTTTTACTTTTTTTTTTTTCATGTTCCCAAACAAGAACTAGACCGCAATAATTAATCTTAAAGTGAAATTAAAGACAAGTATTTTTTCTTTTAAAAATAACAAACATGTACATGCCATAACACTATGTGATTGGGTTATTTACTATTATTTATCCACTAGTCACTCTCTGTTCATTTCGGCCGCATACTTCATACAAAGTCCCAAACTCCCCTTCCCCCTTTTCAACATAACAGGGATGGAGACATTCTATGGCGGATGCCCAGGCCTCATATAAAGTCCCAAACTTTTCCCCCCTCCTTTTATAAACAAACATGTTATACTTACCTGCTCTGTGCAGTGGTTTCGCACAGAGCAGCCCTAATCCTACTCTTTTCGTGTTCGCCGCCAGCTGTCCTGGCCCCTCCCTCCCGCCCCCATAGCAAACAGCTTGCTGTGGGGGCATGCAAGCAGGCTCACTCCCGAGCCACTGATCTGCATGTCCATTCAGATACAGAGCCACAGCTTGCCCCACCCCCCTCTTCTCATTGGCTCACTGGCTGTGATTGACAGCAGCAGGAGCCATGAGTAGGGAGAGTCCTCAGGGAGACGACACTCTTGTGCACATTGCTGGATCATGATGGGGCTAAGATAAGTATTAGGGGGGGAGCTGCACACACAAGTTTTTTTTTACCTTCATGCATAGCATGCACAAAGTTTAAAAAAACCTTTTAGAACCACTTTAACCCACAATTTGATATTAAATATTAAATCCATTTGAACAAAACACTGCACTGTGAATAACCCATACATGTTTTTTTTTTCTCTGTTGGTTGAACTGGATGGACTTGTCTTTTTTTTCAACCAGATTAGCTTTGTAATTATGTGTACGTATACAAGTAAATATACCTGTTTTATCAAGGGAAAGAGGATATCTGTCAGTTCCTGGAAGCGATCCTCCTTAGTAGATTCAAGTACATCAGCAGCACACTTGAGAGCAACTATCTTGTACTTGACATTTTCTTTCCGACATTCTTTTAGTACAGCCTGAATTATATCATCTATGGTGGGCTGTTCATGAGCACCTTCCTTCAACTGTTTGCTGTGGAGGGCAAGAGAGACAACATAAACAACCCAATTTAAATTTAGCAAAGCAAAACATAAATGACAACAATCGTGTGTCAAATATGTCACACATTTATTTAGCATTTTCTTATGGGCCGCAATGGCAGCCTGCACATTACATTCATGACAAATTTACTTTATATTCATTTATGCTGCTTCCAGAGAAAGACTTTGCAGCAGGCAATATAACATAGCAGCAAGTTTTTTTGTTTTTTTTTTTAGTAAACAGTGCTTACCTACAACTGGAAACCACAGTTCCAATAGCTTTTAGAAGTTCTTCCTGTAAAATAGAACACATTAAAAGTGTGAAGTATTCTAAAAATACAGACACAGAAAAACGCTTAAAATATTAAAACAGCTTGGCTAAAAATCATATATATATATATAATAACACTTGGACATACCGTGTAAAATTATAACTAAATGTTAACACAAAATTTGTTTATTCTGCCTTCCCCGGAGAGAGATCTGCTAATCTGTCCAAGCTGTCCTTAAAGGTTAAACATTAAGGATGCACCTTAATATTGTTTTATTGTATGGTCTCAAAAAAAGAAAAATATACAGATTATGCTCTTTTATAATTATATGCAATTACTATAAATTTTTTATTCCAATACAAAGGAGATAATATATATAGGAGTAGGAAGACTTTGCACTGTGTTTCTTAGGTTTCTTCTACTGAGAAAGATGGATAGTTTTGCCACCAGTAGGATCCTTGATGATGGTGGTAACCCAGATATAAAAAAATTTCTGCAGCCGCCACTCTGATAAAAGTGATCCAGCGGCTGAATAGCCGCTAGATCACTTTTAGAAACGTCAGAAGGGGTTGACCCCTCCCGCCACTTTCCTGTGGTTTTCAGGCTTACGTGGCTCATCGGTAAGCCCGAGAACTGATCCGGCGGTTGCTGCAGAAGAAAGATGGCCTTCTCTCATCTCTATGGCCTAGGAGGCTCAGAGCGACGTCATGACGTCACTTCCGGTTCACGACCGATGTTAAAGCATTAGATCAATGTTTTTTTTTTTTTAATCTGATGCTTTCCATTGTAGAGGAGAGATGTGGGGGGCTTAGTGATCCCAGAACTCTCCATAAAGAGGACCTGTCATGCCTTAATTCTATCACAAGGGATGTTTACATTCCTTGTGAAAAGAATATAAAAAAAAAGTGATAAACAAAGTTAAAAGGGACTGTGTAAAAATAAAGAAAAATGTAATAAAATAAAATAAAGTAAAAAAAAATAAAAATATATATATATATATATCTTTAAAAGCACCCCCATCCTCCCATACAGTGGTGAACGCATAGGAAGGTCACGCCCACATATGTAAATGGTGTTCGCACCACACACGTAAGGTACTGCCACGAACATCGGAGCGAGAGCAATAATTCTAGCACTAGACCTCCTCTGTAAACTGGTAACCTGTCAAAATTTTAAAAACAAAAAACAAAAAACAAAAAAAAAGGAAGGAATATTTTTAAAGCATCGTCTATGGATAATTTTAAGTACCGTAGTTTGGCGCCATTCCACGAGCCTGCCCAATTTTAAAGCACGACAGGTTAGGTATCCATTTACTCGGCGTAACATCAAATTTCATATTTTACAAACAAATTAGATTATATATTGTGGTTTTTTTTTTTTTATTCATTAAAGCATATTTTTTCCTGTGAAAACCCTATGCAACATAAAAAAAATTCCAATGCCTCCATTTTATTCTCCAGGGCCTCTGCAAAAATTATATATATATATATATATATATATATATATATATATATATATATATATATATATATATATATATATATATATATATACATATATACACATATACACATACACATAGTTTGGGAGTTCTAAGTGATTTTCTAGCAACAAATACAGATTTTTACTTGTAAACAAATAGACCTGGTCCTTCATGGACAAATGATCACTGGGACCAATGGCCCGACTGTGGCAGATTAACAACAGACTGCAGAGAAAAGTGCAGTACTACACCTGGGGTGATCAAAGTCACTACAGGGGCAGTAGGAACGGACTGAAGATTGGAGTTTCACATGGTTCTTTGCAAAGCAGCAGTCAGCACGTCTTCAGCAATAACCCCTTCGATGGTAGAAGCTAGCAGACAGTAGGGATTTTAAAGGAGCCCAGTGATCGAACTGATAAGTTCACTCCCACTGCTCAGCCTACTTATGTCTTCAGAAACATTGCAATACATAAAAAACAAGCCATTAGAAAGATGGATTCAGACCTTGCCAGCCCACGTCCTTCCTGGCAGCCCCTGCAGAAGCGTGTCCAGAACCATTCCCAAGTGTGGAGGAACCAAGGAACCAGTTTGTTGTTTGGCTATGGAAGCCATGGCAGCAGCACCCTGTGCTTTCATCTTCCAAGATGGAGACTGCAAAGCTTTCTGAGTAATGTCAATAAGCTCCTTCATGTACAAACGAATACCACCACTGATACTTCCTGCAGGCATCACAAAACAAAAAAAAGTTAGCCAACTGTTAGTATGCTAGATGGATAAAGTCAAAGAAGTGGTGACACATTGCAGACTTTTTCCAAGCAAGACCTATGTTATGTTAAGACGTTATCATGAAAATATTTTATTATGCTGATATGAACTACATAAGTGGAAGCTATAGCTTTAAAAGAACTATTCTATTTTTTATAATTTTACATTTACTTTGTATGCCCATTGAACATTGTAAATGCTGTGACCTTAAATTACATTTTGTTCGATAGGTAACTTCTCTGTACTCTTCTCTTCCCCCGCTTAACATGCAAACATTGATTTATTTGTATACCTTTTATGTAGGGAAAGGGATCTTGAGAAATATTAGTTTTGAGTTTCCAATGTCTGCCTCTTCCAAAATTTTAAAAGCGGATGATGTAACAATAGATATTAACAAGGCCAAGGATAAATCCAAGGAAAAAACCAAGCTTACTTACTGACCAGCCCACAGACAGCCGAATCAACCTGTCTAACAGTATGCGTTAAAAACAGGGGTTTAGTCTGCACGCATTTGCAAATGGATGCATAAGCTACAGAGCCTCGCCAAGTCACCCTGCGTGCAGTCTAAACCCCTGTTTTTAACACATACTGTTAGACAGGTTGATACGGTTGTCTGTGGGCTGGTTGGTAAGTAAGCTTGGTTTTTTCCTTGGATTTATCCTTGGCCTTGTTTATATCTTATGTGCCTTCCAATGGTGCTTACTGCAAAGGCCAGCTATAGCTGGGGGCAGTGGTCACTTTTTTGTATCACTGTGTATTGGTCAGGCAAGGCACTGACACTTTCGCAGCCATTGAGCTATATGCTAGGTGCTCAGTGTGCTCCTGTACCTTTAAGAAGGGATAGGGCTCCCCTTCAGTCCATCTGCCCTCCACCTATCCATCAGAATGCATGTGCCTCCACTGTGGGGTCACTCATTAGGTAGCGATAGGAACTACAGATACCAGGGTGCCTTGGCAAAGCTCTGTAGCTTGCACATGCATTTGCAAATGCATGCAGACTAAACCCCTGTTTTTAACGCACACTGTTAGACAGGTTGATTCGGCTGTCTGTGGGCTGGTCAGTAAGTAAGCTTGGTTTTTTTCCCTTGGATTCATCCTTGGCCTTGTTTATATCTTTTGTGCCCTCCAATGCTGCTTACTGCAAAGGACAGCTATAGGTGGGGTCAGTGGTCAACTTTTTTGTGATAATGTCACAGGGAGCAAAAAAAACGGTTTCTCACTACAGGAACAAAGTAAAAGAAAAAAATTAATTCTGGGATGTGCTCTAGTGGGAGAGGGGAGGTTTGAGGGAACATTTGTGTAATACCTGGACATACACTTTAAAAACAGTGAAGCATTACCCGAATGTACGTCAGTATATTATTATATCCAAATTATTGTGTTGCGTTATGTTTTAAAGGATATTAAAAGGGCAAATATGACCATGGGGCACAAGCATAAAATGGTATTCCTCCCTCTTCTTAGGGAAGCATTTAATTCACCCTTTATGCCTTACACATAGCAAAAGGAAAGATCACTGTACCACCCCTAACACTGCATGAAATGAGCTGTGGCCTTTTTACAGGAAGCACCCAACTGTGACCAATTTGTGAAGTATTGCTTGCTTCAGCCAGCATTTTGAGTGATATTGATCTACCTGCTCTATTAAGGCATAATACAGACACTTGCATTCTGGAACATACAGTGCTGTGAAAAAGTATTTGCCTCCTTCCTGATTTTTTTGCATATTTCATACACTTAAATGATTCAGATCATCAAACAAATTTTTAATATTACACAAAGATAACCAGAGTAAATCCAAGATGCGGTTTTTAAATTATTATTTCATTTAATAAGGGAAAAAAGCTGTTCAAACCTGCCTGGCCCTATGTGAAAAAGCAATTGCCCCCTCCAATGCTGAATCATGAATGAACTGTGATTAACCAAAATTTTTTGGAAAGCAGAGTTAAATTTCACTTGCCACACCCAGGCCTGATTACTGCTAGACCTGTTGAATCAAGAAATCATATAAAAAGAATCTGTTTGACAAAGTGAAGCACGCTAACAGATCACAAAAAGCCACACATTATGCCACAATCTAAAAAAAATTCAAGAACAGATTAGAAACAAAGTAATGTACATGTATCAGTCTAGGAAGGGTTTCAAAGCCATTTCTAAGGCTTTAGAACTCCAGTGAACCACGGGGAGAGCCATTATCCAGAAATGGAGATTACATGAAACAGTGGTGAATCTTCCCAGGAGTGGCCGGCCTACAAAAATTACTCCAAGAGCAGGACAACGACTCATGCAGGAGGTCAAAAGAACCCAGAACAACATCAGAACTGCAGGCCTCACTTGCTCCTCAGGTAAGATCAGTGTTTATGATTCAACAATAAGAAAGAGACTGGGCACAAATGGCATCCATGGGAGAGTTCCAAGTCCAAAGCCACTGCGGACCAAAAAACACAAAAGGCTCATCTCACATTTACCAAAAAACATCTTGATTATCCCCAAGACTTTTAGGCAAATATTCTGTGGAGTGATGAGACAAAAATTGTACTTTTTGGAAGGTGTGCGTCCCCTTACATCTGGCATAAAACGAATACAGCATTTCATAACAAGATCATACCAACAGTCAGACATTGTGGTGGTAGTGTGATGGTCTGGGGCTGTTTTGCAGCTTCAGGACCTGGACGAATTGCCATAATTGATGGAACCTTGAATTCTGAGCTCTACCAGAAAATCCTAAAGGAGAATGTCGGGCCATCAGTTTGTGACCTCAAGCTCAAGTGCACTTGGGTTATGCAGCAGGACAATGATCTGAAACACAACAGCAAGTCCACCTCCAAATGGTTCAAACAAAGCAAAATGTAGGTTTTGAAGTGGCCTAATCAAAACCTGGACTTAAATCCAATTGAGATGCTGTATCATGACCTTACACAGGTCATTCATGCTGGCTGTATTAAAACAATTCTGCAAAGAAGAGTGGGCTAAAATTGCTCCACAGCAATGTGAAAGACTCATTGCCAGTTATCACAAATGCTTGATTGCAGTTGTTGCCACCAAGGGTGGCACAACCAGCTATTAGATTTAGGGGGCAATTACTTTTTCATATAAAGTCAGGCAGATTTGGACAGCTTTTTTGCTTTAATAAATGAAACGATCATTTAAAAACTGCATTTTGTATTTACTCGGGTTATCTTTGTGCAATGATACAATTTGTTTGATGATCTGAGTAATTTAAGTGTGACAAATATGCAAGAAAATAAAAAATCTCAAAGGGGGCAAATACTTTCACACAAATCCACCGTTTTGGAAATGGTAAACTTACCTGGCACATTCTCTTGCCACACTTCTTTCCAAAGATTTGCATCATCTTTGTCGCCCTTTTCTTCATCAGACGCCTCATGCATAGCAAGAAATGCCAGTGGTAACACAAAACCTGAGTGGTTCTTCAGCACATCAGGACTGTATCGGCTGATAGCATGAATGGTTAAAGTGCATCCGCTTCTGTATACTGGTTCTGTGGAAACAAAGCAGAAGATAATGAGATAAGATGTGTGAATACTACAATGCCACAGGCAAGTTTTGAAGTTATTTGCAGCAGTTTTATTTTTTTCAAGCAGTGTGTCTACTGCTAAAAAAAAAAAATCAACTTGATGGCTGTAACACCTACTATTTTTTTTTTGTTTTTAACAATCCTTTGTTAGGCGACCAAACAGCAAGGAATCTACAAAAAGGGTGTAATTGGAAATGGCTATTTGAAATAAACAACAAGAGGTTCTCAGGTCACCGGATTACAGACAAAACACAGTGGAATAGATTGCTGCACTACCAAACCACCTGGATAGAAATTTGAAGTATTAAGAAGCCAACTTCTACCTTCAATAATTTTACAGCTCTATTTGCGAAAATGCCATCCACAATTCTGCCCCCAGTTACATCATTAACCTGGTCTCAAAATATCCAAATCACTGTCTTCGTCTCTCGTGAGACCTCCTGCTCTCTAGCTCCCATGTCCCCTCTTCCAATGCTCACCTCCAGGACTTCACCCAAGCTTCTCCCATACTTTGAAACTCCCTACCCCAATCTGTCTGACTATATCCTAATCTATCCATCTTTAGATGATTTGTGTAAACCCTTTCCTTTAACCCGTTGTGGACCAGCTGCGCAGTTTCACTGCGGCAGGTTGGCTCCGCTGTGCGAAATCACATTATTGTACATGATCTCGCCAGGTCCAGGTAGCAAGCTCTGAGAGTCTGACCGCGGGTCCCGCGGATTCGATGTCCACAGGGATACCCCCCGATCGTCTCACGGAGAATCCCCCCCACAGTTAGAATCACTCCCTGGGACACACTTAACCCCTGCAGCGCCCCCTCCTGGTTAACCCCTTCACTGCCAGTCACAATTACACAGTAATTAGTGCATTTTTAATCGCACCGATCACTGTATAAATGTGAATGGTCCCAAAATAGTGCCAAAAGTGTCTGATGTGTCCGCCATGATGTCGCAATCACGATAAAAATCGCTGATTGCCGCCATTACTAGTAAAAAAAAAAGAATGAATAAAAATGCCATAAATCTATCCCCTATTTTGTAGACGCTATAACTCTTGCGCAAACCAATCAAATGCTTATTGTGATTTTTTTTACCTAAAGTATGTAGAAGAATACGTATCGGCCTAAACTGAGGAAAAAAAAATTTTTTTTATATATATTTTTGGGGGATATTTATTATAGCAAAAAGTAAAAAATATTGCTTTTTTTCTCAAAATTGTCGCTCTTTTGTTTATAGCACAAAAAATAAAAACCGCAGAGGTGATCAAATACCACCAAAAGAAAGCTCTATTTGTGGGGAAAAAAAAGGCATCAATTTTGTTTGGGTACAGTGTCGCACGACCGCGCAATTGTCAGTTAAAACGACGCAGTGCCGAATTGCAAAAAACGCTCTGGTCAGGAAGGGGGTAAATTCTTCCGGGGCTGAAGCAGTTAAAGAAGCCGATCCTGCTTCTAACTAATACACTGTGTTTTTACTTTCTCCATCAGCTCATCGCCATAATTATTACCTTCTGTATCAATTAACCCTCCCTCTTGGATTTCAACCTCTAATGATCAGGGCCCTCTGATCCCTCTCGTACCAAAATTGTATTGTAACATCTGCCTTCATTTTGTAAAGTGCTGCGCAAACTACTGGCGCTATATAAATCTATATAAATCCTGTATAATACTTTACAATCTTGACTGGGGTGTAACATTAAAGTAATAGTAAAGGTTAACCACTTCAGCCCCGGAAGGTTTTACCCCCTTCCTGACCAGAGCACTTTTTACAATTCGGCACTGCGTCGCTTTAACTGCTAATTGCGCGGTCATGCAATGCTGTACCCAAACGAAATTTGCGTCCTTTTCTTCCCACAAATAGAGCTTTCTTTTGATGGTATTTGATCACCTCTGCCGTTTTTATTTTTTGCGCTATACACGGAAAAAGACCGAAAATTTTGAAAAAAAATGATATTTTCTAATTTTGTTCTAAAAAAAATCCAATAAACTCAATTTTAGTCATACATTTAGGCCAAAATGTATTCGGCCACATGTCTTTGGTAAAAAAAATGTCAATAAGTGTATATTTATTGGTTTGCGCAAAAGTTATAGCGTCTACAAACTAGGGTACATTTTCTGGAATTTACACAGCCTTTAATTTATGACTGCCTATGTCGTTTCTTGAGGTGCTAAAATGGCAGGGCAGTACAAAACCCCCACAAATGACCCCATTTTGGAAAGTAGACACCCCAAGGAATTTGCTGAGAGGCATGTTGAGCCCATTGAATATTCATTTTTTTTGTCCCAAGTGATTGAATAATGACAAAAAAAAAAAAAAAAAAAAAAATTACAAAAAGTTGTCACTAAATGATATATTGCTCACACAGGCCATGGGCATATGTGGAATTGCACCCCAAAATACATTTAGCTGCTTCTCCTGAGTACGGGGATACCACATGTGTGGGACTTTTTAGGAGCCTAGCCGCGTACGGGACCCCGAAAACCAAGCACCGCCTTCAGGATTTCTAAGGGCGTACATTTTTGATTTTACTCCTCACTGCCTATCACAGTTTCGGAGGCCATGGAATGCCCAGGTGGCACAAACCCCCCCCAAATGACCCCATTTTGGAAAGTAGACACCCCAAGCTATTTGCTGAGAGGCATGGTGAGTATTTTGCAGCTCTCATTTGTTTTTGAAAATAAAGAAAGACGAGAAAAAAAATGTTTTTTTTTCTTTTTTCAATTTTCAAAACTTTGTGACAAAAAGTGAGGTCTGCAAAATACTCACTATACCTCTCATCAAATAGCTTGGGGTGTCTACTTTCCAAAATGGGGTCATTTGGGGGGGTTTTGTGCCACCTGGGCATTCCATGGCCTCCGAAACTGTGATAGGCAGTGAAGAGTGAAATCAAAAATTTACGGCCTTAGAAAGCCTGAAGGCGGTGCTTGGTTTTCGGGGTCCCGTACGCGGCTAGGCTCCCAAAAAGTCCCACACATGTGGTATCCCCGTACTCAGGAGAAGCAACAGAATGTATTTTGGGGTGTAATTTCACATATTCCCATGGCATGTTTGAGCAATATATCATTTAGTGACAACTTTGCGCAAAAAAAAATAAAAAAAATAAAAAATTGTCTCTTTCCCGCAACTTGTGTCACAATATAAATTATTCCATGGACTCAACATGACTCTCAGCAAATAGCTTGGGGTGTCTACTTTCCAAAATGGGGTCATTTGGGGGGTTTTGAACTGTCCTGGCATTTTATGCACAACATCTAGAAGCTTATGTCACACATCACCCACTCTTCTAAGCACTTGAAGACATAGCCCTTTCTGACACTTATTGTTTACATAAAAAAATAATTTTTTTTGCAAGAAAATTACTTTGAACCCCCAAACATTATATATTTTTTTTAAAGCAAATGCCCTACAGATTAAAATGGTGGGTGTTTCATTTTTTTTTTTCACACAGTATTTGCGCAGCGATTTTTCAAACGCATTTTTTGGGGAAAAAACACACTTTTTTACATTTTAATGCACTAAAACACACTATATTGCCCAAATGTTTGATGAAATAAAAAAGATGATCTTAGGCCGAGTACATGGATACCAAACATGACATGCTTTAAAATTGCGCACAAACGTGCAGTGGCGACAAACTAAATACATTTTTAAAAGCCTTTAAAAGCCTTTACAGGTTACCACTTTAGATTTACAGAGGAGGTCTACTGCTAAACTTACTGCCCTCGATCTGACCTTCGCGGCGATACCTCACATGCATGGTGCAATTGCTGTTTACATTTGACGCCAGACCAACGCTTGCGTTCACCTTAGCGCGAGAGCAGGGGGGACAGGGGTGCTTTTTTTTTTTTTTTTTTTTTTCTCTTTATTATTATTATTTTTTTATCTTATTTTTAAACTGTTCCTTTCATTTTTTTTTTTTTTAAATCATTTTTATTGTTATCTCAGGGAATGTAAATATCCCCTATGATAGCAATAGGTAGTGACAGGTACTCTTTTTTGCAAAAATTGGGGTCTATTAGACCCTAGATTTCTCCTCTGCCCTCAAAGCATCTGATCACACCAAGATCGGTGTGATAAAATGCTTTCCCAATTTCCCAATGGCGCTGTTTACATCCGGCGAAATCTACGTCATAAAATGCTCGTAGCTTCCGGTTTCTTAGGTCATAGAGATGTTTGGAGCCACTCTGGTCTCTGATCAGCTCTATGGTCAGCTGGCTGAATCACCGGCTGCATTTTCAGGTTCCCTGTTGAGACAGGAGAGCCAGAGAAAAACACGGAAGATGTTGGGGGGGGGGGGGGCATTCCCTCCCACTGCTTGTAAAAGCAGTCTAGAGGCTAATTAGCCACTAGGATTGCTTTTACATGAAAGCCGACCGCTGGCTGAAAAGAATGATACCAAGATGATACCTAAACCTGCAGGCATCATTCTGGTATAACCACTCAAAGTCGTGAATGGCATACCTGAAGACAAAAAAATGGTTAACAATAAAGCACAGTAAACGGTAAAGTATAAATAATTACATACCTGAAAAGCAAACGTGATAAAACATAACAACAATAAAACATTGCAGAATAGAATACAGTAAAAAAGAGCAGAACAATAGAGAGAGAATAGAGAGAGAGAGAACAATAAAACGACAACTATTTTTATTTTATATTTTTGTTTGTGTTTTTTTTTTTTTTTACACTTTTTTTTGTAACTAACTTTTATAACTGTAACCGGTTCCAGGTTCGGGTCTCTCAAAATGCGATGGCATCTTGGGAGACCCTGTGAAAGTGTGCCTAGTCTGTGGAATGCTGTACCCTACGCTAATACTCAACTAGTGCATGGTAGCGTTCAAAACATTCACCAATGCAAAGACCAGGATTATCAGGACAGGAGGGACAATAATAGCGGGTGTCACGCCTATATCCGCGCTTGCTGCAGACACGACATCTTTTTTGGGGGGTTCGCTGGGTAGGGGTACTCGGGAGGACATAAAGAAAATGCCTCTCATGCAGCCGACTGCATTTGGTTGGGGATGTGAATGGGGGAAGTACGGGCGCTGCAGAAGCGGTGGGTTCCCAATTAGGATTGGCGAATGCAGCAGGAAGGGCATTATGGGCACGACGGGCCTGTGTTTGTCTTTTTGGTGGCAGCGGGACACTACTTGTGCTTGCCACCTCACCAGCTTCAACTGCACTTATGGGACTCGCCACGTCACCAAGTGTTACTGCAGTGCTGGTTTGACTACGACCGGGGTGTACTAGGCCGCTGGCGCTTGCCAGTTCACCAAAACGCTACAAAAAAAACTGTTAGCGATCACAGGGATCCGGCCTGACTCTGCGAACGCTGCAGTTATGCGTTTAGTGTTTTGTAAGTGACAGTGATCGATCGATACTGCACTTGGGTGGGCTGGGCCGGGCCGGGCGGAGGGGCAAAACGCAGGTGCTAGCAGGTATCTGGGCTGATCCCGCTAACACTGCGTTTTTGGGAACCCTAAACTGCTGGGGACGCTAGTATAGATCTGATCAGATCAGATATTGATCCGATCAGATACTATACCACTAAGGGAGGCGTATGCTGCGTGCGTGGGTGTTAGCGGTACTGGCGCTAACCTGACGCTGCCTGGGGCTGGTGCTTGCCAGTTCACCAAAACGCTACCAAAAAAACTGTTAGCGATCGCAGGGATCAGGCCTGACTCTGCGAACGCTGCAGTTATGCGTTTAGTGCCTTGTAAGTGACAGTGATCGATCGATACTGCACTTGGGTGGGCTGGGCTGGGCCGGGCGGAGGGGCAAAACGCAGGTGCTAGCGGGTATCTGGGCTGATCCCGCTAACACTGCGTTTTTGGGAACCCTAAACTGCTGGGGACGCTAGTATAGATTTGATCGGATCAGATATTGATCCGATCAGATACTATACCACTAAGGGAGGTATACGGTGCGTGCGTGGGTGTTAGCGGTACTGGCGCTAACCTGACGCTGCCTGGGGCTGGTGCTTGCCAGTTCACCAAAACGCTACCAAAAAAAACTGTTAGCGATCGCAGGGATCAGGCCTGACTCTGCGAACGCTGCAGTTATGCGTTTAGTGTTTTGTAAGTGACAGTGATCGATCGATACTGCACTTGGGTGGGCTGGGCTGGGCTGGGCGGAGGGGCAAAACGCAGGTGCTAGCGGGTATCTGGGCTGATCCCGCTAACACTGCGTTTTCGGGAACCCTAAACTGCTGGGGACGCTAGTATAGATCTGATCGGATCAGATATTGATCCGATCAGATACTATACCACTAAGGGAGGCATATGCTGCGTGCGTGGGTGTTCGCGGTACTGGCGCTAATCTGACGCTGCCTGGGGCGACGCATATCACCGCCGGGCGATCAGGGGGCTAAACCTTTATTCGGTAATAAACGGCGGGTGCCCTGACACTATAAAAAATAAACGAACTAACCAGCGTCACCCGTAACGGTTATACGGTGATCAGTGGTGAAAGGGTTAACTAGGGGGCAATCAAGGGGTTAAAACATTTATTAGGTAGTATATGGGGGTCCCTGTCGCTATAAAACGCTGACGGCGAACCTAAATATTTACGTTCCTAACTAGCGTCACCAGCGACACTAATACAGCGATCAGAAAAATGATCGCTTAGCGACACTGGTGACAGGGGGTGATCAAGGGGTTAAAACTTTATTAGGGGGGGTTAGGGGGGTATCCTAGACCTAAAGGGGGGTAATACTATCTGCCCTAACACTAACTGTCACAAACTGACACTATGCAGTAATCAGAAAAAAAAAAAAAAAAAAAAAAAAAAAAATACTGCTAATGTCAGTTTGTGACGGGGGGGGGGGGTGATTGGGGGGGGATCGGGGGGCGATCGGGGGGGGATCGGGGGTGTAAAGTATGCCTGGCATGTTCTACTGTGTGTGTGTGTGTGTTGTGCACTCACTTGTCATCTCTCCTCGGCGCTGGAACGGAAACTGCCAGACCGGGGAGAGATGACATCACATCCTCTGCCTGTGTGAAACGACACACAGGCAGAGGAGGATTCCCATTGGCTGGGAGCGATCGCGAGGGGGGGGCCACGATCGGATGGTCTCCCCCTCGCCTCCCGACGCTCCCAGTCAGATGCCGACCGCCGATGGCACCGGGGGGGGGTCCGATCGGACCCCCCGCCCGCGGGAGGCAGATCACGTACGGGTACGTGATTTTGCCTGCCCGTGCCGCTCTGCCGCAGTATATATGCGGTAGGCGGTCGGCAAGTGGTTAAAGAGAAGCTTCAGTTTAACCACTTCAATACAGGGCGCTTTCACCTATTGCACGGTCATGCAATGTTGTACCCAAACAACATTTTTATCTTTTGGTAGTATTTAAATCACCACTGGTTTCTTTTTTGCTAAACAAATTAAAAAAGACCAAAATACTGCAAAAACTTTAGCTGCTGAGTTTTAATATATAGATATTACCAGTCCAGGGATCCAGCGCTGTCACCAAAAAAAACAAAAACAAACCTCCAAAACAGGCAGAGGAGGGGGGGGGGGGGACAATCAGTGGAACGTTCTTTTGCAAATAAAGTTCCACTTTGTTTTTTCAATAAAAATATGAATAAGATATTATATCTACCTGCTCTATGCAAAGATATTGCTCAGAGTGGTCCCCTACCTTTTCTTTTTCAGTGCCCTGCCGGCAATATGTGTTCCTCCCTTCCTCTGGGTTTCTCCTCAGCAAACCGGGTGCTAAGGGGGCTCCTGTACAGGCATGCTCCAGAGCCACCGACGTTACTGGTAAGCCATGCCCCCCCCTCCCCTCTCACAAGCGTTTGACTGACAGCAGCAGGAGTCATAGGCACAATGTGAACAGGAAGATAGGAGAGTGGTGCTGCAGGCAGGACAGTGCTGGATCGATGACTCAAGTCAGGCAAGTATTTAGGGATGGGGTTGGGTAGATTACAGAGTGGGAATTTTTTTTTTTCCTTAATCCAGATAATGCATTAAGGGTAGAAAAAATGAGTTGAGAACCACTTTAAATTTGTATTATTACAGTCACAGAACAGGAGCATGATTAAAGAAGTATGTCCAAAGTGGTCTTAATTGCTTTATGGCCAGAGGTCATCAATACCTGATGCCTAGACCCAGTTTAACACCATCAATATAGATCAGTTAATTTGATATGGACACTATTACTAACTTGTCCACTTAAATCATTTTTACATGTAAGGCTTTTATATTGTACACCAATACCCTACTGAGAATTTTTCTATTCTAGACTTAAAGGATAACTAAAGGTTCCTTTTAAAAAAAAAAAACATGTCATGTTTACCTCCTCTGTGCAGCTGGTTTTGCACAGAGTGGCCCCGATCCTCCTCTTCTTGGGTCCCTCAGTGGCGCTCCTGGCTCCTCTTCTTCTCGAGTGCCCCGTCTGAGAAGCACTCTCCCTCAGGGCACCCGTGTTCTGCTGCTGCGTTCATTGAAACAGACATCAGGACTCAGCTCCGCCCCTCGGCTCCCACGTCATTGGATTTAATTGACAGCAGCGGGAGCCAATGGCTGTGCTGCTATAAATCAGGAATCGAGACACCAGCTGGAGCAGGTGTGCTCGTCCCCTGCGCAGGAACGATCGGGCTCAGGTAAGTAAAAGGGGGGGCTCTGGGAGGCTGGTGCACTACAAAAGGTTTTTTCACCTCAATGCATAGAATGCATTAAGGTGAAAAACTACGAGGGTTTACAACCCCTTTAAGAATGAAAGAGAAAAACATGTTTCATTTTATTTTTTTTTAGTACTTTTCTTTTTAAACTGTATTTCTTTCTGTGTGCCCAGCAAGTGCACAAAATAAAATAGCTTGATAGCTAGAGCCAGGAGATGCTTGTTTACTATCAAATTTTATCTAACCAACATGCAACAGCTATCATGGTGATCACATGACCAGGTAACATGCTAAAGGTTCCCAGTGGGTAATGGGGAATAGAGTTGTCAGTGACATCCTGGTCTGGAAGCTAACCAATAGCAGCTCTGCTGTAGTCATCAAATGTGAAACATCAATTACCATTCCCTTACCATGGGGAATGCCTGGGAATGTGACTCTACAGACTGAGGATGCTTAGCAGTTAAACATATAACCTATACGATGTACTGTATTTACCTACAGAATTGCCTGCCTGTACAAGAATAGTATGTTTCACCTACTTTTCTACACTTTTGCTCACCTTCTTTTTCCATGTACCAGGCACTTAACTTCTGGAGTAATTTTTCTGTGCTGGTATCCCGAGTAGTCTGTAAAAAGAGAGAGTTAAAATACAACATAAGTTTAAACTGGGATGCCATATAAAATGTTCCCTTTGCGTTGGATAGAGTATTATAACCCTGAGTTTAATTAATGTGTTTGTTGGGGAGATTTTCCCTCACTTCCTGTCCTGCATACACCTCCTCTACTATTGTAGAGCAGGTGTATGCAGGGAAGAAACTGTTGGGTTTCTTCCCTTTGGTCTCTGTTATAACTGTCAGCAGAAATTGAATTAAGAGGAAATCCTATAAATTTGGATAAGTAGCAAACATTCATGACAGAGGCCCCAACAGATGTATCAAGAATTAAACTTTAAGTAGAAATACTGAAATATAAGAAAAACTTACCCGAACTAAATGCCCCAGGGCAAAGGCATACGATTTCTGTACTACGCTGTTTCGATCACTTAGTCCACTTAATAAAGCACTCATAAGTTTGCCTGGTAAAAACAGTTTTAGTAAGCACCAGAATAGCTGGAGAATTATCAAACAGATAAGCTAGCAAGTAGCACTCTGAAGTTACTGTGAATTATCAGCTTACCAGAATAAGGCATTAAGTCCTGGGGACATTGTGTTGTTAAAGAAACAACAACACTGGCACATCCACCCTTTAGCATAAGAAAGAAAAAACAGGTTACACACTGGTGATTAAAGTTTTTAATAATGAATCTCTAAACCTTGAAAACAAAATTATTCCTAGAAAGCCACTGTAAAAAGGTAACTATGCTCTTTCACCCATGCCTGATAGTTTAACTATTCGGACATATTTTTTTTTCCAGCGGCACAAATCCTAACTGATTGCTTGTTTATTTATATGACTGATAGGTTACATTTGGTCAATAGCAAGGTTAGGAGACTACTGGCAGGAAATTTTACAGCATGCTAACGGATACACTTCAGTTTGCTGGCAAACTATAAAAGTATTTGTTGGTCTAACAGAGTTGGCTTTTTCGCTTGCCCCCACATAGTAAATAACCTTCATATACAAGGTTTGAATCTTTGTTGGCTAGAACTTTGTTACAGCTATAGCCAGCACCAATCTGCACGTTTTAATAGCTGGTTACACATTATTTGTCAATACTTTAATATGCACATTTTAATTAATTGAAATTAATAGAAAAACAGAACACGTTCCTGTAGCTTACCTTTGTACCTAGACCAAGTCCACTTTTAATCAATTCGCACAGCCTTGGGACAAGTTCAGCCAGGACAGGAACATCCAGGTGCTGAATACACTACAGAAACAAACAACTCCTTAGATAGTAGCCTTTACTTCTTACAAATGTAACACCATCATTGCATGTACTTTGGTGGCAGCAGTTTGTTACTACTATGGGAAACTGGGTAAAAATAGACACCAGTATCAAAAATTAATAATGAAAGCTTGCCAAATGAAAATGACTGCCAATAAAAATTTGACTGGAATACCCGATTCTAAAAAGTTATAACCTATTAAAGGCACAAAAAGGCAATGTACTTATAAGGGGTGCCAATAAAGAGCATTATAATTATGTCATTCTAGCAAACCAGTAGTTCTAATCCAATTAATGCAGTAAAGCAGACCATTCTTCCATTTTATATTTATGTCACTATATCGAAAAGCAGGCATAACAACTCCCTCCGTAAAATCTCTCCCACTTACATACACACAATATTTAGTAGCAATATGAAAATTGTCTTCACCAAGTACCACAGTCACGTAAAATCTAACAGAAAAAAAATGATCTTACCATATTTATAGTTTCCATCATTGGGGAAGATTTGGCAGCATTCAGTCTTGCACTGTCCATAGCAGTCTGAAGAAAAAGCATGCAACATGTCACTATTGAGAGTTTTAGCTGTATGTTATTTTGATTATTCAGTGGAAGGCTGAAGTGGAATGTTGGAGCAAAGTTCAGCTGGTAAATAGGATTTAGAACTAATAAAAGGCTGTTGTCAGAAATGCATCTTTCAGTATACAAGTTTTTGGGAATGCAAAAGCAACTTGAAGCAGGTCAAACGCACCTGTCAATGAAATCTGAATCAACATAAAGAGGCTTGAACTTATGTCAAAAGCACACTGCATTTGCAGCGCAAAGCAACCACATCACTTCACCAATTGTCTAGCAACCTAATGCCCTACACTTTTTTCTGAAAAAATATGTGCATTTATTATTTTTTCCTGCAGGAGCCTGGAAAGCATTGCACCCCTGATCAGTGGATCAGGGGTGCAATGTCAGGCTTCGGCAAATAAGCAGAGCTAGTGAATGAACTACAAAGACTCATCAGCGCACTCGCAGTTAATTCGGAAGTACAAGCCGCCTGCCACTGCATGGCCAAGATTTCTTTTGAATTGTGACAGCGGGTGCAGGGAGAAGACCCCCCCCCCCCTCTTGTCCCCCGCTGGGGGGTTGTGCGAGATCAGGGGTGAAACATAGAACATGTTCCAAAACTTGAACTTCTCCTCTAAGGACAGATTTATTAGTTTGTGATTTTTTTGAACGGCCTTACTAATAAAAACCTGAAAACATTTTTATTGTACTTACCTTCTCCTGATCTGTAGCTCTGAGACTCAAATAATTCAGCACTTGAGGTTCCAAAACACTTAGGGATTCTAACAAAGCAGGGATCAGCTTTGGGGTATGGGGCTTCAGCAATTCTCCTGCACTTTTACTTATTTTCACAAGTGTGTTAATGCTACAGAGAAGGGAAAAACACAAAGAGAATAATATGGTGAAATATGTGGCTTGATTATCACTTTATCCTAGACCCCTCTTTGCCTATAACCCCTGGAATTCTAGATCCTTTTCCTCCCAACACCTCACTTGATTCACATAACCTTTTCCTCCCTATACCCCACATTCGCCTTTTCCAACGTATAGCCTCCTTGAGCCCTAAAGTGTTTAGGGCTCTCTTTTTATTCTGGAGACGCTCCCATTCTGCATACCTTGAAGTTTTTGCAAGTTACCCCAACAAGTCAAGTATATTGTTTTGGGAGAGGCTTTAACTTGGAAGCATATATGGATCCATATTTCTATTTTTTAGATTTTAATCTGGAAGAAATGGTAATTTTTTTGTTTTAATGCATTTTCCTGTGATTTTTTCCAGACGTAACTTATTCCCAGTACACACGAACGGACATTCCGACAACAAAATCCATGGATTTTTTCCGACGGATGTTGGCTCAAACTTGTCTTGCATACACACGGTCACACAAATCTTGTCCGAAATTCCGAACGTCAAGAACGCGGTGACGTACAACACGTACGACGAGCCAAGAAAGTTCAATAGCCAGTGCGGCTTTTCTGCTTGATTCCGAGCATGCGTGGAACTTTGTGCGTCGGAATAGTGTACACATGATCGGAATTTACAACAACGGATTTTGTTGTCGGAAAATTTGAGATCCAGATCTCAAATTTTGTGTGACGGCAATTCCGATGGAAAATGTCCAATGGAGCCTACACATGGTCGGAATTTCCAACAAGCAGCTCCCGTCGAACATTTTCCGTCAGAAAATCCATCCGTGTGTACGGGGCATTAGTGTACTTCATGCATCTCCCATTTAGCTTAAAATACGTTTCAAATTTTTTTTTGAGGTTTAGGAAAACACTCACAAAGGCAAGACATTGAGATAATGAAAATCACATCAGCAGATACAAGGGATACGAAGATCGTATTGCCCATCACAGATAAAGCAAGAGTATAAGACAAATTAAGTAACTAAGACAAATAAGAATTTCTCAGTGGGTGTGTCTACGAGCCAATAAAATGTTGCACTGTAACCCGACTTGAGTAAGGAGCCTACAAAACAATGCGAGACATACATAGTCATGGGTTTGCCGTATCCAATTATATAATACCTTTGTGAAGGAGGGGTGTGAGGGGGAGGTGTAGGGGGAATCTCATGTGGGGAGGGGGGTTGAAAGGGCCTGGCGAGTGGTGTTCAGATCCCCTTAAGTTAAGGGGTAGTGAGTAATGTGTGGTTTTTACAAAGGTGTAGTGACTCAGGGTCTGAATGTAAGAGATGGGGAGGTGAAATGTGTTGGACTGGGAAAAAGGGAGTTTGGGGAGATTTCTTTCCACTTTCCAAATCCAATCCCTTTTCCATTTTTTCCCCTTGTTTCCACGAGTCAAGCTCTTATTGGCTAATATAATTTTGGTTGTTTAGTAACCTATAAAATTATGCCGAGCCTGTAAAGTTCAGCTATTTAGCTTAAAATATAAACAAATCTTCTGATCATACTATAATCTTCAAAAATATTTGAATCTTAATCTAGAAAAGCATTTCCACCTTTCAATGCTACACACAAAAGGAATACTAAAAAGAAAAATACAATAACTCTGCATTTTTTTTAGCATAGCAATAAAAAGTCAAGATAATACAAATAGCATAACTAGCGCATTATTACAGGTTTGCAATCACTAAACTTTCTGAATGACTTTTCTTTCAAGCAATAAAAGCAGAAGTCACCCCGCAGACCCAGGGATTAAGTTAAGGAGAACATATAATAAATATAGCAGGATTAATGTGGGTCAAGGCTGGGGATAACCCCCTCTGTGTTTCTACCCCTCTACAACTTTGACACAGAAAGAACAATATAACAACATGGTACAATAGAAACAAATTTGTTGGGGAGTGATTGAGATGATTTCTGTCCCAATATAAAATCGACGTGTTTATTGAGCTGCTAGATTTTGTTTTTCTTTTTTTTGTAATGGTGGGTTGCTCTGCATTTAGACCTGCTTACCTGAGTGCACGGACTTCAGTCACTGTGCTCATGATCCCTTTGTCCAGAAGGCAAGGCAGAAGTACAGCAATTGTTTTCTGCCCAGCTATTCCCTTGCTGGATTCACACATCCTTATACACACCTAACAAAGAAACACACAGACAGACATTAACTGAATTGCTTATATCACATTAAGACTAAATCTGTATATTCATATCGAACCCTAATTAAAAAAAAAATTACTGAGAGTTTGCCAATATGTTTTAGTAGATATTTACTGAGATTACCCAAAATTCTCCTAAGCTATGTGTTGAGATGATAATCTATAAAAAATGTATTTCCAGAATTGGGAACATGTGATGTTCCTGTTGCCTCCCACAATTCTGCGTCTGATACCCAAGTGGTATTCGTCGGGCCAGAGCATGTTGGGAAGGTACTGCTTTCTTAGATTCTAGTATGAGTGAAGAACGGGTACATGTTTTTTCATGACCTAGAGAAAAGTCCCGATTCGAACAGGTAAGCTTAAAATCTTTAGATCAATCAATAAGGTACATATCGCTTCAAACATGACTACCCATATTCACCAAAACCAAATGGATTTTAAGTAGAACTAAAGGCAAAACTTTTTTAATTTTAGACAGAGCAAGAGAAGGTTTTAATGCTTGCAGGGCTTTTATTTTTTTTTTGTCATCCGTGCCCCATTGGGGAGATTTCCTTTTGCTTCCTGCCCCATAGCCAAAACGGCAAGTAAGACGAAATCCCTACAAAGTGAGGGGATCCCTGGTTGTCACCAGGATCATAAGAACTAGTATCCCTATTGGAAAAGTGCCCTCTATTTGAGATTTTTGTTCACTTTCGATAATGGTAAACAAAACAGATTAAGAGGGTGAATCTTTCTAACAAGGGTACAGACAGCAGTAAAAATCTAACAGCTAATCTCTCTCAGCTCTATTCAAAACAATAACCAGTTGCCTTTATTTAAGCTGAACTCCAGGTATGCTCTTATATCCATACCTACACTAGTCCAGCTTTGACTAATGTAAGTATGCAAAGCTCATCCCAAAGGGCCGCTGTGGAAAGAGATAATCACTGTACCCACACTATTACAGTGAAAGCTACAATTTTCGAGGTCCTGTGCCGAGTAGCAGCCCCACTGCAAACCGATTACAGGGCATTCGACAGTTCAACCATTCCAGAACACTATCTTTTTTAATGAATACAAGCGCTTTCTCTAACTGGATGAGGCGGCGATTGTGACATTACTGCTCCACCCTATCCAATCAGGGAACAATTTGGTATTCATTAACCCCTTGTCTGAGGTACGTTCATAAACATCCTGGTAGTCAAGGGGTTAAAGCAAACTCACAACTGCATCCATGAGCTTGGTGTTGATTTTTTTCAGCCAACTCTTGGTTTTCATGTAAAATTATTCTGGGTGGCTGTGGAGCCACCTGATCACTTTTGTAGTATAGTGAAAATTTTCTCCCTCCTTACCCATGCCGCCTGTGGGGGGGGGGGGGTGACGGGGGGTCACAGCCTCCTCTGTCCAAACCTTGGACCACAGTAAATGGCTTCAAGATGTCAAGCAGGAGGAGATCGGGGAACATCTGTTTCCTGATCTCCTCTGTAACCAATAAACCCAGAAGTGGTTAGGATTTCATCACTTCCGTGTTCAGACCTGTCACTCCCCAGCTACTGTAGCCAGGGAAACAAGCACAAAATGTACTTGATTTGCTGCAGTGAAAGGCAATGGAGACACTAGGGGGTCTCAATGACGCCCCACGTGAGGTATTGCTGCAAACAAGTGAAAAAAATAATTCCAGTGCCAAAATTCACTGTTTTAATTTTAACATGTGGAGAGTCTTTTTTTATCTGGATGGAGATTGACGTGTTTAAGCGGCACTTCAATAACATTTAATAAGGCGATATTTGCCAGACATGAGAGTGAATGGCAACAGCATCTGGTGAGCTTTATTCTTAAGGAGTGGAAGTGGCACACATCACTTTGGTGAAGGATTTTGGTGGATCAACAAGTTTTGTTTCACTATTGTTTCACATTTTTTCATCATGTTAAGTTGAACTGTATTAACATATTGATTTGCATATGTTAGGATATGCTATATGGACACTTATTATGTATGGGCCTTTTATGTGGATTTTATCACAATGTTAATATGTAGGAGATTTGTAGATTAATTAGTGTAATCCTGTGGAATTATTTGTCTCTTTCACATTGACAGTTGTTTCACCTCATTTGCATGCAGAGTGATTAAATACCACCAAAAGAAAGCTCAATTTGTGTGAAAAAAATGATAAAAATTTAATTTGGGTACAGTGTAGTATGACCGCGCAACTGTCATTCAAATTTGAGAGCACTGAAAGCTGATAATTGGCCTGGGCAGGAAGGGGGTTCAAGTGCCCAGTAAGTAAGTGGTTAAACTGAGAACATTTAAAAGCATTTAAAGTTTTGCCTATGGAAAGTTTTGGGTAGCGTTTTCAGCCATTTCATTTCATTTTCAGCCAATTTATTTTAAAGCTTGACATGTTGGGTATTTATTTAACCCCATCTTTTATAATTTACTGGAAACATTGGGTATTACATTGTGTTTGTGTGCAGTAAAATTCAATACAAAATTGCAACTGCCATCATTTTATTCTCCAGGGCCTTGTTCAGAAAATATATAAATATTTTGTGGGTTTCAAGCAGGGCAAAAGAAGAAATGGTCGCACTCTGTACTAGATCAAAATTCTTTTATTCAGAACATCCCAAAGTGTAGACAGAAAGCTGGTAGATGCATTTCACACACTCCAAGTGCGCTTAATCATTACACAAAAAGAGCAGCATAGATTTCCTTATAAAGCCCCACCTAGTTGCATAGCAGGTGACACTAAGCATTGAATTGCATGCTTCCTGTTATATTATACACGTAGAAACAGAAAAACCTACATCAACCTATAGCAACGAGCACACATATAAATATGTATTGCATCGCATATAGATTAATGTAAAGTAGAACAATCGTATTCAGTGGAAAGATGTTTCTAAAAATGTCCACATATATTAGTAAATAGAGATAAACATACACCATAAAACCATTGTAATCACCATATTGGATTAGAACAAATCTGTGTAACCCATCATATACCATCCCTTAACAGAAGTATGCACACGTGCAACACACACACACACATATATATATATATATGTATATGTGTAAACACATAGACACCCACCCATAGAACATCTTCCTCCACTATAAAAAACATATATCACTATACATGGTACAGTACTCTAGGGAGATAATTCAAGGAATCTTTCTCCATAGCCCCCAAAAGGAACAACAGAGAAAGGGTGGGCAATAGAGGGCAAAGTAAAGAGGGAAAAACAGAAAGACAGAAAAGACAAAGACAAAACAGGTTGAGCAGCAAGAGATATGAGACTGTATTAAAATTATCAACGAATATGTATCGATCTATATATAGTCAGTAGGAAACAACATACCTCAACATCAACCCATACCTCTTTAAGCTCATAAAACACCAAATATGGCAATATAAGGCCAAATTTTCAGCTGCCCTCCATCAACTCAATGTGTATATAGGTCTATACCTGAAGAATATGCAAAATGCACATCCCTATATATTATATATAGAAAAATCTTTTTTACACATAGTAATATATGTATATATATATAACTATAAAACAAAAAAATAGTAATACTGAACAATGAAGGATGAATAGATCATTATATGGTTATTTTTGAATGTTGATAATACTTTGTCGGAGAGAGTGCATTCATCATGTTTAGTCATAATAATGAGTCACATCCCACTCAAAATTTAACCCATGTGGGATGCGGGTCTGGAGCTGGAATATCCAGAATACCTCTCTACGACAAAGTAATCGAAAATATATCACCCCTTCTGGGTGAAGCCCTGACCTTCTCAATGATTTGCATATGTATGGCTGTAATATTGCCATTATGGCATAAATTAAAGTGTTTAGCCACATTTGTTGATAGATTTTTTTGTTACACTATACAGGTGCTCATAAAAACGATCACGTAGACGTCTAGTTGTTCTACCAACATAATGAATGTGGCATAAATCGCAAGTCAACAAATAGACAACATAGCTAGTATTACAATTATAAAAATTTGATATTTTATATTCCTTATGTGTAATTGATGAGACGAACTGGTCACCACCAGTGATATGGCCACAACAGGGACATCCCGTTGCACCGCACCTAAAGTTTCCCTTAAAATGCAGCCATGTGGCCGACTTAATAGTGTTCTTATTGAAGAAACTAGAGGACAAGGTGTGACTCAGGGAAGGGGCTCTGCGGGACACTATATTGATTCCCCCCCGCAGAATATTCGTGCAAGTTTCAAGTTTCAGTTTTCTATGGCTCCTGTTTCAAACTGACCCTGGCAAGGTCAGTTTGTGTCCCTGAGATCCCTGCTAGGATATACCGAATGATCTGTAGACATATAGCGTGTCTGCATCTCCTGCAGTCAGTTTTGTGCCATGCCCATAGCCCCGCTAATAAGAAATACTGGATGTCATGCATTGCCCTGTATCTCCCATTACTCACAGCTGCCCACATCCCCTACAACCCCACAGTGTTTAGTCACAGAGGCTAAGCAGGAGTTAACCTGTCCAAAGTTAAGTGCACACAGGTGGAGAACATGCTTATCCTCTGTTTATGACTGACCTGCTTGCACAAACCACCCCCCATTGGGCAACCAGGATGCATGCAGCTAGTAGCCACAAACAGATAAGTTTTCTGTTTCTCTAATGCACAGTAAGAAGCTGTGATTTTTCTCCAGCCTGATGTCATCACGCAATGACACCGTCCACCACACCCCCATGCCCTGAGGCGGCGCGAGTCTTCTCTGGAGGCACTGCATGACTTACTCCCAGCGGGAGATAAGTGGAAGACGGCATGATTGCAGCATTCATCCATTATTTATCGAGTAATACCAAGTGACTGTTACAGTTTAAGTTTACAGTTTAAGCGGCACTTGGGAGTGGCTAAAGTTGAGGAGCAGGCGGCAACCCACCCCGACACTGAAGTGAGGAAGTCTGTGTGTGAGCGGAGGTAGTGAGATCATTTAGCCTGGTGGCTTGCCCGCTTCATGCTCTATACCAGTTGATTGGCTACTTACTCCCACTACTACATGTGCTTGTGCTTTTCAACCTGCTGCTCTAATCTAGTGCTTGGCTGCTTACTGCTTTACTGTCTCACTTGCATAGTACAATGTGCTGCCGCCCTATCGGCAATCCTCTATGAGATTGCCAATGTGAACATCTGTGGAGATCTCATGTGCCAACTTGCAAATTACAGCCCACTATTTACTTGTCTGCATAACCACTGGACTTTCAAGCTAAAGTTACCATTGCATATTTTAGTGAACTATCATTATTCCAACAGCTCTGGAACACTGCATCTCGGTGCACTCTTTAATTTGTCATAACCATCCAATGCTTAAGGGGCGATTTCAAAATTTGAATACGACCAGATTTCCACTTGACTTATTGTAACTTATTGGAGAACATTTTCATCTACACAGTATAGCATTTTATGATGCCAGTTGGCAATCTGATATCTCCGTCGGCTCAGTGAACTGTTTTATCCACTCCTTAGAACACGGAGGGCCCGATTTATGTATTTATGTCTAGATTCAGTACTTCCAATACAGGCTTGTTGTGTTTTCATAGGAGGGTCCTTATTTATTTGGATGGGGCGATCCTCAGCAGGGTGTTTTTCATTAGGGTTCCTGTGTTTTTTGACAACGTTGTCTTATTTTAACTTTACAGGTGGGTGGGGGAGGTATGATGTTTTTTTAGTCGACATTTTGATATTAATACAATTTATAAGATTTTTCATATCTGGGAGCCCCTTGTGTCCAATCAGGCAGCTACTTATTCTCTGTAATAAGAATCACTAGTTTTTTTTTTCTCTGGCTTTATTTTGTAGAGTAACTGAAATACAACATGCACTAGAGGCTAAAGTAGATTAGCACTTGGATCTGATGCCTTAACAATTCCCTGGCCTCAGTTCGGGCTAGAGTATCCTTGGTCCTGTGGTCAAAAACAGAAGTAGCTTCTTGTTGAATCTGGAGGCCAGGATATTCACATCTGGGGTCCCCCAACCCTAACATGCCAGGTTGAAGATGTCAGGGTGAAGGGGCTTACTCCTTGCAGTCCAGGTGGTGATGGCTGAGGTAATCTGCCTTTATTTTTTCTACTTCTGGGATGTGGGCAGCAGAGATGGAAGCTGAGCTGTGCTTTTGAAGCACCCAACTGAAAGCCTGAAGGATTTTGAATTATTCTGTTTATGTTTCTCAGATAGCTGGAAGAGAGAGGAGTCCTTCAGAAGGAGGTTGCCTAGATAACCTGTGATCTGGATGCCCTAAGTTCTTAGGAGGGCACACCTTTGTGAACACTTTGGGAGCAGCTTATAGCCAAATGGCAGTCCAACAAACTGGAAGTCTCCTACTGCAAAGCGTAGAACCTGCTGATGAGGTGGATAAATAGGAATATGCAGATAGACACCATGGATGTCAATGGATGCCAAGTATTTCCCTTGTCTAAGAGTGGCAATATGAACCTTGCAGATTTCATGCAAATTTTTGGAATCTGAAGGTACCTACTGAGGAATTTTAGGCCCAGCATAGGAAGAATACACCCATTGGGCTTTGGAACCATGAACCGTTTTGAATAGAATCCTTTAAACTGGTCCCGCAGCAGTACTGCCTACAACTACGCCCTGGGACAAGAGATGGTTCAGGGCATTCTGCAAATCAGGCAGACTTTGGCTGATTTGAGAGAAGAAAGTGGTGAGGGGGTGGAGTTTTAAACTCTATTTAGTACCCCTTTAAAACCAATATTGAACCCACAGGTCTGGGACCTCTGTGACAGAGAGGCAAACGGAAACAAACATCCCTCTACTTGGTAAGAGGGCTTTAAGGAAGACCTACTGGGCTTTGTAGCCCAAGTCTTACGTCAAAAGAAAGTGACTGAAGTTGAAAACTGGGTGAGGCATGGAGGTTGAAGAGGTAGAAGCTCAAGAGGAGTGGCGTTTTGGAATTTTCCACTGTTGAAGAATCCCCTTCCCTCCTGTGACATCCTTAATGAATTTGGCAAGTGCCTCACTAAAAACAGCCTCCTTAAAAGGGCATACTGTGAGGCATCTTTTATAGGCAGCTTCAGCTGACCAGGATTTGAGCCACAAGATTCTTGGCATGTGAATAGAAATTAGAACCATTCTGTACATTTGTGTCATTACTTGTTCTAGGGCAGGGGTCTCCAAACTTTTTAAACAATGGGCCAGTACACTGTTTTTCAAGCTTTAGGGAGGCCTGACTGTGGCCAGTGCAAGTAGAAAATGTTCCGGCATCAGTGGCAGTACTATAAAAACACTACCCCATCATTAGTTTTAGCAGGAGGTATAGTGCTCCATTAACTATGTCAGTGGGAGGAATAGTGCCCTATCATTGGTCTTAGCAGGAGGAATAGTGCCCCATTAAGGGCGTCAGTGGGAGGAATGGCGCTTCATCATTGGTGTCAGTGGGAAGAATGGCGCTTTATCATTGGTGTCAGTGGGAAGAATGGCGCTTCATCATTGGTGTCAGTGGGAGAAAAGGCACTTCATCATTGGTGTCAGTGGGAGGAAAGGCACTTCATCATTGGTGTCAGTGGGAGGAATAGTGTCCCAGGGGCAGATAGAGGCAAGCAAGAGGCCGCAGGTTGGAGATCACTGTTCTAGGGTATCCACACAAAAAAGCAGAGCAAAAGGTAATTGCACTTTGGTGCTCAGAAATCTGGCATGTGTAGTTTTCAGCGTTGTAACGAAAACTACACATTCCAGAATTCAGAGCACCAAAAAGTGTGCATACAGAGTGACATCACAACCTCTGGCTCCACCCAGGGCTGGAGTGCATGTGCACTTTGGTAGCACTGTTACTGCAACATCTATGTGGGTGTTTTTAATGATTTTCTTAAATCTAAAATGCCAGATTTCACACTATTGGAGCGAGGTGGCTTTTTTTTCTTTTCCTTTATATGCTTGGCATCCTTGGAGCTGTATTGGAAAGGGAAGTTGTGGAACCTGCCCCGCAAAGATTGCAGCTGTTTGTCAGATGCAGTTTGACTTCCCATTAAATGAGGGCCACACACTCTATGGTAAAGCCTTTATGTGATGCACGGTGGCGCTGATCTATGGTGGAAGTCCTCCTGAAGGCAGCATTGGTCACCATTTAAGCACTTTATATTTTATGTATCATGCAGATGGACTTGATTAGTACTTGCACTTTTTTTTTATTTAGCTGCTATTTTTGTACAATCATTTTTTTTTTTGTCGTCAGTTTGATTTGTCATATCTTTATTAATACGCCAACTACTCTGGGGATTAGCGCAGCACTACTGTACATGTTTGTGTATGCTGAAATTATATAGTGTATCCTATATTTGTAAAAGCAGCTTTTCCCTTTCTTTTGACCTTAAGCACAGTTTCATACTTTTTTTATGAAACTGCTGCAATTCCTCTATTAAAGTATGGTCCTGGAATACAGGATTGTATTGGTTGTTCATTGTCCTAGTCCAGTTAGCTGCAGTTTGACAAACAGAAATTGAAGCAATAGCTGGTTTACAGAGCTGGGTCTGCAAGTGTATAGACAGCCCTTAAAGCGGAGTTTCACACAAAAATGGAACTTCCGCTTTCCGGAACCCTCCCCCCCCCTCCGGTGTCACATTTGGCACCTTTCAGGGGGGAGGGGGTGCAGATACCTGTCTAAGACAGGTATTTGCACCCACTTCCGGCATAGACTCCCATGGGAGTCTATGCCTCTTCCCGTCCCCACCGCGCTGTCTCCTGGTAACACACAGCTCCCAGGAGAGAGCGGGGACCACTTGGGACGCGCACCGCGACTCGCGCATGCGCAGTAGGGAACCGGGAAGTGAAGCCGCAACGCTTCACTTCCCGATTCCCTCACCTAGGATGGCGGCGGCAGCTGCCGAGAACCGAGCGGGTTCTCGGCGTCGCCTGCCGACATCGCTGGACCCTGGGACAGGTAAGTGGCCATGTATTAAAAGTCAGTAGCTGCAGTATTTGTAGCTGCTGGCTTTTAATATTTTTTTTTTTTTTGGCGGTGTGGGTGGACCCCCGCTTTAAGACCATCATAAACTTCCTATCTGCAGCATCTTTGAATCAAGGAACATCTTCAATTGGTACACTGAGATGTTCGAGACAGGGATAGCACAATTTTTTACCAGAACAGTCGGCTTTTTTGTGAACTTGTTTTCCACTGCATAGTGCGTAATAATTTTCAGATGGGTTTCTGGTTTAACCCTATCATCACAGATTGGCCATTCTATTTGTTTATGAACAGTATTGTATTTTTAGATTTAGCTGGTCTCTGTATACCCAAAGGGGGTGTATCTTTAATAGCTTTTCCAGTGTCAAGTAACCAGAAGGTACTAACCTATACCCAGGGTCTATGAAAACTCATGCTGTGTCCTGTACAATTAAGATATGCAGATTTAAATGTGTGCGATAAATTAAAAAATTGCTCTGCTAGAAAAGCTGGTTAAAAAAAATAAAAAAAGACATTCTGTGAATAACGACGTAGCCTGAGAGAGCTACCCCGTGGGCAGTGCACAGTAGAGGAACCACTCAGCACAGGACCTGAAAGATCATGCAGATCACTGTAGCAGTGCTGACTAAACTAAATGCAGCATGATTTTTTTTCCATGCGCTGTGGTGCATAACAGCCCATTCACATTAAAATTGGCTGAATAACGTAGCATGCTGAAAAGTGCCTACATGCAAGAAAACATGCGAGTTTCAGTGCACTGCATTCTGGCCTGAATGAGCTGCACTGCAATGTGCAGCACTTTCTTCAGCCTGAGTGTTTCATGCTTTATGCTTAATTTTCTAATTTCAAGTGCAACTATTATGAGAGATTAGAGGAGGAGGCCCTCCTCCATATTTCACTTTAAAACTTCTGTTTATAAAATCAAAGCTGAAGACCATGTGTATAGGCTTGATCTGCACAGTGCACATCTAAATTAACTCCTCTTTTTTGCCTTTTTTTTAACTTCTAACTTCTTCAAGAAAGCATGCCTAAATGAAAAAAGAAATGCAATAGATAGCTTATGTATAAGCACAAAAAGGTATTATATTCACCTTGCTCAGAGTTTTCAAAGCCAACTCTGCTGCTTTCCGGACAGACTCCTGTAAAGGGAAGGAGAAATAAGAAAACTATTTATATCATATTTATACCAAACTTTATTACACTACAAAATTCAACAGTTCTAAAATACATCATAAATAATTTCCTCTAGTGGCCAGCGCCTACTAAATACATAATGACATGTGTGTGAACATACCAATACACAGCCACGTACCTACCCTGTAAATCTAATTCCTGCATTCACCACATATTAAAACAGAGCTTGTTAAGCTGCAAAAAGGTGTTTAAAGAAAAACCAGTATCAGATGTATTTTTTTTAAAATGCATTACAATACTGGTCCAGAGCAAATCGAATTCCTTTCTTGCGGGAAGGCCAGATCCATTTTTGTAAGGTATCATCCCAGATTAACGCCTACTCTCTGGATTAAGATACTGATCCTGGGATAACGCAATTATGCAAATTCCAATGCCCCCTTGCAGTAGCTCAAGTCTTAGCAGTGCTTATATAGGTTCGATAACACAGATCAGTCCCGCTGCTGCCTCTCACTCTGTATTTGCAGAATGGTGCAAATTACAGCCTGGGGCAGAACAGACTCAGATGAATCCCAATGAGACCTTGAGAGCCTAGGTACACTTCAGTAAAACATATGCTTTTAATAATAAATATTACAGCTGGGGGGAGTGGCTGAGCAGCAGATGTAGCTGGCCGCATCTGTCTCCTCCGTCAAGAATCCGTGCAATGATCCTGTAATCACCCGCTATCGTTCTTTCATGGACCCCAGCTTACCAGTGTTGGTTTCCCTGAGCTCGTGAGCTGCTTTCCCATTACTCCGCTCCCGCTGCTGACATGTCAAAACGGTTCAAAGAAAACTGAGCACTCGTGGGGGATCTTGGCCAAGATGGCACCTGGTTGCAACGTTCTTCCAAGGAGAAATACAAAGAGGCGGCCCAGAAGTTTTTCAACCAGACTCCCAAAGAGCATCTGCCCTCTTCATATAACCTGGGGGATACTTCAGGGAGTCCATCTGAGGCTGATGACACCGTCCCTCTGGAGGATGCAGTGAGATTGCCCCCAGAGTGGAACACACTCAGTACTCCCTGGGACATTTTTTCTGTGCCACATGCATCCTCCCTAGATGCAGAGGAGCCGAAGCTCACTCTGCATGATATACTATCTGCCATTACCTCCTGCAATATGTCTATCTCTGCCCTCACTGATGAACTCAAGGGAGTTAAGGCAGAAATCGCATTTGTGCGGCAAAATATGCAAAAGCTGCAGGAATGCACTTTTGCCCTGGAAGGCAGAGTGAGCACCATGGAGGAAGATATAGCTCCCATGCAGAGGGATCTCAAATACAACTGTCATCTTACAGCCCAGCATGCTGCCCACCTGGAAGACTTAGAAAATAGAATGCACTGCAATAAAAGAAATTAGATGTGGGTGCGGCGCTGTTCTGGTTTTATGGCAAAGAGTTATGACACTGTGATAACATATTAAAGTCACCTCTGATAGGTGAGTGAAAGTATGAAAATGTTGGTTGATAAAAAATTTTTGAAAAACTTTATCCCAAAAAAGGAGTAACAATCAAAAGTGATTTTGCATAAAAATAGAAAATGATGTGCATGTAATTTGCTACAGACAGCGGCTGATCCTATGTAACTCACTGTTTACCATGTGGTGCTGTTATATCAAAATATGCCCATGTATTCATACCGTACATTGATTTGAAGTGCTAAGGCGAGTGGGAAGGAAAAAGGAAAGGGGGGGAGAAAGGGAAATGGAAGGGAAAGGGGGGGGGGGGGGGTCCAGTCAATGGTAAAGTGACTTGTGCTCAAAATAACAAGTGTTAATCAGAAAAAACAATGTTGCTTTTAATAGTCTTAATTATAGTGCACAGGTGATAGTTGTGCTTGAAAACTTATTCCTCTTGGTAAACAATATTATTCAATGCAATCTTCTTATTCCAGTGTTTATTAGTGACAGTGCTTGGTATTCGTGCTCTTACTGTGCAAACACTCACCGGATACTGCAGGAGTGAAAGTATCCAGTGAGTGCTGGATATGCTGCCTATATATGTAGTACTTATAATAGGCACTTTACTGCATCATATATATATTTTTCTACACTAATTTGGTTTGTTATCTTTGCATTCATTCACATATATTGAACTCCCTCTAAGGTACCTCAATTTTTTATTTCATAAGGGCGCCTTCCTGTGACCTCAGCATATCGCTCTGGCTTGCGCACGCCCGGGTCGGGCGGGATGGGCACATTGTCATACTCCTCTATGGAGATTGCTGCCTACCTCCTTGCAGCTCGTACCACCTAAGAATAGCACCTATACCTGCTACACCACAACTGCCCACCTCTACACCCTGCCCTTTCTCAGTGGTTTCCTTTTTTAACTCCTTTCCACAAGCACTCAATTAAATTCTTCCAGGTAGGTGATCAACCGATCATTTAAACCTCCTATTGGATATCTAGTGACCACCCTACTATTACTTGACCCTTGTTTTCATTTTTTCAATTAACCTAGATGAACCCCTCTTTTCAACTATTTCCCTGAAGAAGGACCCTAGAAATATTAAATACCCCGAAACGCGTCGGGCTTGAAAAGAGTCTTCTGGTTTCTTTTCATCATTGCTTATTGCTTGATTGTCTATTATGTTTACTAAGTAGTACTACTATGTTACTCAAGATATCCACTTTGTTTTTAACATTTGTATTTTCCAATTTAATAGAATATATATCCTTTTATTATGTACAATAGTTTCTATTCCTATTCTTTCTTTTTTATGCAAGTGCCGGGAAAGTCCACCTAGGGGAATTCTTTCTTGTGTTTACTCTCCAAGGCTAGAACCGAGTGGTGCTATGGCTATTGACAACTCCAAAGTATCACTATTCCCGGACTTCTCTCCGGAACTGCAAAATCAGCGTGCAAAGTTCATAGATTTGAAGAGGCTTCGAGATCTTAATCTGCAATATACCATGCTGTATCCTGCCCGCCTTTGGGTGGTTGCGTTGGGAGAAGTCCATTTCTTTGATCGTCCTACTTCTGCGAGAAAACAGCTGGATTGGGAGGATAGAGCACTTCGAGCCGCTATGTCGCAATGCTCTGCATCTACTTAAATATGATCACCTTACAAAAGGTCTTTTTCTTTTGCCATTACCTGGTCCCAGATATGTTCTCGTATCCTTTCCACCTTCTCAGTCAAGGCAGATACTGGAGAACATTGGAACTATTTGCACCGTGGTTTATACCACATACACGGCTGAAGTGAAACACAATCACCATCTCTTTTTTTGGAGTTTCCACTGCTCCCTCTCCCCCCCCCATAGAGGATCCATGGGGACAGTTTGTTCCTGAGCTTCACTGGCTGGGAGCCCTGTTGGCTCTATGCATTATTTTTCTTGTGTTTGCAGTTACTCTTGTGACCTACCACAGTTCTAATTCTGTTTTTCTGATGATAACTCTCAGACTGCTCATGATTTCAATATCTGTGAATGTGTTCCCCTATGGCCTCAGTCTTGAAAATTATGTCCTGGAACGTCCGAGGACTCAATAGCCCTGTGAAGAGACTGGCAGTTCTTAGAACTAAAATCCCAAGATACTGGTATTATATGCTTACAGGAGACCCGCCTCTCCCTGACTTCATACTAGCCAATTATTTGGTACCAATTCCACATATTCCAGGGCTGCAAGCATCCTGGTATGTCAGAATGTTAGAATTTCCTGCTCCCACAAGATCATAGATCCAGGGGGGCGATATGTATTTCTGTTATGCAATGTTTCCCATTCGTATGTCGGACCAGTCTGATCGAAAAGTCCGCTTGTGTGTACGCGGCATAAGAATTATACATTTGCTTGTGTTTTAACATGTAATGTATGCAAAATAGATGCAGCGCTAGTGAAAATATTAGTCAGATTAGTCCCCAGGAGCTTTAAAGTTGTCTGGAACTGCAGCTATAACTGGTATTGCTCAGAAAGCGATACAGCAACATGTGTTGAAAACAAAACCGCGGCGTCTCTTCGATTGCAACACATGTTGCTGTATCGCTTTCAAGCGGCTTTTAACCTGTAAGTGTAACTCGATCATTTTCATTAAATCGTCTTTTAAAAAGAACTACACTATGGGGGCATCTCTTTTTTTATGTTTCTGAGCAATACCAGTTATAGCTGCAGTTCCAAACAACTTTAAAGGTCCTGGGGAGACCGTTTTTCCCTGAGCTTGGTGAGACTACTGTTTAGTGGTCACGGAGATCTGGTAAGCAGGCTATCGACTCACTTGGGTGTGGAGCTGGACGCACTTTATATGAAGGATTTTTCACGATTTCCTCCTCTGTAGCTTATCATTTCTATCCACACGGATGGGTGTTACCTCCTTGTCATTTATGGACTTAAATCTTAATGGGACTCTGCTTTAGTTTTCTTTAACTTGATAAATTGACTAATATTTTCACTAGCGCTGCATCTATTTTGCATACTTTATCTGTTTGAGTTTTGGTATTAGACTTTAAGGTGCTAGCAGCTGTGTACATGTATTCATATATAACCATTTCGAGCGCAATGTTTGGCCTTCGGGCTTCTTTTTTTTTTACATTTAATATGTAATGCTGTGCTCCTTTTTTCTACTGTATACTGAATGGCATATATTCTGTATTATGGAAAACAAAAAAGAAACCTTTTTTTTTTTTTTTTTTTATCAGAAAAAAGATTACAGCTGTTTTTAATGCCAGTCATTCTTGGTTAATAAATGGCTTCAGCCAAACACTATAAACTGTGTTTACTCTTTTTAAATCATAATGGCAACAGAAAACTACCCAAATGACCCTGATCAAAAGTTTACATATCCTGGTGATTTTGGCCCAATAACATGCACACAAGTTGACACAAAGGGGTTTGAATGGCTAATAAAAAGGTAACCATCCCCACCTGTGATCTGTTTGCTTGTAATTAGTGTGTGTGTATAAAAGGTCAATGAGTTTCTGGACTTCTGACAGACCCTTGCACCTTTCATCCAGTGCTGCACTGACGTTTCTGGATTCTGAGTCATGGGGAAAGCAAAAGAATGGTCAAAGGATCTGCAGGAAAAGGTAGTTGAACTGTATAAAACAGGAAAGGGATATAAAAAGAGATCCAAAGAATTGACAATGCCAATCAGCAGTGTTCAAACTCTAACCAAGAAGTGGAAAATGAGGGGTTCTGTTGAAACCAAACCATGGTCAGGTAGACCAACTAAAATTTTAGCCACAACTGCCATGAAAATCGTTCGGGATGCAAAGAAAAACTTCAGGTGAAATACAGGACTCTCTGAAAATATGTGGTGTGGCTGTTTCAAGATGCACAATAAGGAGGCACTTGAAGAAAGATGGGCTGCATGGTCGATTTGCCAGAAGAAAGCCATTACTACGCAAATGCCACAAAGTATCCCGCTTACAATACGCCAAACAGCACAGAGACATGCCCCAAACCTTCTGGCACAAAGTCATTTGGAGTGATGAGCCCAACATTGAGTTTTTTTGGCCACGACCATAAACACTACATTTGGAGAGGAGTCAACAAAGCTTATGATGAAAGGCACACTATTCCTACTGTGAAACACGGAGGTGGATCGCTGATTTTTTGGGGACGTGTGAGCTACAAAAGGCACAGGAAATTTGGTCAAAATTGATGGCAAGGTGAATGCAGTATGTTATCAAAAAATACTGGAGGAACATTTGCATTCATCAGCCAGGAAGCTGCCCATGGGACGTACTTGGACATTCCAACATAACAATGATCCAAAACACAAGGCCAAGTTGACCTGTTATTGACTACAGCAGAAAAAAGTGAAGCTTCTGGAGTGGCCATCTCAGTCTCCTGACCTCAATAATCATTGAGCCACTCTGGGGAGATCTCAAACGTGCAGTTCATGCAAGACAGCCCCAAGAATTTACAGGAACTGGAGCCTTTTTGCCAAGAAGAATGGGCAGCTTTACCATCTAAGATAAAGAGCCTCATCCTTAAATACCACAAATGACTTCAAGCTGTCATTGATGTTAAAGGGGGCAATACACGGTATTAAGAACTGGGGTATGTAAACTTTTGATCAGGGTCATTTGGGTAGTTTCTGTTGCCATTATGATTTAAAAAGAGTAAACACAGTTGATTGATAATAAATGGCTTCAGCCAAACACTAACCATGAGTGAAAGAAAAGTTTGTGTTATCCATATTCTCTGAAAAATGGCCAAGAAATCATAAATTATGCCAGGGTATGTAAACTTATGAGCACAACTGTATATGGAGAAAACAAGGCTGTAGTAGATTATCAATGAGTATTGCTACATTAACTTGATGTGTTGTAATGTCGTTTGTCATTTTCCCTTCTCCTCTGCTGGATAAGCGCAGGTACATTTCCAACTACACTCAAGAGGGGAATTTATCAAAACAATGCAGCCAAAATCTGGAGCAGCTGTACATGGCAACCAAGCAGCTTCTATCTTTCACTTGCAAAGTTTAACTGAACAAGCTGAGGAACGAAGCCGATTGTTTGCCATGTACAGCAGCTTCAGCTTCTGTTTGCTCCAGTTTTGATAAATTCCACCCATATTACTCTGAGGACCACAAGTATTTTGCTCTATTCAATGGATGTTAATGTTGACTTGATTTTTATTTATTTTTTTATGTCAACATTACCATCCATGAGATGGAGCTAAAAAAAAATCTGTATTTTGGTAAAGACTTTTGAAACCTAAGACCTTTTTAAATACTTTTCTAAATGTCTGATGTATTAAAGAATATGCAACTCAAACATTTAATATTCCTGATCTGTGTCTGCTGTACAATGCATCTGGAATGTATTCACAGCGCTTCACTTTTTCCACATTTTGTTATGTTACAGCCTTATTCCAAAATGGATTAAATTCATTTTTTTTACCTGTGGTAAATTCAGTTAAATGGACATGATTTGGAAAGGCACACACATCTATATAAGGTCCCACAGTTAACAGTGCATGTCAGAGCACAAACCAAGTCAGGATTGTATCGAGAGACAGATCTGGGGAGGGGTACAGAAAAATGTCTGCAGCATTAAAGGTCCCAATGAGCACAGTGGCCTCCATCATCCGTAAATGGAAGTTTGGTACTGCCAGGACTCTTCCTAGAGTGGACCGCCTAGCCAAACTGAGCGATCGGGGGAAGAAGGGCCTTAGTCAGGGAGGCGACCAAGAACCTGATGGTCACTCTGACAGAGCTCCAGCGTTTCTCTGTGGAGAGATGCGAACCTTCCAGTAGTACAACCATCTCTGCAGCACTCCACCAATCAGGCCTGTATGGTAGAGTGGTCAGATGGATGCCACTCCTTGGTAAAAAACAACGACAGCCCGCCTGGAGTTTGCCAAAAGGTACCTGAAGGACTCTCAGACAATGAGAAACAAAATTCTCTGGTTTGATGAAACAAAGATTGAACTCTTGGGGCTGAATGGCAAACATCACGTCTGGAGGATACCAGGCACCACTCATCACCTGGCCAATACCATCCCTACTGTGAAGCATGGTGGTGGCAGTATCATGCTGTGGGGATGTTTTTCAGCAGAAGGAACTGGGAGACTAGTCAGGATTGAGGGAAGGATGAATGCAGCAATGTACAGAGACAACCTTGATGAAAACCTGCTCCAGAGCACTCAACCTCAGACTGGGGCGAAGGTTCATCTTCCAACAGGACAACGACCTTAAGCACACAGCCAAGATAACAAAAGTAGTGGCTACTAGACAACTCTGTGAATGTCCTTGAGTGGCCCAGCCAAAACCCAGACTTGAACCCAATTGACTCCACCTGGAGAGATCTGAAAATGGCTGTGCACCAACACTCCCCATCCAACCTGATGGAGCTTGAGAGGTCCTACAAAAAAAGAAGGGGAGAAACTGCCCAAAAATAGGTGTGCCAAGGTTGCAGCATCATACGCAAAAAGACTTGAGGCTGCAATTGGTGACAAGTATTAAGCAAAGGCTGTGAATACTTATGTACATGGGATTTTTGTTTATTTTTTTTTTTTTAATAACTTCGCCAAGATTTCAAACAAACTTCTTTCACGTTATTATGAGGTATTGTTTGTACAATTTTGAGGAAAATGAATTTAATCAATTTTGGAATAAGGCTGTAACATAACAAAACGTGGAAAAAGTGAAGCATCGTGAATACTTTTCAGATGCACTGTACTGGTGTTAAAAAAGTATCCTGTTCTCGTTATATTGCTTCCTCTGTGTGAAATTCCTGGTATTCTTGCCAGTCTCCCTGCTTTCCTAGGATCACAGCCTCCTAGTCCTCCAATGATCAGACTTGTGCTGACACCCCTGCCCTGCACAGCTGTTCACTAGAGAAGATCAGTGTACTGCTATACACACACACACACACACACACACACACACACAGTAAGGGGAGAAAAATATTGGATCCCCTGCTGATTTTGTATGTTTGCTCTCTGACAAAGAAATGATCAGTCTATATTTTAATGGTAGGTTTATTTTAACAGTGAGAGAAAGAATAACAAAAGTATCCAGAAAAATGCATTTCAAAAACATTATTGATTGATTTGCATTTTAATGCTTGAAATAAGTATTTGATCCCCTATCAATCAGCAAGATTTCTGTCTCCCAGGTGTCTTCTGTACAGGCAACGAGCTGAGATTGGTGAGCACTCTCAGACCCCATTCACACTGGGGCAACACGACTTGCAGGTCGCCTTAGCGAGGCGACCTGCAAACGACTGCCCGGGCGACTTGCAAAACGACTTCTGTATAGAAGTCTATGCAAGTTGCCCCAAGTCGCCCCCGAAGTCGTACAGGAACCTTTTTCTAAGTCGGTCGCTCCCCTTAGAACGGTTCCATAGCACAGAACGGGAGGCGACTTGTCAGGCGACTAGGTCGCCTGACAAGTCGTCCCTGTGTGAATGGGCTCTCAAAGGGAGTGCGCCTAATCTCAGCTTGTTACCTGTATAAAAGACACCTGTCCACAGAAGCAATCAGATTCCAATCTCTCCACCATGGCCAAGACCAAAGAGCTGTCCAAGGATGTCAGGGACAAGACTGTAGACCTACACAAGGCTGGAATGGGCTACAAGATCATCGCCAAACAGCGAGAGTGAGAGGGTGACAACAGTTGGTGCAATTATAAGCAAATGGAAAAAACACAAAATAACTGTCAAATAACTTGCCAAGAAAACAATTGGTAACACTATGTCGTGAAGGACTGAAAATTCCTGCAGCTCCTGCAATATTCCCTTGCTCAAGAAAGCACATGTACAGGCCCGTCTGAAGTCTTCTAATGAACATCTGAATGATTCAGACGAGAACTGAGTTGTGGTCAGATGAGACCAAAATCAAGCTCTTTGGCATCAACTCAACTCGCAGTGTTTGGAGGAGGAGGAGTAATGTTGCCTATGACCCCAAGAACACCATCCCCACCGTCAAAGGTGGAGGTGGAAACATTATGCTTTGGGGGTGTTTTTCTGCTAAGGGGACCGGACAACTTCACCACATCAAAAAGGGATGATGAACAGGGCCATGTACCATCAAATCTCGGGTTAGAACCTCCTTCCCTCAGCCAGGGCATTGGCTGGCTGAGGGCATGACAATAACACAAGACACACAGCCAAGGCAACAAAGGAGTGGCTCAAGAAGAATCACATTGAGTTCCTGCAGTGGCCTAGCCAGTCTCCAGACCTTAATCCCATAGAAAATATGTGGAGGAAGCTGAAAGTTCAAGTTACCAAATGTAAGCCTCAAAACCTTAATGACTTGGAGAGGATCTGTAGAGGAGTGGGACAAAGTCCCTCTTGAGACGAGTGCAAACCTGGTGGCCAACTACAAGAAACGTCTGACCTTTGATTGCAAACAAGGGTTTTGCCACCAATTACCAAGTTTTGCGAAGGGGTCAAATAGTTATTTCACTCATTAAAATGCAAATCAATTTAAAACTTTTTTTTAAATGCATTTTTCTGGATATTTTTGTTGTTATTCTGTCTCTCACTGTTAAAATAAACCTACCATTAAAATTATAGACTGATTATTTCTTTGTCAGTGGGCAAAAGTACAAAATCAGCAGGGGATCAAATTCTTTTTTCCTCCTCACTGTGTGTGTAATATATATATATATATATATATATACATACATATACACACACATACATACACATATATATAAATATACACATACATACACACACACACACACACACACACACACACACACACAGAAAGTGAAAGATAGAAGCTTCTTGGTTGCCATGTACAGCTGCTCCATATTACTCTATTACTCTGAGGACATAAGCATTTTGTCCCATGGATGTTAATGTTAACTTAAAAAAAACATTGTGCCTCTTTCACATGGGTTATGTGCATGCACCTGGGATGGACACATTGCTGGTAAACAGCTCATTGTTCCAGGGGCTTACACGTACTACAGTAAATCTTTACAATATTCAAAACTTCACACATCAAACTTTTAACAGACATAAAAAAGTATTACGTTGACAAAGCGTCTACCAAGATATACAATTTTTTTCATGACCCCATTTTAAGCTTTTGCACATATTGAAGTGCATTCAGAATGTCATTTCCAAGAACTGGTTGAACCAATTCCAACTAACTACAATTATCTGTGCCAAATGTATAAGACATCAGTTCAGCCATTTAACAGCCACTACAATTTAGACTACCTTCTCCATAATGTGATTGAAATGTGCTTTGGCCAACGTGTTTTTTTTTTTGTTTTTTTTTTTAATTGCCCTCTAAAAATGTGTGTTTACTAGAGCAAAAATAAACCTGAGTGCCACTGAAGAACGAAAGATTTTTGTATATAATGCTGTAATAAAAACTATTATTTACCCGTTACCTAGTTCACCCCTTTGGTTGTGCATGGTGCATCCAAAGAGTAAAATCTAACAAGCAGTAGCAGCTGCAAGCCTCTTATTTCTCCTATATTATTTCATCAGTGGACACTGGGCTTTCAGGAAAAAGTGATTTGGGCTGCCTGATCACTTTTACTTGACCGCCGAATGCTGCCCCCCCTCCCCCCCCCTGCTGATTCCTGGGCTCTCCCACTCCTTCCAGGAGCCGGGGACCACAACAATTAATCTCCTTTACAGTACTGTGAACTGGAAGTTCTGAGCAAAAAAACCTGGCTAGAAAGCCAGGTGTACAGCTAAACAAGTATAATCCTGTGCTTGGTTGGCTAAAACAGAGGGCAGAGGAAACTTTAGGAGTTTGATAGACACTAATATCTCCATAAAGAGTACCTGTCAACTGTCCCATGCCATCACGTAGGGACTTGTTATTGTGATTAATTGTGATTGCAATAAAGTTAGATGAAAAAAAAAAAAAAAAGAAGAAAAAATAAGCAGCTTCGCTACGCTGCTTACATCCAAGCAGCACAGGGTGGGAACGTGTATGTAAATTGCCAAAATGCAAGAGTAATAATTCTAAGGCCATCATTTAGGGTTTACTCTGAATTGATGAGCTGTAAAGCCATTTAAAGTGTTACCTATTGATAATTTTGAGTACTGTAATTGTCTGCCATTTAACGGACACACACAGTTTTGAGGCCTGACACTATTTACTCTACACTACTTTATTTTTATTTTGTACATAAACATTAGGGATTAAATTGTGTTTGTGTGCAATAAAATACATTTTAGTGTTTTTTTTAATTCATCAGACCAAGACACTTTTTTTCATTTCTCCATTGTGCAGTTTTGATGCTCACATGCTCTCTGCAGGTGCTTTTGGATGTGAACACGGATGTGGGGTCAGCATGGGTACCCTGATTGGTCAGCGACTTTGCAACCCCATATGCAAAAGCTGCGAGGCACTGGGTGTTCTGACACCTTTCTATCGAAACCAGCATTAATTTTTTCTGCAATTTGAGCTACAGTAGCTCTTGGATTGGTTCAGACTACACAGGCCAGCCTTCATATCCCATGTGCATCAATGAGTCTTGATTGTCCATGACGCTGTGGCTGGTTCACCAGTTTTCCTTCCTTTGACCACTTTTGGTAGGTCCTGGTCACTGCAGACCGGGAACGTCCCACAAGAGTTGCAGTTTTGGAACTGCTTTGACCCAGTTGCCTAGCCATTACAATTTGGCCCTAGTCAAAGTTGCTCAAATCCTTACACTTGCACATTTTTCCTGCTTTCAATAAATCAACTTTAGGGACAACATGTTCACTTGTTGCCTAGTATATCCCACCCACTTTCAGGTGCCATTGTAACAAGATAATCATTGTTAGTCACTTTACTTGTCAGTGCACATAACTTTATGGCTGATAAGTGTATATATCATGTTCGGGGGGGGGGGGGGTAAATCATTGTATAGCCTAAAAAGCTAATTTTAACATATGTGTAAAAAATGAAACAATTGTTCTAGAGGTGAAATGGTTAATCAGGAAGACATTTTGCAAAAACAAAACAAACATGACAAGTTCTTCAGAAGATAACTTCCAAAATGCATCATTTACCTTTATATCATCTTGTACTCTGAAGAGGGTTTCCCAAATCTCAGGAAGCTTATCAACAATGTCATCAAGCTGACGACCACGAAGTAGGTCATTTACTGCTAAACAACTGCAATGAAAAAAATGTCACATTAAGAACTCATAATGGCCAAGTTAAAAAAAAAAAACAAAAACATAAAGAGCTGTACCCAGTAGAGTGACCATAGCATGAGATAACCCACAATTAACCTCCACACGCTACCTTATTCCCCTTCCCAACCCCAAAAACCCAAGACATCAAAGAAGAGTCCAGTGGAGGAAATATTTTTGCCCTTATGGTATAGATACCTTAAATACAAAATGATGTTTGAGTCAACTGCTTGCAATGACTAACTTATACCCAGTCTTTCAACATCTGAATACATATTGTATCTATAAAAATCTTACTGTACCTTGCATATCTTTGATGAACATTTATATGCAAGGTAACCAGTGTACCATCCTTGGTGGTCTTAAAAAAAACAAACAAAAAAAAACACAAAACAAAAAACCTAAATTCAGATGTCACACAGATTGGGCAATTACCTTCATGTCAACGAGTAGAGATCATATCCTCCACCACTTCCCATGCTATTATGGTTCCCTAAAAACACAGTTGGCGCCCTTCCCCTTTGCACTGATTCAATGACAGAATCATTTACGCTATAAATAATTCATTAACTGTAACGTTCAGCTGCTCTATATGCCTACTATTCGATTGATCACATATAGCCTGACCCTTGCAAACAATGTATCTGCTTGTCTAAATTCAGCCTTTTTGTTGCCAATAGCTGTCGCGACTATATGAACCTATCCAGTTAACAATGGATGCACCAAAATCCAACCAGACTGTTACCTGGCTGGAAAAAAAAACATCTGGAAGTGTCCACATTGTAGGAAATCCTAAAGTTAACAATAAGTAGCTAATGTGTATGGGTGTTTGCCTTCTCTAGATTAAAATGGTCATCCGCTATTTCTTTCAGTCAACGGTATGTTACATAGTTGGTGAGGTTGAAAAAGTTCATCACGTCCAACCTGTGTGTGTGAGCTTTTATGTGAATATTATATTGTATATCCCTGTATGTTGTGGTCATTTAGGTGCTTATCTAATAGTTTTTTTGAAATTATCTATGCTCCCCCGCTGAAACCACAGCTTGTGAAAGAGAATGCCACATTCTTACCGTAAAGAACCCTTTATGCTGTTTCTGGTTAAATCGCTTTTCCTCCAATTTTAGTGAATGGCCGCGAGTCTTTTTAAATGCCCTTTCACAGAAAAGTTTTTATCACCAGTACGGTATTAGTACATTGAAATCATATCCCCTCTCAAGCGTCTCTTCTCCAGAGAGAATATGTTCAGTTCATGTAACCTTTCCTCATAACTAAGATTCTCCAGACCCTTTATTAGCTTTCTTGCCCTTCTCTGTACTTTCTCCATTTCCAGCACATCCTTACTGAGGACTGGAGCTCTGGACTGGATGGCATACTCCATGTGCGGCCGGACCTGGGTCTTGTAGAGTGGGAGAATTATCGTTTTATCTCTAGAGTTAATTCCCTTTTTAATGCATGCCAATATTATATGCTTGGCACATAGGTCCTTTTCCATCCTAGATTCCCCCAGAGGTTCTCCCCCTAGTGAGTAGATTGAATTCATGTTTTTGCCACCTAAATGCATTATTTTACATTTTTCCACATTAAACCTCATTTGCCGTGTAGTTGCCCACCCCATTAATTTTTTCAGATCTTCTCGCAAGGTTTCCACATCCTGCAGGGAAGCTATTGCCCTGCTAAGCTTAGTATTGTCCGCAAATACTGAGATTGAGCCATTTATCCCATCCTCCAGGCCATTTATGAATGAATTAAAAGGATGGGTCCCAAGACAGAACCCTGAGGGACTGCACTTTCCACAGTGGACCATTTTGAGTACTCCCCATCACTAACCTTTGAACTCACCCTTGTAGCAAGTTTTGAATGCAGGTACACGCCCTATGGTCCATTCTGACAGACCTTAGCTTGTATAGTAAACATTTGTAGGGAACTGGATCAAATGCCTTTGCAAAATCCAGATAAACTACGTATAATGGCCTTCCTTCATCTGGATGGCAGCTCGCTTCCTCATAGAAGGTTAATAGATTTGTTTGGCAAGAACGATTTTTCACGAATCCATGCTGATTACTGCTAATGATACCGTTTTCATTACTAAAATCTTGTATATAGTCCCTTATCATCCCCTCCAAGAGCTTGCTTACTATTGATGTTGAACTGGTCTGTAGTTCCCAGGGATATACTTTGGTCTTTTTTTAAAGATTGGAGAAAAGCTAATGTAGCACCAATCAGTTGGTTCCCATACCATTCGTAAAAATTAGGAACAATGGAATGGCAATTACTTGACTGAATTCCTTAAAGGGGTTGTAAACCCCTGTGTTTTTTCACCTTAATGCATCCTATGCATTAAGGTGAAAACTTCTGGCAGTGACCCGCCCCCCAGCACCCCCCCGTTTTACTTACCCGAGCCCGTTAATCCCCTCGGCGGAGGCGCGCTCTCCCTCTCTGCACGGGGTCCCGGCTCTTGATTGGATAGATTGATAGAAGCGCAGCCATTGGCTCCCACTGCTGTCAATGAAATCCAATGATGCGGGCGCTGGGGGGGCGGGGCCAAGTCTGGCATTCGTGTCTATGGACGCAAATGCTGGACTCGGGAGCACGCCCGCAAAGTAACCCCCAGGGAGATCGCGTCTCCTAGGGGGTTATCTGTTACGTGGAGGAGCTGTGAGAGCCGTGGAGGGACCCCAGAAGAGGATGATCGGGGCCACTATGTGCAAAACGAGCTGCACATTGGAGGGGAGTAAGATATGTTTGTTATTTTAATTAAAAAAAAGGTGAAGCTTTACAATCACTTTAAGGACCCTCAGGTGTCAGATTTTTGATGCTGAAAGCGGTACATTGTTTTGCATGGAAATTTGGCGTTTTATATTGTAGGCCTGTAATTCTTAGGAATAACTCACTTAAATCTGTCCAAACAAGAGTCTAGTGGACATCCAGGGTATGATAAAGTTTGAAACACAAAATCATAATATAATTAACTATAAATAATTATCAAAAATAATATAATAAAATGTATTCAATAATGTAATCAAATCAAAAACACTGAAATGTGCTCAGTTGCAGAATTGTCGCTGTCGTCACTTTGTGTCTGATAGTGAATTTCCCCACAAATCACTTGCGCTCAATTCTGCAAGTGTTCCAATTTATTCGCTGTTTTCTAGCTGGTCTAAAACCACTTTTGCCGTAAAGGGACACTTTTTGGTTGCTATGGATATTTTTCAGTTTCTAGACAGAAAGAACAGTATACTATAATATAAAACTGCATGCAGGGCACTGGACAAAGCATTAGGAACAAAAGGGAGGTGAAATAATTTGATACAGTAATGTAATCTGTAAGATTACAGTGTACTATATGTGTTCTGTGCTTTGCACTTTGTAAATTTCCGGCCGGGCTCCTTCCCTGTGCATTGCGCCACTCGCAAGGAACAGAGCCTGGCATACAAAGCATGGGGCGGAAGACAAAGCCGCCGCACACAGCGACATCGCAGGATCCTGGGGACAAGGTAAGTAACTTTCCTTGGATACTGCGATGCAGCTCAGAGTGTGGCTTTGGGTTACCGCTCTTGCCATGGAAAATTCACCCCGAGCCACAATCAAGAATACTGCTAAGGTGGTTAACCATGGTGGTGCTTCCCGTGATGTGTCATGGAGGATAAACATTGCAGTTTTGTATACTGAAGCCTCCCTGTTTCCCTCGTGAAGAGAAGAATACATTCAAATCCTTCGCCATCTCACCATCCTTTGTAACCAGAATGCCTTCATCATTATTTATGGTGCCAATATGATCTGTACTCCCTCTTTTACTATTTGTGTACTTAAAGTAGGGTTCCACCAAAAAAAATAAAAAAATAAAAAAAAAACCTACATGAAAAATCCTAAAAAAAAAAATACAAAAAAACATTTGGATATTTTTTTTTTTTTTTTACTCACCTCTAAATGCCTGTTGCTAGGGGGTCCCTCGTAGTCTGCCTCTTTCAGTGCCTGGGCTGGTGACATCACTTCCATCTCGGCACAGGAAGGGCTCAGCTCTGCTCCCTCCTGTCAATCATCTGGGACCCATTACAGGTCCCAGGTGACTGAGCGGCCAATCACGGCGCTCGGTGCCGCTTGCGCATGCGCAGTGGGTGCCAGGCTGTGAAGCCACAGCCCGGCGCCGCCGAACGGAGGGGGAGACGAGCGGGGCTTCGATCCCCCGCATCGCTGGACCCAGGGACAGGTAAGCGTCCAATTAAAAGTCAGCAGCTGCAGTATTTGTAGCTGCTGACTTTTTTTTTTTGACTGGCCCTCCTCTTTAAAGAATGTCTTTGGATATGTTTTACTCTCCTGCACTATGTGCCTTTCGTGTTCTATTTTAGCCGCCCTAATTACACCCTTATGAAGCGCTTACCCCCGAAGGAGCGGCTAAATAATTGTTATATCCGTAATTCACGTTTACCACCCAACCCTTGCAGCCCATAGATTTCTAAAACACAGTCCATAATGCTTTTTTCTCTTGCTTTATTGATTAACATAAACTGGGATGGGAGAAGGACTTCTTTTGAGATGCTCTTTTGTTACATTATCATCTTTCACTGTCTCTTACGGGAAAACCAGAATCACTTGCGGACACTTTGTGTGATTTCTTCAATCAGGGAAGATGGAAGTAGATATGATAGAGAATAATTGATAAAGAGTCACTCTGAATAACTTCTTCCTCTACATGACTTTTCAAGAACAGTCTGTATCTCTATATGTGTGCTTGCAGCTTCACCGCTACCTTTTTACCACTACTTCCCATCTGCATAGTACTTCCAAGTTGAACCGAGAAAGAGTCACTCTGAATAACGTCTCTGGCCTGACTGATTGGAATCCCGGGCACTGCTGAACCAAAAGTCACAGGCCATCACTGCCCATCTCACCGACTTGCGTACCAACATCCCTCAGCCTCTGGTAGTACACTTCCCTTGGGCTTTCACTCACGTGATCAATAGTCCATGTGCCACTCATAAACGATCGATCGCCCAGTTTCCTTCTGCTTTGTTGCTACTTCTCCCGCAACGATTCTTAGTTCCTTTTCTGCTTTATGGCCCGCTCCCCTCCCCGCAGGGGCGGCCAACGACACCAGCGATTACATGCTGTAAGATGTCGTCTCTTCCTCCATGGAGACCGGTTCCCCACCCTTCTTGCAAGGGGGAGCTCCGTTGGCTCCCCAGAGGGGGAAACCTTTCCCCTCCGAGAACCAGGATCGCTTCTCCTACAGGAGACCTCTCTGACTGCCACGTGACCCCGCTTTTATATGAGGTCCTGGGCAATACCAAGCAAATTAATGATTGGCTGAGACCAGCATACAAACTACCTGCCACTCAAATGAGAAATGAACAACAGGCCTGCTGTAATAGCACAAGCCTGTCTAAATTTACCTGACATAGCAAACTACCAGGAAAGGTCACCTACCTAAAAGTAGGTGCCCGCTACACTTGCATTTCTTATTGCATTCTTTGTACAGTTAGAATGCTGCTGATGTTCTCTCAGCCTTGTATTTTTTGAAGGCCTTTTCCTTTGTTTTTATATGAGTTTATACGTTGGCCTTAAGCCACTCAGGGCTTTTATTAGCGCTTTTACATTTATTACCCTTTGGGATGCACTGGCTAATACCCTTCTTTAAGATGCTCCTAAAGCACACCCATTTTTCCTCCGTGTTCTTTGTTCCTAAGATTTTATCCCATTTAGTATGTTCACATATATCCAATTAATCTACTGTGGTCATTTCCCAATACCTTTTATATTAAATTAATTTCTACTGTATCAGATAACTCCAAGTCAAATACCTTGATTCACGGACTCTCCACATATTACTCGTCAGATTATTTATCAAATCTTGGAGAATTTCAGTTAAATATTTATCAACCTATAAAAGAAGAATGTTTAGACTATGAATTGCCATAAAGGTATGGTGTTATTTGATAGCACAGCACTAACAGAAATCATATACAGTACAACCTGAGAAATATGAAACCAGTGCTGATTAATCTGCCCCCTCTAAGCTGCACTTCAGCAGAACACCACCTTTTCATTACTTCATGTATTGGTCCTTTTGTTGCCCACAAAAACTTGAATTTTTTATTTCATTTGATTACAAGGTCTTAAATGCGTTTTGATCATATGTACTTAGAGACAGCCAATACACAAAGAATCTCAGTTTAGAAGGCCTTATCATAGTAATAAGCAACTAGTAGATCCCCTGCTTTCACAAAACTACCTCTACCATGTCCTGACAGACAAACTATAAGAAATCAACTACAAAGCTGGCAGAGCATTTTGAGATTTCTAATATGACAGCAGGTAGCGTTAAACAGAGTGCTTGTCACTGGTTTATCATGTCTGTGAGGTGGGTAGTGATTTTCAGCTAGAAATCCCAGGTAACCTTTATTAAGTTAGTAAACAGTGAATCAAAACAACCACAAAAGCTGCATTTTAATGGTGTTATCTCAATTTAGTCAAATTAAAGTTTATTTATATACCTACAGGTTAAAGCTGGCCTTGCACTGAAAAGCAAAGTCTGCTTCTAACATGAGGACTGCCTTCCCAATGTATACAGTAATTATGCAAGTCAAAAAAACTACGGTGGTAAAAAAAATAAAAAAATAAAATAAAATAAATAAATAAAAACACAAGCACAACACAAACACATTTTTTAAATTATTTTTAGGTGGTAAATATACATGGAGGAGGGAGTTGTGAAGTAATAAGTAAATAAGTAGACCATGCCTTTTTTATCCAAGATGCATTTTAAATAAGTCAACTGTTGGTACCACCAAGTTAAATAAATAGGGTTTAAGAGGTGTAACAACATTCACACATCACACATAAGTCAAGCACTTACAGTAGCCTTGTCTGTGACCAGAGCATTCCAGATGCTTGTCATAGCTTGCCGAACTCCAGTGTTTGGGTCAAACTGATAACGATATAATCGTGGAACGAGTTGCGGCAAGAATGGTGCAAGCTGTTCCCCAGCCTTTGTAGCAATCACATTAAAGCCAAATGCTGCACCCTAATAAAGACAAACATTTAAAAATGAATGCACACAAAAAGCATATATCCAACATACAATTATATTACTCCTGAACAAATTACAAAAACAAGACCTTACCTTTCGTGATGTCCACATAGCATGATGGTTAGCAAGATTCATGAACTTGTATATTAGGTCTGGTTGACTAAGGTCACTGGCTAGTGCACAAAGTTCTTTATATGTAGACAGCCCCTGCCTTTGGAAATATGAAACAGAAAAAGCCAAGCATGAGGTATCGGGTCTCTATTTGCCGAAGTATATTAACAAAATAAAGTTTTAAAGAGATTAAATATAGTGGAAAAATAAGTTTTAAAAGGGAATGATTAGTTTAGTTTAATGTTTTCTACATATACAAGAAAATGAAAATCAGATTGCTGTAAAAAGTCTTAAAAGTGTGTATTAACGGATAGCTACAATGGAAGAAGTACACACAAGATAGAATATAAATTAAATAATAATAATGTAATAATGATGCTTTCAGGCAGTAGCAGCCATTTTAAAACTGACTGACTTGTATGGGACTGTGTGCCTTGTGTACAAGGTATGGCTTGTGAAGTAATCACCACCATCCATGTATATTCTTCAGAGGGTACATGGTTGATGTGAAAGACTGAACACTATTCACTGATCCCAGAGACCACTTTCCCATCATCCAGGTGAGAAAAACAAGAGAAAGTAAATAGGTCACATCCTCACAAATCAAATCATTTAAAAAACAGAACACAAGCTCATAAGTTATTTAGTCCAAAAGGCTGTTATTGCATGACATGTGAAGCATCATTTCAGAATTGAAATTATTTTCTCAGTAATAAACCTGGAAAAAAATATATTTTTGTCCTTACCATAAAATTTGTTTTTGGAGTTCAGTAAGGGACAAGGGATTCAGTTATTGAGGCAATTTAGGTATACTACCATCCTATAGGAGGATTTGAGTACTGGCAAATAAATATGCCGTTGGCCACCCTGGTACTGTATAAACCCTACCTTTCCCAGCATGCTTCAGTTTTGTAGAAAAGCTGTACATAAAAGAGTAGATAACAATACAGAGTGGTCCTGGAGAACCTTACCGCTTGCCGACCGGGTAACGCTAATATACTTCGGCAGAATGGCACTCCTGCGCAAACTGACGTACGTGTATGTCAGTCCGCAAAAGCAGGACAGTGGGTGTGCGCCAGCCGTGTGCCGCAGGTCCCGCGGACTCTATGTCCGCCATCGGCCCGCAATCTCGGTGAGAAGAGGCAGAATGGGGAAATGTCTATGTAAACAAGGCATTTTCCTGTTCTGCCTAGTGACATAACAGGGATCTTCTGTTCGCTGATCACCGCCATTACTACCTTAAAAAAATTAAAAATGACATAAATTTACCCCCTATTTTGTAGACGCTATAACTTTTGCAAACCAACATAGACTTATTTCGATTTTTTTACCAAAAATATGTAAAAGAATACATATCGGCCTAAACTAAGGAAGAAATATGTTTTATTTTTTGGGGATATTTATTATAGCAAAAAGTAAAAAATATAGCTTCTTTTTCAAAATTGGTCTTTTTTTTGTTTATAGCGCAAGAAATAAAAACCGCAGAGGTGATCAAATACCACCAAAAGAAAACCATTTGTGGGGGAAAAAAAATTATGTCAATTTTGAGTACAGCGTCGCACGACCGCACAATTGTCAGTTAAAGCGACGCAGTGCCGTATCGCAAAAAATGCTCTGGTCATTAAGGGGGTAAAAATCTTTTCGGGGCTGAAGTGGTTAAAGTAGAACTAAAAAGGCAAAACTTTTTTTAATTTATTTTTTATTTATTTTGGGGGTTTTTTTTGTCATCTGTGCCCTAGTGGGGAAACTTCCCTTTATTTCCTATCCCATAGCCAAAACGGGAAGTGAGAGGAAATACCTCCAAAGTGAAGAAATCCCTGGTTGTCACCAGGGTTACCAAAACTAGCGTTCCCATTGGCGAATGTCCCTTCTATTCCTGTTCTGGTGACAACACAAAATTTGGGATTTTCTTTCATTTTCTCTATCAGTGATAACAGTAAACAAGACCAATAGAGACAGTGAACCTCCCTGACAGGGAGATACAATCCTATCAGTGTTCTAATCCCTCTCCATTCTAAATAAAAACAAAAAATGTTTTGCCTTTAGCTATACTTTCATGACAACAAGAAAGTTATTTAATAATAAGTACAAATATCCTGTTTTCTTTATCGTTGATTAACAACTTTTAGAGCTCTAGAGCAATTTTGAATTTTTTGCACACATGTCAAAATCTGCATTTTTGACCATAAAAGTACTTAAAACCCCCAGAACATTATATATTTTTTGAAAGCAGAACCTCTGTAAAATAAGATTGTAGTTGCAATTGTGTATGTTGCATGATATTCGCGCAACTGTTTATTAAAAGGCATATTTTCAGGAAACAAAATATAATAAAATAAATTTTAGTGCACACAACCAAAATAGAACACCCAATTCTTGGTAAAATATAAAAGATGGGGTTGTGTTGCGTAAATAGATACCAAACGTGCCAAGTATCAAAGCGGAGTTCCACCCAAAAGGTGGATGCTCCGTTTGTTTGCTTCCTACCCCCCTCCGCTGCCACATTTGGCACCTTTCCGGGGAAGAGAGTACCGGCCCTCACTTCCGGGAGACCACATCACGGCGAGGTCCCCAGGAAATACGCCCCCCCCCTCCTTCCCCCTTTACCGGGCCATTTACAAAGCACAGCACACTTCGTGCATGCGCAGTAGGGAACCGGCTGTGAAGCTGATGGTTTACCTTAAAAAGGAATGGCGGCGGCACCCAAGAGCCAATTGAAAAATCGGCTGGGGTGCTGACACAGCGGCATCCCTGGACAGCTAAGTCAGCAGCTACAGTATTTGTAGCTGCTGACTTAATTTTTTCCTGGGGGAGGGGGCTTGAGCTCGTCTTTAAACTGCGTGCACCCGTTTAAAAAAAAAGAAAAAGAAACAACGGTACCCAAAAACCTTCACAGTTGACACTTTAAAAAAGCCTTTGCGGCTCATTAAATTTTTGTTTATACCATGAGCTATGGTGCTAGAATTATTACTCTCTCTCCAACGTTCGCAGTGATATCTTACATGTGTCATGCAAACTTTGTGCTTACGTTTGCATTTGTGGGTGTGTGCAGTGGTTTTTTTTTTGTTTCTAAAACAATATACATTTTCTTCCAGCTTTTTTTTTTCTTTACATTTTTGCTGTCACAAGGGGTTACACTGTATCACCCAGGAAATATCAGCTCTGAAACCAGTCGTGATGAAAACATTGTTGATTCATTCAGAGCAAAGGAGATCGAGGAACGGATGTTCAGGATTCTTCCCATGGAGTATTTCTTGGTATTAAATCTTTCTTTGCATCAGCGAAAGCCCTTAATTAGTAATGGTAGACCTTGTGAGAAGAAAACTTCGTAGCTTAGCGTGGGAATTAGCAAATTAGAGAATTATGTCTCTCATACCTGGGTTTCAACAGCCATGCCATTAAAACTTGGGATCAGATAATCTGGCAGGGCCCATGGTGTCTCTACATGAAGCCTGATCAGGTTGGAGTACACATATGCCTGGGCCAGGTGAGTGCAATGAAAACCTTCAGAATACCCTCCCACCTTGATCCTTAAAGTGGTGCTAAAGTCAAAAAGGTTTTTTACCTTAATACAATAGGGTAAAAAACATCCAGTTGCTGTATCCTCTTCTAAATATTTCTGTATTCATCCAGCACTGTGTCCGTCTGCATTTCTTCTCTCCCCTTCAAACTTGGTTGAGAGCAGCGGGAGGCATTGGCTCTTGCTGCTGTCAGTTGAAGGATGTGAGGAGGGAGTGGAGGCAGGCCCGAGCCTCGCTGTGTTTGTCTATGGACATCCACATCCCGACTCAGGAGCATGCCTGCATGTGCACCCCAATAGGAACCTGCTTCCATCACTCCCAGAAATCTCATGTAAAATCCCAGTCAAGGAGCAGAGATTCTGTAATTTTTCTCTACGAATAAAAACTTTGGCCTGGGCTGTCTCCAGGACACAGCCCAGATATTCCAATTGTTGTGTTGGTCTAAGCACTGATTTTTGAAAGTTCAGGATCCAGCTGAACCTTTTTAAGGTTTGGACTGCCCACATCACATTGGCAGACAGTATTTGAGCTAACTGTTCCCTCAACAAAAGGTCGTCTAGGTATCCCACAATGGGAATAGCTCTAGGACCAAAAATTTGGTGAACACTCAGGATGTGGACTGATAATGTTGACTGCTCGTAGCAAAAATGAAATGGTGCTTATGCGCTAGAAAGATGGAGAGATACAAGTACAAATCCTTGATGTCTACAGAGGCTAGGATGTCTCTCTGGTGGAGGCTATGATAGACTTGGTAGATTTCATGCAAAACTTTTGGACTTGAATTATGGCACTTAGTGTTCCTAAACCCACAACAGTAAAATCACAGCCACAGCGGCTGCCATGCAGTGCGGTCCAGCCAGACTGCCAAAGCGCTGATCTCGACGCATTGCACTGTTCACCTTTTTTTCTGTTTCTTTTTTTTTTTTTATTGAAGTGTCACAGACTCAATTGGCAGCCGCACACTGCGAGGCAATAGATTGCCTTGCAGTGTGTGGCGCTGGGAAAAAATACTGCGCGCAGTACTTTTTTCACCGCACACCACTACAACGCATGTGTCACAACACAAACAACTGCAGTTTATGTTAATTGTATGTCTTTAAGTTCTCACTTATAATTGTAAAGGGTTTTTAAGAAGCTTTCCTAGTATCAAATTTACTTAAAATAAAATGGCAGATGTTTCTTAAAAACAACCAAGAAAATGTCACACACACAAAAACCGGATAAGCAAGTGAGTACCGTAATTCAGATAAAATTTAAGTTATGAAAATCACATTTGATAAACAGACATAAAAAGTGTGTTGTCTATCTAAAGTATATTTGCTGTCCAAGTTTCCTGAATTCTCCCTTTTTCTTTGTTTGCAATATTTTTATATGGTAAAACAAACTGCTGAGTTGCAGCCTACTGCTGACAAGGTCAGTGAATGATAAATGTGCATTGTGGTTAGGGGTATCATACACTGTTTAAGGGCCTTTGCCACTTCCAGTTTACCACTACATAAATGTGGTTGCTGCTTTCACTTTTTTTCAGTGTTTTTCTCTTCTATCCCAGGCTTATTTTTTCCAATAACAAAAATTCCAGCCCTAGAGTGACAATGCTCAGTCACAATACAATATCTACGGATGAAGCAGCATTGTCATTCTAGGACAGGCAGCGTGCGTTAGGACTATTGCATTGCTTCAATTGTTTTCAACTCCTGCGGCACCTTATATGCCAACAAAGCTGTTCAAAATTCATCAGTTACCAGTTTGTACTGTAGCTTACCCATCAGGGGTTTTACCAATGGAGGAGCCCTGAAACACCTCTGTATCACCAGATATCTCATGCTTTGCTCTGGAAGAAAGGAGAGTTATGTAAAAAGTTAATATTTATCGATCATTACTTCTTGCTTCACATTCATCTAACACATTATTAATGATTATGCCAGTTTGTAATAGTGAGTACTTTTCGAATGTAATTTGCATCTCAAAACAAAGGTAAGAAACAAGCTGCAGGATCCAATATTCTAATTTCCATTATAAATAAACTCCCCAATGAAAAGGGACTTCCCAGTCCCTCTTGTACTTCCCTCCATAGGTAATAAGCAGTCAGTGCCCAAGCAATGGTCTGCTTTTTTTTTTCAACGCTTCTGGGCTAGAATAGAACAGATTCATTTAGATTGGTCAGCGCCAGCACAGAGCATCACTGATCTGTTCCAGACGCGCTGCTGAAAGAAGAGTAGAGCGAGGATCTCAATACTCTGGACCACTACAACGGCTGAGTGGGTTCTGACAGCTCATCACCCCCTGAGGTAATTATAGCAGGGACATGGAGAGGATAAAGGGTGTATGATGCTAGCAACTAAGCTGTCTACGTACCATAACCTTGAGGAAATCTCAGAAAAACAATACGGGACACATCCCCCAATGATTTTAAAGCAGCTAAGCTTTGAACATGTTTTTGCTCTGTTTTTGTTCCTAATATGTACAGAAAAAAATTACCGGTAATCTGAAAACTTATCTATAATGCAACAGACATTTTCTTTCCTTTATTTAAGAAAAAAAAAAGACAAAGTACAAAAGTATTTTCCCACTTTAGCATGCAAGGATTTCTTAAAGCTTAACACCGGAACTTACTTAAACATAAATTGTTCCTCCAGCATCATTAAAAAATAATACTACCCCCTTCAGTTCTGAACGGTCTACCACAGTACATCTATTCCGCCACATGATGTCCTCAGCATTCTGGTTAAAAAATGTTCAGCATCACCCAAACCAGAATGCAGAGGACACCGATATGAATGCAGGGCACCTCAGAGCCCTTTAAGTTTACTGTGTATTAAGAGTAAGGAGCAGCGCTGATCTCATCTTTGCATCTTTTAGGATGGACAACCAATAGATAGGAGTAGGATTGGAAGAGGACCAAGCACATGACATATCTAGCCAGAACTAAATGGAAAAAGCTAAGTTAACTAAAATAAATAAATAAAAAATGTATATTCACACGGGGGGTGGGGGGGGGGTGGGTTGTGGGGCTGATGGGTTGTGGGGCTGATGGATGTGTTATGCAGAGTCAAAAGTTAGGATGTAACATTTACAGACAGCAACTTCGAAAGTCATTGACAAGGAGGGGATTTTTTTTAAAGATAGTACTTTAAGTGGTTGTAAAGACACAATGTTTTTTACCTTCATGGATTCTATCCATGAAGGTAAAAAATAAAAACCTTCTGTGTGCAGCAGCCCCTCCTAATACTCATCTGAGCCCCCCCTCTCGATTCAGCGATGTCCACAAGAGCCTTGGCTGATTGGCTTTTGGCAGCAGCGATAGCCGCTGCCTCCCGGTGTGGTCAATCACAGCTACTGAGCCAACCAGGAGATAGAGGTGGTGGGGCCAAGCCACGGCTCCACGTGTGAATGAACATGCAGAGCCGCAGCTCGGGAGCACGCATGCTTGGGTGCCCCCAGCAGGTGGGAGGGGCCAGGAGCGCGACGTAGGACCCGAGAAGAGGAGGATCCAGGCTGCTCTGTGCAAAACCATTACACAGAGCGGGTAAGTATAACAGGTTTGTTATTTCAAAAAAACAACAAGACTTTAATACCTCTTTCATTTTCAGAGTGTTCATTATATTATGTATATTAAGCAGAGTCAATAACAGTTTTTGTTATATACTTATTGAGGTATGTAAGGCCCAAACTTTCATTTTTTAGTTTAGGGTAAAGCAGTGAAAAGTTAAAACATTTAGAACCCCTGTCAAGTTTTTAATGCTCTTTGTGTCCCCTCTGAGATTACTCCTCATTATTGATCCAGATAACCATTATTTCTGGCACAGAAAGAAGTGGGAAGTCCAACAGAAGGTGAAAAAAAAATGTTCCAATGGGGACATCTGTTCTAGAAGAACGTTCTAACAGAAGATCTCCCCAAAGGGACACAGACAGCCATAAAATAAAAAAAATATAGGATAAAAAAAAAAAAAATTAACAGGGGGCTTAACTGTTCCCTACGCTATCCAAAACTAGAAAACAATAAAAAGTTGGCTTCACAAACTTTATATACTATAGACAAGACAAACATAGTATAAATATTTCAATGTAGTATCACTAGACTAGCCTCAACTAAATAATAAAGGTAATTACATAAATGCCACACAATATATAAGTATTAACAGTACCTTTTCCCAGTCATAAGAGTGTCCACAAGTATGGACACGAGCTCCTGTTGGTCTTGTTCAGTGCCCAGTTCATATACCAACCCAAGACCTTTCGATGCAACATCTTGGCTAAGTTCTGCAACAGATTGTTTGCAATTATCAATGGACTCAAAGGGGTTAGGCTGATAAATGGACTGAGACATTAACTGCATAATATTATGACAGGCGTCCCCCCTCCCTCTCTAGCAGTCACACACAATTGATAAAAAGTTTATTAAAAAGATTCCCCAGTTATCGCTTATGAGTCATCATATTCTACAGAACTGTAATATTGGTACATATACGGAAAACACATGGTAACGCAATCTATAAAACAGTGTTCTGAAAATCAGATAATATAAAAGTTCTTTCATACTATAGATACTTCATTATAGACCAACTATTATGCCAATACCATGCCATCATAAGTTAAACTAAACTACATACTGTAGTTGTAAAGATAATGCACACTCCCCTAGTATTCATTCACCCAAACATTGCCGTTATTTACACAGGCTACAAAAATCATAAGGTCTGCTGTTTATATACCTTTAAAAAATTAGATCCCTGCTTAGAGAATAAGGACTGTCAAACAGAATAAGAGTTCTTTCAGTGCCTTGCATGTACTGATACTCCATGCATATACATCATCTAATACAACATGTGTAAGTACAACACAGGAACCCATTCACTCAATACGGCATCCTGCAGAAATACAGCACTTTATTCTTCTTACTACACTGGCTGGCAAAAATGCATAATTTATTAAAGAACAGAAACCACCCATTTTCCTTCCTTTTTTATTACAGAGGTAAATCTTGTATCAGAGTCTTTAGTCCTGGCACAGTCATACAGATAATTAAAGCTAATAACTAGATGATGTTAAAGCGGAGGTCCGCCCTCCGCTTTAAAAATTAAAACATACTGCAGCTGCTGACTTTTAATAGGACACTTACCTGTCCTGGAGTCCAGCAATGTCAGCACCCGCAGCTGATGTTTCCATCAGCTGTCGGGTGCTGCCGCCGCCATTGCGGGTAAGGGAACCCGGCAGTGTAGCCCGGTGTGCTTCACACCGGGAACCCTACTGCGCATGTGCGAGGCTCTGCTTCTCTCCTATTGGCCTGGCGGTGGGGGATAGGAGGAGGGAGCGAGCGGTGACGTCAAGGGCCGTGGCGCAGGCTCCCAGAAGTGAGGGTAGGATACCTGTGAAAGACAAGTATCCTCTCCCCCCCCGAAAGGTGCCAATTGTGGCACAGGAGGGGGGGGGGGGGATTCAGATGAGCGGAAGTTCCACTTTTGGGTTGAACTCCGCTTTAAAGTTCAATTCAAGTCACTTTTTTCTTTTGACAAAATTACTTAGAATTAACCCTACGTCCATTTCTGCATTCTGTGCGGGCTGCGTTTGCACGGGCACAGCAGCCCATTCAAATGAATGGGCTGCCATGCCTGCGTTTCTGCAAAAAAAGATGCATGCACCTTTTCAAAAATGCACTTGCATCAAAATTGCATAGTCTTTTTGACCATGCGATTTCCCTTCAGTTCCACACCACAATTTTACATGTGTGGGGGTGCCATTCCGAATGAATGGTGTTTCGTTAGAGCAGTGCATTCTTACTGCAGGTGGTTGCGGGTATCTTAGCCACATGCAGAAATGTGAACATAGGGTCAAACATCTATTGGATTTTAATTGCGGTTTGTGTTCCCATTGAGGAGATTTACCTTCACTTCAGTCTAATACTCACTGTATGGACAAAAAGGAAGGTGAACACTGCACCCAAACGGATTAGCAGAAATATAAACCTGACAGATTCTAATCAGTTTCTAAGCAAATGTTTTATAGTTGTCTGTGTGTCTATTTGGGACAATTTCCCTCACTTCCTACTTTTTTTTGACACCTGTCAATGGACAGGAAGTGAAATTCCACAAAGGGATGAAACAATTGACAGACGTTCTAAACGTTTAACACTCGATCCAAAAATCAAAGAAATATTTTGACACTTGGGTCACCATCACCACTGCGTAACAAATACTATCCTGCATTAAACATTTCAAATTGATAAAAGGACTACATCTGCAAAGCATATACATACCGTCATTTTCAGATAGAACAGATATAAAGGCACTTTGAATTTCCTTAAGCTTTGTCTAAAAGAGTGATAAAATACAAAATTAGACTATCAATGTGCATCAAAGCGATCACTAGATTTAGAAATAATGTTTTCATTCACTGTGAGTTCTTTTTGTTTGCAGTTTTTTGGTGTATACAGCACAGACATCCTACCTCCTCAGCACAAAAAGCTAGACTGGGCTTACAGGGGTATGCACAATGGGTGTACCCAATAGAATAAATGGTACCTTTTGATGTGCTTAGTGCCCAAACTCGTGAAGGCTGGGCCTATACACCCAGAGGTCTTCCTTGCCTCTCAAGGAATGCTGAAAGAAATACATTTTTTTTTCTCTACCACAGGTATATAAGCCACCTTACGGCTATATGATGGATATTCCTAACAACTGGCCTGATGTTCAAACATCATTAGCAGGTCTACCAGAACGATTTTACCTAACTATACTGTATCTCGTCTTATCTATCATGTTACATCTGTAGGAACTGCTTAATCAAGTGCCTCTCTGCACAATATTAATGTACTGCATCTTAGCCGGATTAAATATGATGGCTTCAGTACAATCCATTAAAAGATACCATTAATGATCAGAATCGGTAATAAACTCAAGAACAAAAAAAAAAAAGCATTTGATAAGAAATAGCTATGGCTTGAACATTTAGTTTATAGTTATCAGATGCGCCAAACTGAATAAATGTACTACACTAATACAAATTAGAATAAAAAGTACTCCCCCTTCAGATACACTCTTTCACTGGTGATAAATCCATATTTCAGAAAAAAATATGCTTGCAAATTAATGTAAAAATAGTTCAAATTTTTAGTTGGGCTCAGTGGCTGGCCTACATGTACCAAAGTGTCAGAAGAACTTGGGTAGTCCAAGGGCACCCAAAATTCCATTGAGCCAGAATTTTTATAATGGGTGACCCTGCCTGGCAAACACACTGCCTGTCAGGTCATTCGCAACAAAAAGCGAGGCCATCTGATTTAACTTTGCAAGGAAGAAATATTACAAACAGAACAGAACCTAATTCATCTTAGCTTACTGTTAAAGCGGAATTTCACCCAAGAGAGGATCTTCTTCCTCCTCCTCCACAACTCCTGTCACATTTGGAATATATTTTTTTAGGGGAGGGAGTGGGTACCTGGTTTTGACAGATACCTTCTCCCACTTCCGGTCGGATTGCCACAGCTGATCCACAGGAATTTCCCAATCCATCCCTCCCTGCCCACAACCTTCTGGGACACGTCAGAGATCCCAGAAGGCTTCACGAAGCGCATACCGAGCGAGAAGGCAGTTATGAAGCTGCAAGGAATCACAGGTGGCTGTTCACAGTTAACATCCCACCGAAGGACTCAATACACTGATGAAAAACCAGCCTGGGTGAGGACAGCGCTGGATCCTTGAGCAGACGAGTGTCTGTTTATTAAATGTAAAGTTTTTAAGCAAACCATTTCACCATTTGATGAATTAGACAAAAGACACAAGAACGACTAACCTTTATTTCTACATGTTCACTCAGTTTCTTCACTAGAGACAGCAGCCATATACATGCAGCCTGCCGTACATGTGGATTTACACTGACAACATACTTGTTGAGAATCTGGTTCAAAACCCATGAGACCAAATCGTTGTCCTTTTCATCTATTTGAATGACAAAAGGCAAACAGATACAGTTGTTAGGTGCTTTTAGGCTATTGTGGCAAGCCACGGCAACACAAATTGTAACAGAAAAATAAAATAAGAACCAATTTCAAATTATTAAATTGAAATTATCATTTTATGATGTGCAGGCCCTGATAGGTAAAATATGGTTGCACCATTATAATTGCATTTAACGCAAACCATGTCATCATAAATCTAAGCTGTGTATGTAGTGACCATTGACACTTATCCATTTTCCATTTATATTTTATGTAAACAATTCTGAATATTGCAAATTTTATTTGTGTGTGGATATTACATTCAGAAACTATCTCAACACCTTAACTGTTCTGTTTTTGGATATCTAAGCAAAGACGACATGTGTCTGTACAGCATGCCACATGTAAAGGAGGAACTCCACTTACCTGCATGTGGGCAATAGTCGTCTTCAGCAACCATCCAAACATCTCTGGCTCCTGCAGATTTTTTACCAACAGCTGCATTAGTGATGGCTTCCCCAATTGTAAACTGAAGCTCAATTTGTTTAGCCTGAAGAAGAAGTAAATGTTATCTAGAATTCAAATTTAATTGTATGGCTGTGCAAAAAATAAATAAAGGTATAGAAGGGTATTCAAGTAAAATCTAACAATTCATTTTTAAGTTTTCCCCTTTGTCTGTTAAATATGCCATTGAAAGCAACTTGTTTGGTAGGCACACAAAAAAAAAAACCACAAACACATTTTGATCCTGTCAGGGTAGAGTTCATATCTTCCCTCAGTGAGATGATAAAGTGTCTCTTTTTACCCTGAAATCTCACGTCGGTTATATTAACTATAAAACACATCCCCCATGATAAGGAGAGGGCAAGATGTTCTGTAGAAGTCAGAAACAATCTGCCTAGGCCAGGGGTCAGCAACCTTTTTCCACTTAAGAGCCGGATTCAATGTATAAATAAAATCTTAATAAAAATCTTAACACAGTAATATTAACAGTACAGGTTTACCTCACTTTCAGGTGCTTAATGAATACAAAGCTAGTTCACCCTGAGGAAGTATGTAGCTGGGGATTCTGATTTTACCGCCCCCCCTCCCCAATCCTGGCACCCAAGCCAGCATGGTCTGGAGATGGGGTTCCTGTCCCTAGGGAAAATGGGGTTCCTGCCCTTAGGGGTGATGGGGTCCCTAATAGGGTCCCCCCTGTTGAAGTCCTCTGTACTCCTATAGCAGTGTCCTCTGGCCCCTGCAACCCCCCACTGTAGGGTCCTCTGTAACCCCCCCCCCCCCACTGCAGGGTCCTCTGTCCCCTGCACCCCCCCACTGTAGGGTCCTCTGTCCCCTGCATCCCCCCACTGTAGGGTCCTCTGTACCCCTCCCCCCTCACTGTAGCATCCTCTGTCCCCTGCACCCCCCCACTGTAGCATCCTCTGTATCACCCCACTGTAGGGTCCTCTGTCCCCGCTCCCTCCCCCCACTGTAGGGTCCACTGTCCTCTGCTCCCCCCCCCACTGTGGGGTCCTCTGTCCCCTGCTCCCCCCCCCCTGACTGTAGGGTCCTCTGTCCCCTGCTCCCCCCCGACTGTAGGGTCCTCAGTCCCCTGCCCCCCCCCCACTGTGGGGTCCTCTGTCCCCTGCTCCCCCCCCCCCCCTGACTGTAGGGTCCTCTGTCCCCTGCTCCCCCCCCCCAACTGTAGGGTCCTCTGTCCCCTGCTCCCCCCCCCCCCAACTGTAGGGTCCTCTGTCCCCTGCCCCCCCCCCCCCCCCAACTGTAGGGTCCTCTGTCCCCTGCTCCCCCCCCCCCCCCCGACTGTAGGGTCCTCTGTCCCCTGCTCCCCCCCCCCCCCGACTGTAGTATCCTGTCCCCTGCACCCTCCCCCCATTGTAGTGTCCTCTGTCCCCTGCAACCACCCCCCACTGTAGTGTCCTCTGTCCAGATGTGTACAGCAGGCAGAGATCGATATCACAGGGCTGGATGGGGGCTGGAACTGCTAAATTTAACTTTTCGCATTAACAGGCTGGTGATTGGTTGCTAGGATCGCCCAGCAACCAATCACCTGTTGTTTAATGAAAGAATAAACTCCAGCAGTTCCCGCCCCCATCCAGCCCTGTGATAACAGCCGCTGTCCAATGAAGAGGACAGCAGCGAAAATATCCCCGGCCTGGGAATTAATCATGGGCACTGATGGGCCGGACGTTCAGTGGTGGCTGGCCAGGTGGGCCCGTGGGTTGCCGACCCCAGGCCTAGGCTAACAATGCTGCTTTCTTCCATTTAAAAAGGAAGTTATTTGCAAGATCAATAGGTGAAAATAAAAGGAACAAAGAAATAGGAAAAAGTAAACAAACAAACACAGCCACCACAGCTAACATCACATTTTGTTTATGAATTTTGGGAAGAAAGGAGCCCCAACACTCTACCATGGATACCTATAGACACCCAAGCAAGAACTTATTAATGTCCTTTCCTTACTTGCCCTTAATTTGAGTGTGATATGTACAATGTAAATTAGTTCTTCCACGGGGGAGATCGAGTTTATCCAATAAAGCCAATCTTGAAGAGTTGGGGAATAATGAGTTTTCCATTTTTGCAGAAGTAGGGGTTTAGCAAGTATGGTATTAACAAAAGTTTGTTTTGATGATAGTGTGGTATAGTAGGAATGGAGCAGTGTGAAAATGTAGGGAGGGAAACCTTATTTTTTACCATAAAAGACTGAATCATTTAAATACTTCTCAAACTCCTCCCAAAAGATAGGGCTTAAGAAGATACTAGATCTCATAAGTTTGAGGACTCCACAATAAGGAAGTCTTAGGGTGAGGAGCAATACTTTACAACACTCAGTTTACTTGCTTTCTCTTATACCCAGAAAGGAGTAACGGTCAAATCTCACTTAAAGCGGGGGTTCACCCACACCGCCAAAAAAAAAAAAATATTAAAAGCCAGCAGCTACAAATACTGCAGCTGCTGACTTTTAATACATTGCCACTTACCTGTCCCAGGGACCAGCGATGTCGGCAGGGGACGCCGAGAACCCTCTCGGTTCTCGGCAGCTGCCGCCGCCATCCTAGGTGAGGGAATCAGGAAGTGAAGCGTTGCGGTTTCACTTCCCGGTTCCCTACTGCGCATGCGCGACTCGCGCTGCGCGTCCCTAGTGGTCCCCGCTCTCTGCTGGGAGCTGTGTGTTCCCAGCAGACAGCGCGGTCGGGACAGGAAGAAGCATAGACTCCCATGGGAGTCTATGCCGGAAGTGGGTGCAAAATACCTGTCTTTGACAGGTATCTGCACCCCCCTCCCCCCTGAAAGGTGCCAAATGTGACACCGGAGGGGGGGAGGGTTCCGAAAAGCGGAAGTTCCATTTTTGTGTGGAACTCCGCTTTAAAACAGAACTAAACCCTCCTATCCAACCAAGGAAGCTGCCATCTTTACCACTGTGTGATCTGCAGTTGTCATGGTGCTGCACATATGATCAGTAATTAAGTCATTTGATGGCTTGACCGTTCAGTTGAGAGCACAAGCAACTGTAATGCCCCGTACACACGGTCGGACTTTGTTCGGACATTCCGACAACAAAATCCTAGGATTTTTTCCGACGGATGTTGGCTCAAACTTGTCTTGCATACACACGGTCACACAAAGTTGTCGTAAAATCCGATCATTCTAAACGCGGTGACGTAAAACACGTACGTCGGGACTATAAATGGGGCAGTGGCCAATAGCTTTCATCTCTTTATTTATTCTGAGCATGCGTGGCACTTTGTCTGTCGGATTTGTGTACACACGATCGGAATTTCCGACAACGGATTTTGTTGTCGGAAAATTTTATATCCTGCTCTCAAACTTTGTGTGTCGGAAAATCCGATGGAAAATCTCCGATGGAGCCCACACATGGTCGAAATTTCCGACAACACGCTCCGATCGGACATTTTCCATCGGAAAATCTGACCGTGTGTACGAGGCATAACAGTTATCATTGACAGCATGCCTTGAATGTAATGGTTTGGGGAAACAGGTAAATCGATGAATTTAGTTTATTTATTTTTAGGAACCTTTAGCATAAATGGGAACCAATCTCCATCCACTTTGTAGAATTTATTAAAAGTGTGCACCGACAACCAAGTGGCTGCCTTGCAAACCTGCGCCACTGATGCCTGATGACGGAAGGCCCAAGAAACACTAAGCGCCCGAGTAGCGTGCGCCGTAACAGGGAAAGGAGGAACCTGATCCTTGATAGAATAGGCCTGAGTCACAGTCTGTCTGATCCATCTGGAAATGGTCACAGAAGAAGCGGACAGCCCTTTTCTTGGCCCGTCCGTGATCACAAACCGTAAGTCTGACCTCCAAAAAACAAAACAAACAAAACCCTTGGGTGCCAGATATATCCGAATCGCTCGAACCACATCCAAGCCATGCAACCCAAATTCCTTGGGATGAGTGGGCCTGGGACACAGGGAAGGCAACACAATATCTTCATTCAAATAAGAATCAGAGACCACCTTAGGTAGGAACAACAGGCGTGGACAAAGAGCTACCTTATCTTTGTGGACCACCATATAGTGGATACAACAAAATAAGGCTGCCAGTTCCGACACCCTGCGAGCAGAGGTGACAGCAACCAGAAAAAAAAAAAGCTATCTTCTTAGACACCGTTAGCAGGGGAATGTCCCGAATATTTTCAAAAAGGAGGCTTTTGGAGAACAGAGCACCAAGTTCAAAACCCACAGAGGTAAAGGAGAACGCACCGTTGGAGTCAGGCGTCGAACCTCTTCAATAAAAGTACACACCTATGAATGTGTGGCCAGGGGTCTGTGAAAGAAGACTGCCAAGGCAGACACCTGGTCCTTGATGGTACTCAAGGCCAACTTCTGCTCAACACCTCGTTGAAGGTCAAAATTCAAACTACCAACAAGGAACGAAGGTGAACACCGATCGGCTCACACCACGAAATGTACGCTTTCCACATACGATGGTAAATCTTTCTAGGAGATAGACTTCCGAGCCTTCAGCAGCATCAGGATAACAGACCCAGGCAAACCCCTACCCTTCAGCACCTGGCTTTCAACAGTCAGGCGGTTAAAGCCAGCTACCGTAAAGCAGGATGGAAGATCGGCCCTTGGGACAGCAGGTCTCTGCAGCCGCACATTGGGACAATGCCTCACTGCTTGTGGTTAGTGCTCCGCAGTGCCAACTTCCTGGCAGGCTCTGCATGTACTGTTTGCGAACACATCTCAGCTCATCCTTATGCCGCGTACACACGAGCGGACTTTACGGCAGACTTTGCCCGGCGGATGGGATTTCGTCGGACAATTCGAGCGTGTGTGGGCTCCAGCGGACTTTGTTTTCTCAAAAGTTGGACGGACTTAGATTTAAAACATGTTTTAAATCTATCCGTCGAACCCGAGTCCTGTCGAAAAGTCCGCTCGTCTGTATGCTAGTTCGACGGACAAAAAGCCACGCTAGGGCAGCTATTGGCTACTGGCTATGAACTTCCTTGTTTTAGTCCGGTCGTACGTCATCACGTACGAATTCGACGGACTTTGGTGGATTGTGTGTAGGCAAGTCCGTTCATTCGGAAAGTCCGTCATAAAGTCAGTTGAAAAGTCCGCCGGGCAAAGTCTGCCGTAAAGTCCGCTCGTGTGTATGTGGCATTAGTCTCCAAGGGACGTTGGCGACCAATCGCACCATGTTGGGGTACCAAACTCAGCGAGGCCAGTGAAGCCACCAGACCAGGTAACCCCTGGTTTCTCGGCTCAGCCGGATCTGATTGTCCAGAGACTTCGGACACTTGTCCCATTTTACCAGGATCTCCCTTTGGAGGGACCTCATATGGAACTGTACAAACGGAACTGCCTTGAAGGTAGACACCATCAGGCCCAGTACCCGCATGCAAGTCCGGAGGGAGGACCACCTGCTGGACAGCAATAGATGAACCGCGGCATGCTACTTCTGGAGTTTGTTCAGAGGAAGTAACACTCTGGCTAAAGCTGAATCCAGAGTCAAACCCAGATAATTTAATTTCCTGGATGGAATCAGAGCAGACTTCTGGTAGTTTAGAAGCCAACCGAACTCCTTCAGGGTCTGTATCGTCATCTCCACGTCATCCATCAAGTGAGAAGTGGACTCCACTCGCAAGAGGAGGTCGTCCAGGTAGCCCAGTACCGCAATCCCCCTCTGACGTAGCAAGGAACTGATAGTGTTCCTCTCCCACAGCAAAGCAGAGGAAGCGCTGATGTCGGACACATATTGGAATGTGCAAGTAAACATCCTTGATGTCGATTGAGACTAGAAAATCCCCCTGATGTAGGGATGTCACTACCGTGAGAATGGACTCCATTCTGAATTTCTGTACCCGCACAAAGCAGTTCAGGGCCTCGAGGTCCAGAATTGGACAGACCTTGCCCTCCTTTTTTGGGATTGTAAACAGGTTTGAATAAAAACCTTGAAACAGTTCCGAGACCGGGACAATAACTCCATGAAGCAACGGGTCCTGCACCGCCCTAAAGAGAGCTTGCAAGTAGTCCAGGAACAGGTGTACATTGGAGAAGAACCTTTCCAGAGGGCAAGAACAAAATTATATCTTGTAACCAGAAAGAATCACTTTGTGGTCCCATTCTAGAGAATCCTGCTCTTGGCTTGCCAGACCAGGGCCAATTGGACCCTCCCGAGGAGGGCTTGAAAGGTTTTAAACCCTTTCAGTGGAGGATGCCATCTTTACTGGGACAGGTCTAGGCTTTCGTGTGACGGTAGAAGTCTTTCTAGAGCCCTTTTTTGAGGTGTTTTTCACCCCCCTTCCGACCATAGCCCGATGCACAAAGCAGAGGTACTACCAGAAGGAATGCATCCACTGCTTGAGCAATAGTCCAGCTCTGTTACTGCTATTAATGCTCAGCCTGATGCAGTAGTAAATGTGTCAAAAGGAATGCCTGTGTCACCAAACCCCTCATATGCCACCTTTGCTCGTGTCCCTCCGCAGCTTGCAATAGCACAAATGGTGCCTTTTAAAACCTCCCTCCATGCTGGACGCTGGAGGACGCCAACGCCGCGCTAAGCCCAGCTCTTTTTTTTTAAAAAAAAAGAGTTTTCCCACGCAATCGCGGCCTCCGATCCTATGGGATCCACAGAGAGGGAAGAAGGAAAGGTGAAGGGGGTCTGGAAGCCGTCGAGCGGCGTGTCGGTCGCGCCCTTTTTGTTTTTCTTTACCCTTCACGGTGGGTTCGGTTAAACCTTCAGGAGCTGGGGGTCCTCAGGGAAACCCACAATCCTGGACCTGTAATAGCACCACCGCCAGTAAAAACTTTATGGTCTTAATACCAAAAAGTACTGGATCCCGGGGTCCAGCCCTCTAAAGAGAAGCTTTTACAGGCAAGACCTCGTTTCTTCGAATACGAGGCCCGGGTACCATTCAATTCGGCCCTAAAAGACACCTTGAATTGATCCGGCCTCATGGCTAGCCCCAGTAAGGATTGCTCCAGTGGAGCTCAGCACAGCACATCTTTACTCATGACCAAGACCTTAGACACTGGCGAAAAAACTGAGGCACTCCCAGCAGTGGGAGGGGTTATATAGGGAGTGCACTTTTTGTCTTAAGGCGTGCCAGTGTCTATCACCTGAAGGTGGCCTATAACCCACATAGTAACTACTATGGCTCTGTGTCCCGTGATGTACAATAAGAAAACTGTGTGCCGAGAAAGAAGGGGCACGTCTGCTTTCCCCTTTCCACACTGCGGAAGAAAGGTGCCCCCCCCCTCCCCCCGTGAGACTCTTAATGGTGTCACCGACGGTAGCCCCAAACAGGCGATCGCCTTAAAGGGGTAAATCAGTCAGAGCTTTTTTTTGGAAGTCTGGTCCACAGACCAACACTTAAGCCACAATACACGCCTAAGCACCACTGCCGAAACAGATAGCTTAGAAATCAAGGGAGCCGTGTCCAAAGCAGCATCACAGACAAACTGCAGCCCCTGGACCAATTGGTCCGCCAGCTCAGCAAAGGCAGGAGGAATCTGCTTGTCCCCCAGATCATGGCACAAAAGTTTTGCCCATTCAGTCAGTGTTTGCAACACCAGGGCAATGGCTAGGACCGGCCTTAGTGCGGAACCAGCAATAGTGTACATATTGCGGTCCACAGACTCTGTCTTTCTGACTATAGAGCACTGTTGTCTGTCAATGAACGAAAGATAAATAATATTTAAATAAAAATGAAAGCACCCCTATTCCCCCTGTGCTCAGGTACGTACAGTACTCTGCAAAAGTTTTAGACTGGTGTGAAAAAATGCTGTAAAGCAAGAATGCTTTAAAAAATATATTTTAAATTGTTTATTGTTACCAATTCACAAAATGCAAAGTGAGCGAACAGAAGAAAAATCTAAATCATATCAATATCTGGAGTGACTACCTTTTGGCCTCAAACCAGCATCAATTCTTACATTCTTCTGTAAAGGAAGAGAACGGGAGTGAGCTGAGCCTGTGACTAACAGTTAACCCCTCAACTGCCAGACAGTTAAGTTAATAAGTGGGTGCTTTTAGTAGTACAAGGTAAATGTGTCTAGCAATTGGGGGGTTTTGACAAAGCACTTCTATAGTGTGAAATGCGTCAACCTACCTGCATTTCCCCTGCCTATACCCACCCAGTGCTTTTAATATTTATGCTTCAATAAAGACTTTATACTTTACTTTCTGTGTGGGTGTGCTGCCGATCCGAAGATTCTCTGTTACATGTTTTCTGCTGCAGTGGCAGGGCGTGCACCCCACCTCACAGAAGCAACACTGGAGTGTTACCAATTGCATCACCTGTGAGCAGCGATCTCTTTTTCAAATACTTCTATCCAGCTTGTAATGAAAAAGCCTAGCAGGCAGTAATTGACCAGGAAGCCATAGTTTGGAGATCACTGTCTAAGGTCATGAGGCATATTTTTTTTCTAATGGCAAATGGGCCGATATTAGCAATTCGCTTTTAAATAAAGGTGCAAAAAACTGGGGAAGTTCACACAAATATAGAACTCAGCCACTTACTTCCACTGACTCCATGAGTCCCTGCAACAACATCTTCTGATGAGGGAACCTTCCATCTCCAACAGGAAAGTAGCCCAGTGTCTTTATGGCTCGTTCTTTGGACTGAGAAAAAAAATGAAAGGAAACACTGAAAAAATAAATAAACAAAAGACGACACAGAGGAAGGGCTGGCTAATAAAAGATTCTGCAGGTGCTAACAAAAAGCTGAACAGTTATCTAAAGCTGCCCATAGATGGTGCGATTTTTTTTCCTGCAACCACAGACCCATTAGCTAGTCCACACCACTGCATTCCAGTGCTTTTTTCTGCATCCAAAACGCATAGAAAGTAGGTTACATGGTTTTCAATGGCATAGTTCACATCAGTGCTTTCAGGTTCAGTGCAAAGTAGAACATGCTGCATTTTTCCTACACAGAGCTGTACTAGAACAAGGTAAAACGCATCAAAAATGCACGGGAACGCACCTACACACAGCAAGACCACACCGGTCCCCAGTACAGTGGTGAAAAAACACAAGAATTAAAAAAAAGCACCTGGAACGCATCCGGAAACACGGCAAAAACGTGCATGCAGAAACGCATCTGAAACGGATCTGGAGGATGTTTTTGTGGTGTGAACTAGCCCTTAAAGTGGTTGTAAACCTTTTACAACCACTTTTGACTACAAGTAAGCCTAAAATAAAGCTTACCTGTAGCTACCCCGGATATCGCCTAAACCTGCACGGTTTAGGAGATATCCCCCTGTATCAGCATGTGCCGACGTCATTGGCATATGCGCACTGAAGCAATGGCACGTCCATGCGTTTCTTCAGCTAGTATGCCATTACCGGCGGCTCTGGGAGCGATGTCGCCGGCCGGAGCGGTGTACGAGAACCGCTGCGGGGGCTTCGATCTAGGGTAAGTAATTCATAATGAGCTAGTATGCTATGCATACTAGCTCATTATGCCTTTGTCTTGCAGGTTTTTTATTTTACTTTTTTTGGGGGGGGGTTACAACCACTTTAAACTTTGATTTTCGTGCATTTTTTCTACAATCACCCTAACTAAAGAACATTTTCACCACTTTTTTAAGTACATACATTTTTATTGTATATATTTTACACCATTTTGATTCAAATTTAAAATTTAAAATGTTTTGTTATAATTTTGATGTATTTTATCCAGTGCACTGAACATTTTTTCCTGATTAAGTGGCCACTAAAGTGCCACGAAATGCATTGATGGTATTTTACCCTGTTTTTATGATCAATAAATACCAACCTTCCTGAAAAATCCTTTTTGTTTAATGGGCTCCTCTGCTGACCACACATTGGTTCAATTTTGGGACCTCATTCTTTGTATCATAATAGAAATTAGATTCAGTGACAGAATAAAATTTCCACTAATTTCAACACTGTAGATATAGATCTCAGTAAACGATATCTATCAAAATTTTATTTGTGCCAATAAATATTGCCCTCCATCTTGCTATACAAAATGAGTAAGGTAAAATAGATCTTGTGGGCCAATAGAAACTCGTTGCACATTGACCTTATTAGTTTCTTTGCCAGATGTTATCCTGCCCAATAGATTTTCTACAAGCTGCTTCTTGGTGAAGCCAGGGCCTTCATCAGGTATGGGAAGGGATCCATGCCGTCCAATCTCTCCTAAAGCTGTAGCTGCAGCAACTGATAACAAAGGAGATGAATTGTCCAAAAACATGCCTGTGCAAGGAGGGGAAAAAAAACAACATACTTTTATGAGCATTTTCATTAAACAATTTGGAAGATCACTCACAGATGTAATAGCAAATGATATTGCATTGTATCCATTAATAACATATTTTGCCGAAATGTATACATCAAAATTCAGTTTGTCTCACCAATGGTTTCCACACAAGTCTGGATGATTTCATCCTCGTTATATATAGAGAGAGATCCAGAGGTCTCCATACTTTCCAGCTCTTCTTTACTCGTGTGACATTTATCTAAATATCTCCAAATCAGGTATCCCAATGCCAAGATGGAGCCATGCTGGGCCTCTGGGTTCTGCAAACATCAGAAACGGTTTGGGAATTCTGTTAGGATGAAATTCTTTAAATTCATATTTTAGTACTAACTTTTTGGGAAATGGGGTGTGCATGTAGGTGCTGTATGGATAACAAATGAGCAATTTTTATGTACATCAATAAGCACTGCTATTTATGAAACATTAAGTCACATTTTTGGCATGGTTATCGGGAAATCCATATTTTATGATTAGGATGCCACTTTGACACTTATGTACAAGAGATTGACCACAACAAATAGAGCAGGCCAAAAGGGTACAAGGTATTGCCTGAGGCCATTCAAAATTATTTTTCTAGCCTAAAGTGAAATAATGCACCATACACATCCATCTATCCATGTCTCCATGATTTATTTTGCTCATAAATGATAAATCACTTTGAAAAACACCCCCTAGCATTTCTGGCTGTGGCCATCTTGGGTTTCGTCAGCTGACGAAGCGGCCGTAGGGTAGACACGCACGCACGTACTGCGCATGCGCGAACTTTCGTTATCCACCGGAGCTGTTTTTAAACTTTTCCTTGCAAGGATCTTTGTATATTGAATGGCTATATGGCGGTTTTAATAAAGGAACCATAAGCTTTATTACACTATCGGAGCATCTCTTTCTTTTCTCCTGGACACCCATTACTGTTGGGAATGGCTTTCCTCCATGGCTGACGATCTGAGAATATCCACCTAGCACTCCATAGCGGAACCCATCCACAGAAGGTACAGCATCCTAAGAGGAGATCGGTTCATGCCTTTTTCTATAGGCTATCCGGTAAGCCTTTAATCTCTCTGAGGTGACGGGATTCACAGTGGTGGAAGTCGGTTATCCAACAGCGATAATTTCACAATTTATGGACTTTATATAAATGAATTAGCAATTTTATTCACACTCAATATTCACGGACAATATTTTGGTGGAATAATGTGCACTTCTCTCTACTTATAAGTGTTTGCACATAGCACAAATTATTTTCACTATATGTTTATGTATTTATATTTTTTTGTGAACAATTGTGCACATTTCTTTGCTCATAATTTTAAAAGTATTGGCACATAGCACGATATTTTGTTTATATCCAGCGCTGCGCTCTTTTGTTTATATGTTTAGTGGTGCCCCCTATCAGGGTTATAGCGTATAGCTGCAGGATACCTTTTCACAGGTTCATATTTTATTCATAGGTTTATTTCATTCACTACATCTGTACACCTAGCGCAAATTTTCTCTTTTAAAAAAATACTGTTCCTTGTCAGAAGGACTAGGGGAATATGTTGTATCGGTTCAAATGGCTGTTTTTGTAACACAGACAAAACTAAGTTTAAGTCCCAAGGGTTCAAGGGAGGTTTAACGGGCGGATTAAGCTGCGTCACCCCTTGTATAAAGCCCCAGACTAAAGAATAAGTAGCAAATGGTCTTTGAAATAAGACCGATAAAGCTGAGACTTGGCCTTTAATAGTACTTAAGGCCAATTTCATTTCTACCCCTAATTGTAGAAAGGCAAGAATTCTGCCTATGAAAGGGAATATGCTGTATCGGTTCAAATGGATGTTTTTGTAACACTGACAAAACTAAGTTCAAGTTCCAAGGGCTTAAAGGTGATTTAACTGGCGGATTAATCCGCATCACCCCTTGCATAAAACCCCGGACTAAGAATGCGTAGCAAGAAGTCTGAAATAAAATCGATAAGGCTGAGACTTGGCCCATATTCATACTTAGGGCCAACTTCATTTCTACGTCTAATTGTAGAAAGGCAAGAATTCTGCCTATGATATATCTCTGAGGGTGCCAACCCTTGGATTCACACCAGGAAACATAAGCCTTCCAGACGCTATAATGTATAGTTCTGGAAGTTGGTTTCCTCGTATTAATCAAAGTAGAGCTAACTGACCCAGAAAGCCCACATTTCCTCAGAATGTGGGTTTTAATAGCCAGGACGTTAAATTTAGCGTTCGTAAAGTAGGATGGAATATCGGCCCCTGTGAGAGCAGGTCTGGCCTTGGTGGAAGAGACCATGGATCCTCCACTGCCATCTTTACGATTTCTGCATACCATGACCTTCTGGGCCATGCTGGTGCTGCCAGAATTACCGTTTTTCTTTCCAGCTTGATCCTGCAAAGAAGTCGAGGCAGCAACTGAATAGGGGGAAATGCATAGATCAGTGAGAACTGATCCCACGGTATCACCAACGCATCTGTTCTGCATGCGAATGGATCCTTTGTTCTGGACACAAAGTTGACTAACTTTATGTTGACCTGGACGCTAGAAGATCTACATCCGGAGTCCCCCATCTTTGACAAAAAGCCCGAACATATGTCGGGGTGAGGAGACCATTCCACTGGGAAAAATCTGCTGGCAGCACAAGTAGTCCGCCTGCCAATTCTCTATTCCCAGAATGAAGACTGCCGATAGGCACGGAATATTTCTTTCTGCCCAAGTTAGAATATGGTTCACCTCTCTCTACGCTGAGAGACTCTTGGTGCCCCCTTGGTGATTGATATAGGCCACAGCTGTGGCAATGTCGGATTGGATCCTGACAGGACAATCCCTTAACCTGAAAGTCCAGGCTTTCAGAGCCAGACGCACTGCCTGAATTTCTAGTATGTTGATGGGCAAGGTTCTATCAGTTCTTGGACAGTTATCTTTTCTAGTACTGCTCCCCAGCCTAAAAAGGCTGGCATCTGTCGTTACCACTTTCCAGATAACTGGTCTGAAGAATTTTTCTCTTAGCAGATTCTTTAGTAACCATCAATTGAGGCTTTGGGACACCTTTGGGGACAGCCGCATTGGCAAGTCCAAAGCTTGGATCGTTTTGTTCCAAGCAGATAGAATACTGTTTTGCAACAGTCTCGAATGGAACTGGGCATAGGGAACTGCTTCGAATGAAGCCACCATCTTTCCTAACAACCTTATGCAAAGGCGAATGAAGGGATCTCCTTTTGACGTGACCCTCCGCACCAACTCTTATGGAGTTGTTTTTTGCTTGGGGCGAGAACACCCCCTGTTTATGTTGTTCTACTTTGAACCACAAAAACCTTTGGCGAGCAAGAAATATAGGGACATGTAGATATGCATCCCTGATGCCAAGAGACGCCAGAAGTTCTCCTCCTTGTAGGATAGAAACTACTGACCTGATCGACTCCATTGAAAGAAGCGGCTCTTCAGGAACTGATTTAGATTCTTTAGATCTAGAATGGATCTGTTGAATTTCTGCGTGGATCTGTACATGTACAGGAAACGCATAAAAAAGTATGTGAAAGTTTTAAGGAACCTAAGAAGAAACAGAACCATCAGCTGACTCTGCTAGAGGTAGCTCAAAAGAGGCACGAACCATCTCTGTAAGAGATTTGTACCAGCAATCTCTCAGATTGCGAGGCTGAAAAAGGTTCAACTCCAATTGTCTTCTCTGCGGAGGAGTAATCGGTTTGCCTTTCTTCCTGATCACTTGAGGGTAACCCCTCATCCTCTACCCACTGTTTCCTTGACAAGGGGTTTAAGGTGGGGGAAGGGGATCTAACATGCTTCTAACATGCTTTTGGATAGCATATGCGATTAAAGTCGCCAATTTTCCTTCTAGGCCATGCAGGGCGGAGGACAAAAAAAAAAAGAGTTTTCAATCATGTATATAGTGACTGAAATGTTCTCTGTGCCTGGGCCTGACCCTTTCTTTTCCTCTAGAGTCTGACGGTGAAAGTCATCGCCACTGCCTAGAGGCGGATGCCCTACGTGCAGGAGAAAAAGCCAGTTTAAATGAAGGACGTTTACACTTTCTTTTGACTGGCAAAAGTGTACTCTTCCCACTAGACATTGTTTGGATATATTTATCCAAGTCATCCCCAAAACGTCGCTCCCCATGAAAAGGGAAACTAGTCAAAGCTTTTAACAAGGTGCTTCAGCTGACCAATCTTTTAACCACAGGGTCCTACGCATGTGTATTAAGACAAGCGCAAGGCGGGACACCTGGTGAATAGAGTCTTTCATGGCATCTATGGCAAAACATAGCACCTTTGGTAGTTCGGCCAACTCACGGGCCTGTTGTGCAGGGACTTCCTGTTAAGGGCTATTTTGAACTGGTCCTTTAGGGACTGAGAGATGCCCATTGCAGTAAATGCAGGCTGAGAAACGGCTCCTGCCAAGGAAAAAGAGGATTTTAACAGAAATTCCAACTTTTTATCTGTTGGATTTTTAAGCATTTGTGCATTGTCTACTGGACAAGTTAAACTTTTATTGATGCTGGAAATCGCAGCGTCAACTGCTGATATTTCCAATTTCTTTGTGAATTTCTCCTCCATGGGATAGAGAACTGAAAATCTTAATGGAGGGAGAAAATGCTTATCCGGGTGATCCCATTCAGCATAAATAAGCTTAGTAATGCATGGACCAGAAACGCATGAAAACGTTGTAAGGGTTTTAAAGAACCCAAGGAGGTGACCAAACTTTCAACTGACTCTGTTAGGGGCAGCATGAAAGTAGAACGAACCATCTCCGTAAGATTTTGTACCATTAATCTTTCAGATTGCGAGGTTGTAAAATGTTCATCCGTTTCCTCCGCAGAGGATCAATCAGCTTGTTTTTCTACTTCATCGCTTGAGGGTAATACCTCATCCTGTGCCCACTGTTCTGTGGTAAAGGGTTTGAGGTGGGGGGAAGGGGATCTAGCACGCTTTCTATCCACTTGGGAAGATGCGATTAAAGCCGCTAATCTTCCTTTTTCAGCCTTGCAGGGCAGAAGAAAAATGCATCTTCAGTAACGTATACAAGGGCTGAAGTGTGAGAAGCAGTTGCCCTACCAATAGGTTCCAATGACTCACCCTGGCTTGCCATGTCTGGTATCTCCAGAGAGGATGACAGTGGAGTCATGACTGGAGTTCCCAGCGCCTGTGGGTGGAATTTTTGGTACCTTTGCTGTAGATCTGGAAGTCATAATGCTAAGCACAAAAGCAGAGGAACTTTTAAGACAATATACTATTGCTTAGTAATAGTAGTAACTGTTTGGTAAACTGTTGTAAAGGCGAACTTCACAAACTCAATAAACAGCTAAAGATGGGTATATTGAAGGCTGGTCTCACATGTCTCCCAAAGCAATGCATGGGGAATTATGACTTACATATCTGAACCACAGAGACCCTCACTTTTTCATACATCATATCCCACAATTGCAATTAAAGTTTGCATATATTCCTATTTCCAGGTTGAACTTCATTACTCACGTGTACATCCTTGGCACACTTGATAAGGTTCTGCAGTTTTGACTTTATCTCAGAACTAGGTAGAGTAGAAACAACTACAGCATACAGCTGAGCTGCCAGCTCTCGCATCTCTTCCTTGTTAGAAATCATTAAACTCTATGAATTAAAAAAAAAATGGCATTAAAACAAAAGGTAGCTGGAAACACTGAAGGAGATAGCAAGAAGAAACAAAGATGGAAAACCTAAATAAAATGCAAGTTTGCAGGGGTAGGAAGGAAACATGACAATTTAAGCACACATTTAATAGTAACATATGACACAGACAATAGCTAGTTCTTACTTTTATCCAGTCTACTTTGTCCAACAGAGTGGTAGCTAACTTCTGTGGATACACTGACACTGCTTCCAAAAGGCAATACATAACTTGCAAGCCTGAAAGGAGATATATACAAAACATGGCTAAATGAATGCTATATTTGGGCTTCAAATTATAAAAAGACAACAGAAAAAAAAAAGAATAATAAAGCACTAGTAAGGATTAGTGGCTACCTCCAGCTGAAGACAACAGTTGCTGCATAAGGCTTATATACATTTCCACAGGGTTCATGTCTTCTATCTTAGAGTCGGTGGACTCCAGATCAGTGAAGCCATTAGTCATTAGTTCTCTCACATAACGTCCAATAGCTGGAGCTTGATCTTGCATGTCTGCCAATGACTGACATGTTGGGTCCAAACCAGCACTATGAGCCAGGCACATTCTTAAATAAAGGATTATCTATGTCAAGAGGAATAAATGTAAAACAATAAATATTCCACGGAATACAGCGTAGATATTAATCAAAGAGACAAACATGTGCCTAAATTGCACCTTACATAAAAAAACATCACTAAAGCTGGGTCTCAGGAGTCGACTTACTTTTTCGCTCGTGACCCAGAGCAAGCTAATAGTGGGCTAAAGCCCAATGTCAGCTGACGCCACCATATTATTGGGATTCATCCAGATGCCTGATTGATTGTTTGCTATGGCTCTCCGCACTCAGCTGAGAGCCAAAGCCAGCTGCGCCCACCCCCTCACCAGCCAATGCTCTAGTGAGTGCTGGAGGGGCATGAGCAGAAACTGGTGACTGACAGTCACTGCTCTCTGTTCAGAGCCAACTGAACTCAAAAATCAGTTGTCGCTTATGGACGAGTCGGCAGGGGACAGATTTAGCATGAGACCGATGCTGCACTATGAAGGGGAGTACGTAGGTTTATTTTTTGAAAACCCTAAATTTCTCCTTTAACATTTTCATAATTTTAGGCACATTTACATATTCACGTAAATTGTTCAATAACGCAAACAAACGTTTGGAAAACCTCTGGCAAACTACATTCTCACTATAGACCCAAATGTGCTATTATTTATTGTTTACAAATACAGAAGCAATACCTATTTTGCTTGCTTTATGAAAATGTGACTTAATATACTGAATATAACAGCCCACAAAAAAACAAAAAACAAACTAGAAATTCTTATGGTTTAATGAATCAATTCTGGGTCTCTTGGTTAAGGGAGGACCATAAAAATGTTTTGCAGTCAACACTGTACCTCTAAAAATGCTGCAGGATTAAATGGTAGCACAGATGTGGCTGTTACAAATTTTACAGGAGTCTTCATCCGACTGGAAGCCTATTAAAGATAAAGGATAAAATGGGGAAGTTAAAATTTTTCTTTATTGAGACTCTGCCACTATAATAGAAAAAGTGTAGTAAAAACATTGATTCATTCCATAAAAAAGCAGGTTAATAGCCTCATTCAATGCTACAACCAATACATTTCAAGAAGCGTTCTCTTCTGTAATAAAGCATAGAATGGTTACATCCTCTTACTACCATAACTCCCACAATCACAGACCTCCAATCAGTATAAATTGGTACGAGAACTACTGTTAAAAATAGAACAATCTCACAAGATCAGACGAGAAAGCCACTGGATAGCAAACTGACGTGGGATGTTGACTATTTAGCAGCTTTCTCTTTTGATCTTGTGAAATTTTTCTATTTACAGCAGTAACATGCTCATCTAGCATGCTTTGATGATACTGTGCATCTGGAAAGTATTCACAGGGCTTCACTTTTTCCACATTTTGTTATGTTACAGCCCTATTCCAAAGTGGATTAAATTCATGATTTTCCTCAAAATTCTACAAACAATACCCAATAATGACAATGTTTAAGAAGTTTTTTTGAAATCTTTGCAAATTTATTAAAAAAAAAAAAAAAAAAAAAAAAAAAAACACAGATATCTCACTTGGCTGATAGGGATCCTCAATCTCTCGTAACCTATGTTCTGGACCCTTCTGCCCTACATTATTAGCTATGGGGGGATGCGCGGCATATGATTTGGCTTTGGTGGCTAAGGCACTGAAACGCCTTCTTTACCAACATCAAAGTCTTTGACTCAGGAGCTGAAAATGGGCGGCTCCTGGCTTTTTTGGCCAAACCAATACCAGGCCCAATTACCATTTCTAGCATTTATGAAAGTTCTGCTACTCTCCACGCATCCCAAGAAAAGATCGTAGATTCCTTTTTACTCTTTTATTTAGAACTATACAGATCCCAATTATAAAATTCCTAAAGCGCTGAAGTGGACTAAAAAGATTTTTTTGTAGAAATGGTAAAAAAATACAATAGTGAAAAAATACAATGGTGAAAAAATATATATTAAAAGGTAATACAGCTGCAATCAATTAGTGACACCCCACAGCTTGTTATAAAATAAAATAAATAAAGTGATGCGCTTGTATTATCTATTTGTTAATATATTGCCTCTTGTGCCTATTTTGTACTTCTAAAGTAAGTGAAACATTGTGTAAAACTTTTTGTTAAATAGTAACATGTGTTTAAATAATACACTTTAACAACTAAATTACATAGACACATATAAAGAGATATGTTCAGGAGATAATGTGTTCCGAGCTTTTTTCTATTATACACTCCCAAAAACCTTCAGCCAGTGAATACTAATGAAAATTTCTAATATATGAAGCATATAATTTTGTGATCAAAGTCAAATCATAGTGCTTAATCCACCAAATTGTATTGAAATGATACCTCCTCCTCTGTTAAGCCCAGGCTTAGTGAGTCTGTGTCAGCGGTGGAGTGGCTTGTCTGTAATCAGCCGCCGGCATAGAAGAGTAGTTTTCTCAGCTTCTACTGGTAGGCAGATCGCACTCCAAACAGAGCGTCACAGGCTAATTCTCCCCACGCGTATCATCACGGACATGTTTGACCCTTGAAAAAGTCACGTGTCAGTGCCAGTGTTTTCCCCGCAGACCCCTCCATTCCATTTTCTCTCCCTCCCAATTGCTTCCTCGATTAAGTATCTAGGAATTACAGTGCAATTACCAGTCTCTACTTATATTGCAAATAACCTTTTACCTTGCATAGCCTCCTTCAAAAATAAATCAACTAGCTGGGCTACTCCACTATTGACACTGATGGGACGAATTAATCTCTTTAAGATGTTTTTTCCACCCACATTCTTGTATATTTAATCCAATTTCCAGATCTACATAACTAAATTGATCTTTCAAGAGATTGACTCTCTCCTATCGGCCTTTCTGTGATACCTCAAGCACCCCAGAATCTCCTTAGAAACACCACAGCTGCCTGTGTCTCAGGGTGGATTAACTCTACCGAACCTAAGATTATACTATGCCGCACAATTAGTCTAAGCACATTGGTGGCTTTTTCCCCAATTGAATTTCTAGACCCTTCACTGCCCACCGTGGCACTAGGCAAGACTGCCCACTTTCCCCGTTATTATTTGCCCTTTCCATAGAACCCCTGGCACAGCTTCTTAGGTCATCCCCGGTATTGCAAGGGATGTGGATAGGGTCACTAGAAGAGCGGGTATGCAGATGACATGCTGCTATATCTCTCTAATTCCCAAGTTACAACTCCCATAGTACTGCAAGTTATCACTGATTTTGAAGCTTTCTCCGGATTTTGGTAAACTGGACTAAGTCCAGTGTTTTCCCCGCAGACCCCTTCATTCCATTTTCTCTCCCTCCAAATTGCATCCTCGATTAAGTATCTAGGAATTACAGCGCAATTACCAGTCTCTACTTATATTGCAAATAACCTTTTACCTTGCATAGCCTCCTTCAAAAATAAATCAACTAGCTGGGCTACTCTGCCATTGACACTGAAGGGACGAATTAATCTCTTTAAAGCAGGAGTCCGACGACCAATCTTTTTTTTTTTTAGGTCATTGAGACACTTTGCTAACCCCAAAATAATACTCACAATTTGGGTGTAATATTTCCGCCTCTGTCTGTTTTCGTACTGAAGAATAACTTAAAAAATGTGATGCTGGCTGTTTCCATCTTGCTTGTGGGTATGTGAAGCCCACAAGCATCGATTTCCTGGATGCGGTGAATGCTGTTCATTCACAGCTTGTTCACGCGCATGATCATTGTTTCCGCACTGAATCTTGGGAAGCCTGACACTAAGCTCCCAGGAGACAGTGCGGCGCCGGGGAAAGGCAATAAACACGTCTACTCCCATAGGAGGAGAGACAGGAAGTGCCACAATAAAGTACAATATAAAAGGTAATTACGGCGATAAAAAAATGTTTTGTGCGGCATTTGAACATCTATGCAATTAACTGAAGGGGTAAGATTAAGTTAAAAATTTGAGTGGAACCCCGCTTTAAGATGTTTTTTCTACCCAAATTCTTGTATATTTAATCCAATTTCCTGATCTACATAACTAAATGGATCAAAAGATTGACTCTCTCCTATCGGCCCTTCTGTGGTACCTCAAGCACTCCAGAATCTCCTTAGAAACACCACAGTAGCCTGTGTCTCAGGGTGGATTAACTCTACCGAACCTAAGATTATAATGCCGCACAATTAGTCTATGTACATTGGTGGCTTTTTCCCCAATTGAATAACACCGCTACTGTGGATGAAGCAGCATTGCTCTCTGACTAACCTACCGTATATACTCGAGTATAAGTCGAATTTTTCAGCACATTTTTTTGTGCTGAAAGTGCCCCCCTCGACTTATACTTGAGTCAAGCACTTTTCTGCAGCAAAAAATTTCATTTTCCGCACCGATTTTGGGGCCCCGTATCTCAGGGCCACTTGGTGCTAGGAACCCCAAATTTGGTGTGCAAACCCAGTTGAACTGACGCCATAACATATCCAAAGCTGGGGTTTTTAGCACCAAGTGGCCCTGAGATACTGGGCCCCAAAACCGGTTCGGAAAATGTCATTCTCTGCTGCAGAAAAGTGCTTGACATTTTCTGAACTGATTTTTGGGGCCCTGTATCTCGGGGCCACTTGGTGCTAGAAACCCCAGCTTTGGCAATTTTATGGTGCTAGTTCCACTGGGTTTGCACACCAAATTTGGGGTTCCTAGCACTAAGTGGCCCCAAGATACAGGGCCCCAAATTCGGTCAACTGTGTCCATCTGCAGCAATGCCATTTCAGGACCCTTTGGGTTCAGAGACCCCAAATTTTGGCTGCAGCTAGGGGGCATCTAGGAACCCTTAACTACCGAGTTTGAAGTTCAGGGGACCTATGGCTGCAAATGGGCACAGTGAGGCATGCAAATGGGCACAGTGATACTGCAAATGGGCATTGTTGACCCTCTTTTCCACTTACAGTAGCTGTGCATTTCCCACCCTCGTCTTATACTCGGGTCAATAAGTTTTTCCCATTTTTTTTGTAGTAAATTAGGGCCTCGACTTATACTCGGAACGACTTATACTCGAGTATATACGGTAATTTAATGGAAAAGGGTACATGTTACTGAAGGCACAGATATAATTAAAACGTTTCCCTGAAAATATATAAGCATTATTTAACCCTAGTGTCAGTTACTTCAAATGTCATTTCTCCTAACCATCCTCTTTGGTTCAATTCAACCCTTCCACATTTTTCTAATTTCCCTGAAGCTTATTTATGGGCGAGGAAGGGACTAAAATATGTGCACCAACTGTATGATCGGGGCCCAATTCAAAACTTTGGTCACACTGCAACAAGAATTCAGGATCCCCAATTCCTGGCGTTTTAGATACCTTGCGTTAAAACATGCAGCTGGAACTCAGCTAGGCTACAGAGAGGTCCATTTTCAAAATTCTATCCTTGAAAAAGTTTCATTACAATCGGAGCACATGGGATTGATCTCCACCTACTATGGTACTTTGGTACAGCATGGGCCTCCCCGATTGCAATCTTTGAGAAACGGCTGGTCGTCAGATATTCCAGACCTCTGATGAAAACTGAGGAGGAGCTTATTGATACTTAATTTGTTACCATCTCAGCTAGAGATAGAATGATCCAATTAGGCATTTTTCATAGAATTTATTATATGCCATTTCGGTTCTTCCGGATGCGCAAGCGGGATAGTGCAGTGTGTGTCATAAGTGCCATGGGGGTGAAGGTATTTTTCTTCATATGCTATGGAATTGTGAAAAAATGACAACCATTCTGGTCTAATGTTACTCACTTTATAGCTACTAATTTTGATCTTCCTAAAATGTGTAGCCCAAAATGGTGCATATTGAGAGTGATGGAGATGGAGCGATTTAAGTTCATACCAAAAAGTATTTCTACATTTCTTACTGTTTTATGCTCAGAAAACGGTGGTATTGCAATGCATATGATCAACAGTAGTGTCCCTTAATCAATGGAAGCCTCTCAATAGGGTATTACCGACATATAAGCTCACCTATGAGGCTAGAGCATGTCCTCGTAAATTTGATAAAACCTGGGGCCTCTGGATAAAACTTTTTGAAACATGTACATTGCCTGAAACTTAATTCTCTTCTCTATCTGTGAAGATCGAATCTTATTTGTATGATGTGGATTATAACTCTTTCTCTGTGGTACTGAACAGTCATGATCATCAAACCCAATTGCCTATTGTGTAAATTCCTATGTATAGGTGTTTTGTTTATTTCGGTTCTGTTTTCTTTTTTTTGTTACAATAAGATAATATTGTTCTTTTTTTTTCCAAATACAGTAAAACCTTGGATTGCGAGCATAATTTGTTCCGGAAACATGCTTGTAATCCAAAGCACTTGTCTATCAAAGCGCATTTCCCCATAAGAAATAATGGAAACTCAGATGATTCGTTCCACAACCAATTATTCATAGGTCTTTTAGTTTAGCCCCAGAAGGATTTACCCCCTTTCTGACCAGAGCACTTTTTGCGATCCGGCACTGCGTTGCTTTAACTGACAAATGTGCAGTTGTGCGACGTTGGACCTAAAACAAAATTGACGTGGTTTTTTTCCCCACAAATAGAGCTTTCTTTTGGTGGTATTTGATCACCCCTGCGGTTTTTATTTTTTGCGCTATAAACAAAAAAAGAACGTCAATTTGGGAAAAAAAAGCAATATTTTACTTTTTGCTATAATAAATATCCCCCAAAAATATATATAAAAAAATTTTTTTTCCTCAGTTTAGGCCGATATGTATTCTTCTACATATTTTTGTTAAAAAAAAAAAATAAAATAAAAATTGCAATAAGCATATATTGATTGGTTTGCGCTAAAGTTATTGCGTCTACAAAATAGGGGATAGTTTTATGGCATTTTTATTTTTAAAATTTTTTTATCTTTTATCAGTAATTTGATCATCCCTGCGGTTTTTATTGTGACTATGACATTATGGTGGAGACATTTGACACTATTTTGGGACCATTGTCATTTATACAGCGATCAGTGCTATAAAAATGTTACTGTGTAAATGACACTGGCAGGGAAGGGGTTAAACACTAGGGGGCGATCAAGGGGTTAAATGTGTCCTAGGGAGTTATTCTAACTGTGTGGGGGGGTGGGCCACTACTCACATGACAGCGATCAGTGCTCCTGATGACGGAGCAGTGATCTCTGTCATGTCACTAGGCAGAACGGGGAAATGCCCTGTTTATATCGGCATCGCCCTGTGACACGACCGTGGGCACCCGGCGGACATAGAGTCCACGGGCCACAATGCCACATCTTAAAAGGGGACGTACCTGTACTCCCAGCTGTGCCATTGTGCCGACGGGGTAAAGCTGTCCACATAAACCGCCCTCCGCACTGCCGGCTCTCACCGCTGTCAGTCTGCAATCGTGACTGGGAAGACTACACTGAAAGCAAGGCTTGACGCGCTCATGGAAGAGATGACATTGATGGCGATTCGGAGGACGGTATATGTGGACAGCTTTACCCCGGATGCCTGCATACTTAGATGTGCCTGTTTTAATCATCAACCATGCGAGTTGATAAATGTTGCATCTTTATTAAATGTAACCATATTACTACACTTAGAGGCGCCTCTCTTCTCTTTTATACTCATTTGTGACATGACGCTACTTGTATATCAAGACACTGCTTGTATATCAAGTCAAAATTTATTTAAAAATGTTGCTCGTCTTGCAAAATGCTCTCAAACCAAGTTACTCTCAAACCAACGTTTTATTATATGTGGAACAATGATTGTAGGCTGATATTTCAGTTATCTGGAACTATCTCTGGTATTGTTCATATTGTTTTGTTGTACTGTAGTTACTAAACAGTTAAAAAAAAACTGTAGAGAAGAGAGGGCTGTAGATAGACAAGTAAAACCTATGTAGAAGGATTTGTTTTACCTTTGTGTATCAGCTGAGGCTATTCACTTCACTGGGTATATGGGAGGGTTTACAACCACTAAGTGTAAAACAATAGAGCACTATTGTAAGCTGCTAATTTACCAACTGTATCTATGCGGATAATAAAACTATTCTCAATTCACAAGCTTTAAAGAGAAAGTAAACTCCGGGATTTTTACCCCTTTTTTTCTTCCCTGAAAAGTAAAAGGCATAATGTGCTAGTATGCGTCACATACTAGCACATTATGTGACACTTGCCTGCAAACTAAGCTCGCGTTGTCCCCACTGCAGGTCGCATCCATTCTCACCCATCTTCCTTCCGGGACCGTGGACTCCTGCTGTGTGACTGGCCAGAGCTGCGTGATGTCGCTCCCGAATCGGAGCTGCCGGCCACGGGCGGCTGTTCCTTTAGAGCCTATGCGCCGACGACATCATCGGCGCAGTATACAGTAAATAGCCCCTAAACGGCGCAAGTTTAGGAGATATTTACAGTACAAATCATAAGAGTAAGGTATACAACCTCTTTAAAACCAGACTATAATTCCAAATGTAGTGTAACAAGCCATATATATTGTGCTACCCTAATATCCCAAGCAAAATATATACTGCTAAACTTATGTTTGAAAAAAAAAATTTCCATGTATCCATATACTGCATTCACCTCCAACTGTATTCATAAAGTCTTTTTGTGTTTTTATAACAAGGGTGTGTGCATCGTGCAGTCAATTTCACTGTGTTTCCAAACCACATTCCACCACTGGTGGAACACATCCACATCTGGTCAGTAGACCAGATGCGTTCTTTTCTTCATAATGGCTACATTATAGGAGGTCATAAATAGTGTTTTTCCCCTTACTGAGGTCCTTAGGCTCCAAATAGTATCCCCTGACACTTTAAATCGATTTACATAAATCCTGTCACATTCTATTGTGCACTAAATTCTCAGTGCACCAAAGTAAAAAAGCACAAAAGTAAAGTTAGTGGTATGACACCTGCTGCCAGTATAATACATACAGCCTCCAGCTACTTCCTCATTTGTGCTGTGCATGACGACGCCACCCAGACTCTGTTCAATGTATTTTGTCATGATCATGAGAGTTCTTCAGAGGAAGAGAATTGGATGATGACAAGTAGCTTATATAGCACCAAAACTGGAGAAGGTTTCTGAGAAAATGGCATCAGGGTAAACTCCTGTGCACCATATCTTACATGAAAACAATTATATACAAAATTGATCATTTTGATATTCTCTTCCACAAACCCAACCTGGTATTTGTAAACATTGCATGAAACCATACTCTCATGAGGCTGAAGGGGGGGGGGGTTAAACCATTTAAGTCACCGAGTGGCCCCGCCCTCAGAGGCGGAGATGTTGCGTTTTTTTTCTCTTGTTGTCTCGGTTCGTCGGGCGGTGTGATAGAAGATGAATGGTCATCGCGGGACTTTTTTTTTTTTTTTTTTAAATAAAGGACCTGTCCCAAAGTGTCTCCTGTCTTTTTTACCATGTTTGGTGAAATGGTAGGGGTACAGTGTACCCGTTACCAGTTCACATGGGGGGGGGGAGGCTGGGATCTGGGGGTCCCCTTGTTAAAGGGGGCTTCCAGATTCAGATAAGCCCCTCCGCCCACATAACGTCATAACCACTGGGCAAGGGTTGTGGGGATGAGGCTCTTGTCCCCATCAAAATGGGGACAAGGTGCTTTGGGGGGCTACTCCAAAGCACTCTCCCCATGTTGAGGGCATGTGGCCTGGTACGGTTCAGGAGGGGGCCCGCTCTGTCGTCCCCCCCCCTTTTCCTGCAGCTTGCCAGGTTGCGTGCTCGGATAAGGGTCTGGTAAGATTTTGGGAGGAACCCTATGCCATTTTTTAAATTTTGGCACAGGGTTCCCCTTAAGGGCCTGGTATGGATTTTAGGGGAACCCCCTCGCAATTTAAAAAAAAAAAAAAAAACTTTTGGCTCGGGGTTCCCCTTAATATTCATACCAGACCCAAAGGGCCTGGTAATGGACTGGGGGGGGAAACCCATGCCATTTTTTTTTTCAATGAGTTTTATCTATATTGCCAAGACCTGACAAATCATTACAGCCGTTATCAGTTTAAAATTTTCCCTTTAGAAAATTATTCCACTGAGTATGTTACACCCTCCAGCGTCTGCCTACCCATATAGCCCAGGACTCCCGATACTTGCTTTTAGATGTGGGCTTGATACTGGCTCCTACTATGTTTTCTGGCTCTGCCCTAAGCTACAACGCTACTGGAAAGGAGTGGTAGACACTGTTAATATGGGTGAGTAACCTTTCCCTTGATCCAGCCCTGTGGTTGTTGGGCCTTGTGGAGGTCGTAGTGCCCAATAAACATGAAAGACTCTGTTCTACTCCGCTTTCTACGCAAGGGAAATTCTCCTGCGGTGGAAATCCCCTGTGCCCCCTACAGTAAGTGACTGGAAAGCTGCTATTAACAATACACTCCCCTTACATAAACTCACATATTCTGGCAACACAGGGCCTGGAAGATTGTGGTGATCACTGTGGTAGTGGTACAACCACAAGAGATGGTCGTTTTCCACAGCAGTTCCTCAGGTTTGAGATATGCACATACTTACATTTGTCTAAGCTGGACCAATGTAATTATGCAATAAAGGTAGTGCATATATTTTAGAAACACAAGGACACAAGGCCATTCTGGGCAATTTTGTCTAGTTGCTTTAGGAGGTTTTGTTTACTTAATTTTTTTTTTCCAAATCAGAATGTGTATTACAAATGAAAATACAAAACATCCGGCCTGAAGTCAAATGTGATATTCAAGATAAATCACCAGAACATTCAGAAAAAAATGTGCAGGGATTGCTGTAATTCGTAGCAATCATTTCCAGTCTTTAGTTTACTATTGTGGCCACTGCATACATAGCAGTACCAATTCTAGTCCATGTACCACCAATGCAGACAAGTACAGTTACCTTTTCTACTATGTGGCTGACCATCACTGGAAAAGAGGGAAGTTTTGGTGAAGAAACATCTTTATCCCCAACAGAAAATGACCTGAGTGCTCTCTGTGCTTCTCCATAGACCTCTTCTCGTCTATAGAAAACAAAAAAGTAGAAATAGTACTAAATTTCACAATTTTATCATAATTGTTCTTTCAAAGTTATGACAGGCATCATAAACATCCAGGTTTCCCCAAGAACAACAATTAATGACGTAGTGACATTAAATTCAAAACACAATGCAAAATCTGACTGAAATGCGATGTTACCACATGAAAGCTTTAATAAAAGATCTACTAAAGAATACATCACTTAACCTGTCATAAACCCCAGCAAAATCATTGAAGCACAGAGGCAAAGACACCTTGCTACTGCAGCACCTTCGTTCACCAGCTTATGCTTAAAGTGATTGTATGTAAAGTCTATTTTTTTTTCTTTAGAAATAACAAAACATGTAATACTTGTCTGCTCTGGAAAGTGATATGGCACAGAGCAGCCCAGATCTTCCTCTTCTAGAGTCCCTCTTTGGTGCTTCTGGCCCCTCCCTCCTGTCAAGTGCCCCCACCGCAAGCAGCTTGCTATGGGGGCACCCAAGCCGAGCCAAAGCTTCCTGTGTCCATTCAGACACAGAGCCGCGGCTTGGCACTGCCCCCTCTCTCCTAAATGACTGATTGACAGCAGCGGGAGCCAATGGCACCACTGCGGTATCTCAGCCAATCAGGAGGGAAAGCCCCAGATGGCTGAGGCACTTGTGCACATCACTGAAGCGAGATGGGGCTCAGGCAAGTATTAGGGGGCTGCTACACACAAAAGGTTTATCTTAATGCATAAAATGCATTAAGATAAAAAACCTTCTCCCTTTGCAACCACTTTAAAAATGTGTAAACTCCCACTAAGTGTTCGTTCACACTAGCAAGCCATGCAGAACACGTGGCCACTGGCCACTAGTGTGTACTGGGAAACTAAAGCCTAGTACACATGATCAGAAAATCGGATGAAAAATACTGCTTTTGAAGTGATCTACGATAATCTAATCGTTACTACACAGTTTTGGAGAGCTGATCAGGACAGTTCATCCGACAAACACAATTTTTTCTCATACGATACCAGATCGTACACACACACAAACCTGCCCAAACAAAAATATAAGTTGTTTGTAAAAAAAAAAAAAGTGAATAAATCTTACGGGTCTCCTGCCGATAGCAACAGCAAGTATCTGGAAGGTATGTGGTCAGGGGCAAAAACACTGCTTGCAAATTTCACGGCTACTTGTCGAACTTGAACTTCTGGCTAAAAGAAAAAAAATAATACAAAAATGGAGAATAAAGTAGTTTAAGTGCATTTCAAAGTCTGCTAAGAGCCAACAACGAGACATAAAATGGACTATATTGGAAATTCCGGGATAATTCACATTTCAAACTTTTTAAAGGAAACCTGTACCAAGAGGCGTGCACAGGGTGTGCCACTGCTGATCTTTTTCTAAGAATAGTAGTTGCTATACTGTTTGTGGCTTCAAAATTTTTGCTAGTCACTAACCCCTAACAAGCATGGAGATTGGAAAGTCAAACTGAAATAACAACTCCTGATCTGCATACTTGTTCTGGGCCACTGCAGCAATAGTATTATCATGAGAGATAAACAACTATAATTTTCAGAAGGACAGGCTACTAACTGAATACTACATAGCTCTCTGGATACATGGTTATCTTTAAAGGATTGGATTTTAAACATTGACTGTTTATTTGCATTTGTGTCATCCTCAAAATTACTGCCAGAACTTGACCAAAGACAACTATGTAACATATATAATGTTGTAGAAAGCTTGACAATGAGCCCTTACCTTCACCAAATATGATCCAACCAGTGCTTCCATTAGCGTTAGCTGAGCACCTTCCAAGTTTGTATAAGCTCCAACCATCATAGATAGGGCCTCCTGTATTGAAAGCCTCACATCCATTTCCTCCTACAAATTGTAAATGAAACCATTTGCAGTTTTGAAATACATGCATAAATAAGAGGACTTAAAACAATTTTAGGATAAATTCCAATCAAACAGGAAGGCAACCGACAGCGTCACAGTCAATCACAACCAGTTAGTAAATAGAACAACATGAAGAACTACAATAAAAATCGAATTTAGTTTTTAGACCAGTTCTGTTGAAAATCCATTCAAATTCCTTTTCCACTGCACGCAGAGATACATGCAATCAACACATGTGTGATAATGCAAAACAAATATTACAAACATACCTAAAAATACCACTGCACTAAAAAATACTAATTCAAATGTTAAAATATGTTTATTCCTCAATAGGGCAACACGTTTTATGTTCTAAAACAAGGCATTGATAAAATTGCATTACAAAATCAAGTACCCCTGTGGCAGGTCAGTCAGCCTTCATCTGGCCCGGTTTAAAATTGTGGATGGGGGATAATACTGTTAGGCCCCTTTAGTTTTTAAGGGCGGACATGATCGAACCATCCATTGTCTTCTATGGAGCTGCGGGTGTCAACGGACATAACCTGCTGACATCCCACCTGATCCTATCCGCTAAAAACAGGCAGGCCCCATCCATCAATAAGATCGGGTGACCGTAGGGTGTAAATTGACAGGTGGCCTGTTTACATCCAACAGCCCATAGAGTTGAGCGGGCTGTATCTGTCTGCTCTATATAAGCGGACATGGACAAGCCATCCACCTGCTCAGTAAGGATTAGCAAACAGATTCCCCGCAGAGTTGGGGAGTCCACTTCATTTGAAAGGGGCCTAAGCCTGTCCGAACTGATGTGTATGGATCTATGTATTTTGGAAAATGTAGAAAAAAGGTATTTACACACATAAGGTAAAACAACATTTGAGTTAAGTATAATCCCACCTACTCTGTAAGGTTCCAGTTTTTTTTTTAGATGAAGTGAAGAAATCGCAGAGAAAGGTGTGGGACCTGTGTCCTATACTGTTCTCCAGGAAAAGGAATATACAGGTATTCTTAGATCATGGGACATCCTCAAACAATAAAAAGTGAGGGATGGGCAAAAAAAAACCCCAAGAAAAACAGCCATATTGCAGCAACAGGTCTACCAGTAGTAAAAGACTGGTCAACTGACCTGAACACAGACAACAGCAGGGTGTTAATGACTTAAGTGGTTTTGGAAAACTGTGGCCCACTGTACTACTGATCACTTGTTATCAAATGTTATTCCTTTAATTCTGACCTTGGCGATCTGAATGTGCATGAAGCCAAGATCACGGTGGGCAGTAGAAAGACATTTTGTCTTTGGAGGAGAGAAAAGCGATTCTTCATAAATGAATGTATCCTGAACTGCCTTTTCCTGAATATTATTCCACCAACTCTAACAAAGTAAAGATTATACAGAACTTTGCCTTGACCTCCTGGTCTACTATAAGAACCCTTTCTAATGACCCTCCCAACACCTTAAGCCTTCTCTGGAATGGTTCTCTTTGCATTCCGTTTGTGTGCTCCATACAGATGGTTGGCCACTGCTTTTTTTTTTTTTTTGGTGTGGTTTCCTGTGAAAAAGTGTCCCATTGTTCTTTACTGCTAGATTCTTCCCATCTTTCTTGTTTTCATATTGGAATGCTACTCATGCAATTTGCTTCTTAACTTCAAAATCAATTTTCAAGAAAAAAACATCTGCCAACCACTGAGTAATATTAAAAAGCTCCAAATACACAGTGGATTTATATTTTCCCGATGTCGGCTATATACTTTTCAGCCTGCCACTACTGGTCATTTACTACTGCTGGGCGGTAGTAAAACCCAATGCTATAAGCCCAGTGCTATACTTATAGTCACAATTCCTGATGTCACACTGCAGGAAGCAGGAAAAGAAGAGTGGCTCAATGTAAAAGTTAAAGTATAACTAAAGGCAAAACCTTTTTTTTTGGTTATTTTTTTTTTTTTATAGAGGGGAGATGGATTAGAACACCTGTCAGATTTAATTGCTTTCTGTGTCCCTGTTAGGGAGATTCACCTTCTCTATATGTCCTGTTTACCATTAGCATTGAAAGTTTAAGTAAAAGAAAATCCCATATTTTGGGTTGTCCCTAGAAAAGTAATAGAGGGGAAATCTTTCAAAGGGGACACCAGTTCTGGTGACCTGGGGGTCCCCAAGGAATTCCCTTAATTTGCAGAGATTTCCTCTCACTTCCCGTTTGGCTTTGGGACAGGATGTTAAGGGAAATCCCCCAACAGGAAAAAAGAGGGCAGAAATAAACCTTACAGGGGTTATAACCCTCCCCTTACTCTAACCAAAATGAAAAAAAAAAAAAAGTTTTGCCTATAGTTCTACTTTAAAGTTATTCCCTGCGCACTTATGCAAAGTTTTTCTCTGAGCAACAATGCAAAGTTTTTCCCTACGTACCAAAGCAACTTTTTACTGAGCACCAATGCAAAGTTAAAAGGTTTGCACTAAACACCAAACACAAGTAGTGTTTTTGTAACTGTCATGTTGATATTTAGTTTGCAACTCTGTTTTATATTTTATTAGCGTTTGTTATATTTACATTATTATTGCTATATCTACAACTCTCTGTTGACACTAATGTTTCGCAATCTGTAGATGAGAAAGTGATTTCAGATGTTCCCTGAGATCTTAACATGTTTCCAGAAAATTGCTGATCCAGGCAGACAATTAGACATGCATACTTGAAAGTCATTTCACAATCAATTTCCATTCTCCCAAGTCCAGCCCATGCATATAGCTACCATGTTTGTAGAATAGTGAACACTACCATCCAGAATCTAGAGAATAAATATTATGTAAAATACATAATACGAGACAGACCCCATGTGTGACACCTTTAATAGCAAAGTACTGTAAAAAATTGCCAAAATTAAATTTTACCAAACATTTTGCATGTTCTGTGTTAACATTTTTACTGTATTTAGATAATATAGTTAGTTTTTGTTTGTTTGAAATTAAATCTAGGTATTTATCCACATTAACATTTCTTAAGGGCCCAAAACACACTTTTGATATGCAGTGCATCATCAACATGTGCAATACCACAATGTATGTTGTAGTGCCAATCATTTTAGTGGCACCCCAACGCATAAAGTAGCACAGCTCTGTTGTACATGCATTACTTTGTGGTGCACTAAAACTGAAAAATGCTGCAGGTCTGTACTTGTATATTCTGAAAAACACAATAAAAGCAAAGTATGAACTGGCCCTAAATCCATTCTTTCCACTTCCAAATTATGCGGGACAAGAATGAACTTTATTCTAGCAAATGGCATTTTTGTCACCTATGACCTCTTCCTTAGACTTCTTAATTTAAGACATAGGGATTGACCAGTCACACCTTTATAATAGTCTATTCATATATAACCGCACTGGGTGCATTTCCGATTGAAAAAGTAATTGTACCAGTATTGACCTTTAGCTACACTGTAGACGAGACCCAAGATGGCACCTGTAGGCAGAATGGTGGGCACCCTTTGAATTTGTAAGTGAAAATGTATCTATCTCATGTTAAAGTGGTTGTATACCTTTATTTGTAACTTTTACCTACAGGTAAGTCTATAATAAGGCTTACCTGTAGGTAAAAAAAAGATCTCCTAAACCTGTAAGGTTTAGGAGATATTCCCCTCGCAATGAGCCGCTGACTGCAGTGGCACATGCGCACAGGGGACTCTCAGCTGACAGCCCAGCAAACTCCGGAGCTTGCCGGGCAGAAGTCTCCCGCGCGCATGCGTGGGAGTGACGACATCGCGGCTCTGGCCACTCACAGCGCCGGAGCCGCGATACCCGGAAGACACGCCGAGGGGAGATGTCAGCTCCCTCGGCGTGGACCAGGCGAGATGCTGGCGCCTCGTTCTAAGGTAAGTATCTCATAATGAGCTAGTATGCGGTGCATACTAGCTCATTATGCCTTTTCCCTTGCAGGTGTAAAAAAAAAAAAAGACAGCGGGTATACAACCGCTTTAAGTTGAATAATCAAAATCTGAGACAATGCATAGGATTTCATAGAACAACTCTGAGAAACTTTTTCACCAACTCAAACATTAAAAGATTTTCATATTGCCTTTACTGGTGCCATACACCTTCCTCCTCACTGACTAAGTAACACGTCTGTTACTTACCTTCCGCAAGGCTTCAAAAAACTGCTGCACTAAAGCAAGGTCCTTGGTGAAAAGCTGAGGCATTCGACTACAATAGAGAAAAAAGCAATAGTCAAATATATATGCTTTGCTATAAAATCTGGCAATATAACATCTCTTTATTTGAAGGAACATACCCAGAGAGTTTACCAACACCACTATAAGCCATTGACAGCAACTTTGGATCCTAAAAATAACAATAAAATGGTAAAGTCAAGTCCAATAAGAAAACAGAATTTCTGACCACAAAGTCCTGCAGCAGTTGAATGCCATTTTTGTCTAAAGACTGGCACTTTCAATTCCAGGTTTATCTTGATCATAAAAACCATGTACGGGGTTCTTTCACCTCTTGTTCTATCTACCATGCCGCCAGAGAGACCTCAAATACACTGTGCCAGGAAGTGTTCAAATCCACTTGACACGTCCCTCCTATTTATCTCTATGAAATCTGTAGTGATATCTGCGCACTGCAACGCAAGTGCAAGGAGGTGCAGGAACCTTTTATACAGGGTTTTATTATTTTTTGCAATTTTTCACTTACAGCTTTCAGGAGATACTAAAAGTCCAAGCTTGTGATCTTGGCCCACTGGTACAGCAACAGAAATGTAATCGCAGCTTAGTGTACATTGTTGAGTGGACTGTGAGCAGGAGAGACATTGCTATCAATACCTGCCTGCTTGTAATATTTATAAAGGCATTAAAAACAATCTTTCCTGCTTACCTGTTTTTGACCATAAGATGTGCATTGATCATGTAACTGCATGGTGTCATTTGCAGCCCTGTACAGCTGATAGTACAGTAAATCTTCAAATTACTTTATCAGCGATTTCTGTTTGTGTAGAAATGCAGCACGAGGCATGCAGCATAGCACAGCACCTGATAATGTATGCCTTCTGTCTGTAGTGCGAGAACTGCATTTTCCTGTGATGAAACTATATACCCCACAATCCCTGGGTTTCTCAATCTAGTGCTCTGCAGGCGAGAGCTAGCTGCACTTTAATTAGATCTGCCAGCCGCAAACAGGCAAAGCATTCACAGAATCAGAGAGCTCACCGATATAGCTTAAAAGGAGAAGTATGGCTAAAGCTTTTTTGGCCATACTTCTCTTATGGATCACAGGAGTGCAGTTCATTCTGCAGGCCTGTGACCGTTTTTCAGTCAACAGCTGGCTGAAGCCTGGTGTAGGCTGACATCTCTTAGCCGGTCCAGGCTTGGGAAAAACCCTGACCAAATGGTCGGTATCTACCCAGAAGCCTGAGTGGCACTTGGCTCAGCCTCTCAGCGACCGGCTGAGAGCCTGAGCCAGCCTCTCTCGCCCTCTCCACAGCCCAGCGCTCCTGTAAGCACTGGAGGGAGACGGAGGGGGGGGGGGACTAAGTGATTAGCGGTGTTTCACACTACAGATCTGGAAGGGGACAGATGCAGCATCGGATCAATGCTGCATTCACCTAGGCGAGTATAGTTTTGTGTTTTGTTTTTTTTTTAAATCCCAAACTTCTCCTAAGATTTTTTCTTTTTTTTTATTATTATTACATTAGCACTCCCACTTTGATGCGACACAGAGCAAATGACAATGCATGCACTGGATGCCATGTCCTGGAACAAGTTGTCTTGTTCCTTAGAGACAGGCTAGCTGTAGCAAAACATGGACACAGCCATAACATCCGAGCCCATCTTTACAAGGACATCACAAAGCCGCTCCAGACTCTGGAAGGATCCCGACCACTCCCTAGCCAAGCACTTCAATGACCAATAACAGCTCTCAGCTCCCTGTTGTCAGAGAACCATGATCATGTGATCACTCGCTCTCAAGCTTTCAGCTCGTGGGGGACAGCTGGAGCACCAGACTGCTGCTAAAGCATGAAGGCGAGTATGTGTGTTTATTTTTTATTCCCTTCTTTAAAAAGGATTAGCTGGAGTTTAGAGTTTTTTTAAGGCGTAAAAATTTAAGTTACACCCAATCACTTAAAAAACCTCCCCCCGCCCAGAAAAAAAAAAAAAAGGATTCTCACCCCCCACATAAATGAACGTAAATGCCTACATCGTGGGCACTACGCAAAAAAGTAGATTGCTATACACGTTATATATCGCCGCGCACTTCAAAGTGAATAATTCTAGACCTATTATTCACAGTTACATAGTTGGTAAAGTTGACTAAAGACAACAGTCCATCCAGTTCAACCTGTGTAAAAAAAAATCATTTCCCATACCCCCTTAAAGCGGAGGTCCGCTGAAAAAAAAATATTAAAAGCCAGCAGCTACAAACACTGCAGCTGCTGGCTTTTAATATTTGGACACTTACCTGTCCAGGGAGCCCGCGATGTCGGCAGCCGAAGCCGATCCGTCCTTCGGCTGCTGCCGCCGCCATCCTTGGTAAGGGAATAAGGAAGTGAAGCCGTGCGGCTTCACTTCCTGGTTCCCTACTGCTCATGCGCAAGTCGCACAGCGCGCCCTCTCAGGTCCCTGCTGTGTTCTGGCTCACACAGAATACAGCGGGGGAGGACGGGGTAGGCGCCGGAAGTGGCATAGGTCACCGCAAGCGCCGCGGTGATCTATGCCAGGAAGTGGGAGCAAATACCTGTATTAGACAGGTATCTGCTCCCTCCTCCCCCCTGAAAGGTGCCAAATGTGACACCAGAGGGGGGGGAGGAATCCAAAAAGTGGAAGTTCCATTTTTGGGTGGAACTCCACTTTAAATTGTTTTCGTTAAGATGCACGTCCAAGAGTCTTTTAAAACTATCCATACTTCCTGTCGACACCGGTTGTGGACGAGTTTACCACATCCTTACCGCCACGACAGTGAAAAACCCCCTATGCAGCTTAAGGTTAAACCGCTTCTCTTCCAGTCTCATCGCGTGGCCCCCTGTCCCCTTACACTCACTGGGACTAAAACGTTTCATACTTACGCTGGGATCACTGTTTGAGATAATTGAAATCATATCTCCTCTCAAGCGTCTCTTGGCCAGGGAGAATAAAATTTAGCACTTGTAGTCGTTACTCATAATTGAGGTCCTCCAGTCCCCATATTAATTTAGTTGCCCTTCTCTGGACTCTCTCCAGCTCCAGCACATCATTTCTGGAGGATTGGTGACCAGAACTGGAAGGAATACTCCAGATGCAGCCAAAGCAGAGTTTTATAAAGTGGCAGAATAATCAACTTCTCTCTGAAGTAAATTCCCTTTTTAATACATGCTAATATTCTGCTGGCTTTGGTAGCCGCAGGTTGACACTGCATGCTATTGCTCAGTCCCTAGATCCTTGTCCAACCTGGAATCCCCTAGGGATTCTCCCCCTAAAGAGTAACTTGCTTTTATATTTCTACCCCCAAGTGCATTACCTTACATTTTTCAATGTTAAACTTCATTTGCCATGTATTGGCCCACTCTATTAATTTATTCAGGTCCTCTTGTAACGTTTCTATATCCTGACGTGTTATTGCCCTTCTTATTTTTGTGTCGTAAGCAAACACAGAGATAAAGCTATTTATCTCATCCTCCATTTCTGAATAAATTAAAATTAAATTAAACAGAATTGGTCCCAGGAGAGAGCCCTGGAGCACCCCACTAACCACTCTAGACCATTCGTTATTTTTTACAACCCTTTGAACATGCCCCCATAGCCAGTTTTCTATCCAGGTAAATACCCTATGGTCCATGCTTACAGACCTCAGCTTGTAGATTAAGTGATTGTGGGGGACTATATCAAATGCTTTTGCATTCCAGATATACCACATCCACCAGCCTACCTTTGTCCAGATGGCAGCTCACTTCCTTGTAGAATGTTAATAGGTTGACCTTTCTTAAAGCCATGCTGGTTACTGCTAATTATACTGTTCATCAGCAAATTCTTGGATATAGTCCCTTATCATCCCCTTAAATAGTGTACAAACTACCGATGTTAGACTGACAGGCCTATAGTTTCCAGGAATAGATCTCTGCCTCTTTTGAATATTGGTACCACGTGGGCTTTTCGCCAATCAGCTGGTATCAATCCGGTCAGTAAGCGTCCATGAAGATTAGGTTGTAGCCAGACCACTATTCCTGATGGAGTCCTTTAGGGACTCTCGGGCGTAAGCCTTCTGGTCCCTGTGATTTATTTATGTTAAGCTTCTCTAATCCTTTCTGGATTTCGGCTACTGTTAGCCACAAGGGTAGATCCTGTGGCACGTTGCTAACAATGCTGTCGTGGTTGGAATACCCCTACTTTTCCTGTGTGAAGACTGAGGAGAAGAAAGCATTTAGCACTGCTGCCTTTTCCTTGTCATCTGTAACCACCTTATGGGGCCTATGTGTTCCGTCCTCGCTTTTTTTACTGTTAATATATTTAAAAAGTTTCTTGGGATTATTTTTATGTTCCTCCGCTATGTTTTGCTCATATTCTTTTTTAGCCACCCTTATTGTGTTCTTACACCTGACATTGCATTCCTTGTATTGTTTGAATGCTTTCACTGACCCCTCCCACTTTGTACTTTTTAAAGGTCAAAATTTTTTCCCCTTCATATAACATTTTACTTTTTGGTTCAGCCACCCAGGTTTATACACTTGCCGACCAGCCACCGTCATTATACTGCGGCAGGTTTGCACGATCCCGCAGGCCCTCATAGCTGTACGTCGGCTCCTTTAAGGGGGATAGCAGGCTCGCACACCTGCTGCACTGCGGGGGTGCCGATGCTCGTGAGCGATCACGGGCACGAGAGGCAGAACAGGTACATGTGTGGGTAAACACACAAATCCCTGTTCTGAGAGGAGTTGCAGATCGCGAGTTCCTAATAGCTAGGAACCACTATCTGTCATCTCCTATAGTCCGTCCCCTACCCCTACAGTTAGAACACAGTGTCAGGGAACACAGTTAACCCCTTGATCGCCCCCTAGTGTTAACCCCTTCCCTGCCAGTGACATTTATACAGTAATCAGTGCATTTTTTTTAACACTGATCGCTGTATAATTGTCAATCATCCCAAAAACATGTCAAAAGTGTCCAATGTGTCCGCCATAATGTCGCAGTCACAATGAAAATCACAGATCGCCGCCATTACTATTAAAAAAAGATAATAAAAATGCCATAAATCTATCCTCTATTTTGTAGATGCTATAACTTTTGCGCAAACCAACCAATATACGGTTATTGCGATTTTTATTACCAAAAATATGTAGAAGAATACATATCGGCCTAAACTAAGAAAAAAAAATTGCTTTTAAAAAAAAAAAAAAAAATGGGGATACCTATTATAGCAAAAAGTACAAAATATTGCGTTTTTTTTTCAAAATTGACGCTCTTTTTTTGTTTATAGCGCAAAAAATAAAAACCGCAGAGATGACCAAATACCACCAAAAGAAAGCTCTATTTGTGGGAAACAAAGGATGTCAATTTTGCTTGTGTCCAGCATCGCACGACCGCACAATTGTCAGTTAAAGTGACGCAGTGCCGGATCACAAAAAGTGCTCTGGTCATTGAGCAGCCAATTCCGGGGCTGAAGTGGTTAACCTTTGTTCTTCTATATTTATTACCCCTTGGAATGCACTTGGTGATACATTTTTTTAACCACTTGCCAGCCGCCGCACGCCGATGTACGTCTAAAGTATGGCGGCAGATATCGTTGTTATGGCAGCAGCTAGCTGCCATAACCCCGGTATCCCCGTTTCCGTGCGGCGGTCGGCTTTCAGATAAAAGTGCTCTCTGCGGCGGATTCGCTGCCCCTCCCGCCGTGATCTGGAGCCGTCGGTAGCCTGGAGACGAGTGAGGCTAAGATGGCTCCCACTCGTCTCCATGACACTACTGGGCGGAAGCGACGTCAAAACGTCACTTCCGCCCATACGTCTTAAAGGCACATTTTTTGTCATTTTTTAAAATGACTTTTTTTATTGCATTTTAGTGTAAATATGAGATCTGAGGTCTTTTTGACCCCAGATCTCATATTTAAGAGGTCCTGTCATGCTTTTTTTCTATTACAAGGGATGTTTACATTCCTTGTAATAGGAATAAAAGTGACACAATTTTTTTTTTTTAAAGTGTAAAAATAAAATCATGTAGAATAATAAATAAAAATAATTTTTTTTTTTTTTAAGCCCCCCCCCCCCCGTCCAGACGAGCTCGCGCACAGAAGCGAACGCATACGTGAGTGTCAAACCACACATGTGAGGTATCGCCGCAATCGTTAGAGCGAGAGCAATAATTCTAGCCCTAGACCTCCTCTGTAACGCAAAACATGCAACCTGTAGAATTTTTTAAATGTCGCCTATGGAGATTTTTGAGGGTAAAAGTTTGACGCCATTCCACGAGCGGGCGCAATTTTGAAGCGTGACATGTTGGGTTTCAATTTACTCGGCGTAACATTATCTTTCACAACATAAAAAAAAAATTGGGCTAACTTTACTGTGGTCTTATTTTTTTATTCAAAAAAGTGATTTATTTTTTTTTTTTTTAAAAAGCGCGCTTGTAAGACCGCTGCGCAAATACGGTGTGAAAAAAAGTATTGCAATGACCGCCATTTTATTCTCTAGAGTGTTATAAAAAAAACAATATATAATGTTTGGGGGTTCTAAGTAATTTTCTAGCAAGAAAACCTGTTTTAAACATGTAAAACACCTAAATTCCAAAACGAAGATGGTCCTTAAGTGGTTAATATATTCCTAAAACATTCCCATTTTTCCTCTGTGTTCAATGTTCCAAGGATTTGGTCCCACTTAAATATCCTGCAGCATCAAAGCGCAGTTTAGAAAAGTTGGCTCTTTCAACATTTTTACTGTTTTTGTACTCCCCTTGTGCCTCCCTTTCCTATGATTTATGTGGAATGTAATAATCCTGTGGTCGCTAGTTCCCAAGTTGTCCCATATTTCCACATCTGCAATCAGAGCTGTATATTTGTAATTAAAATATCTAGCAATGCGTTGCTCCTAGTTGGGGAATCTACCAAATGGGACATGAAGCTGTCCTTAGGAACATTTAAGAAATGGTGGGCCTTCAAAGAGTGGGCTGTCCCTTCCACCCAGTCAATGTCGGGATAGTTGAAGGCCCCCATTATAATGACATTTCCCGGTCTTGCTGCCAATTTTAATTGTGAAAGGAGATCCCACTCCTCCTCTTCCCTCAAGTTAGGGGGCCTGTAACATACCCCCACTAGTAATTACTTGCTTACTTACACCTATATGGACTCAACCTCCCCCTTGCCCCATCACAGAGATATATATCTCTATCTATCTCTTTCTAACACTCCCCCCCACCCCACCCTCCCTGTCCCTCTGATACAAGGAATACCCCCTGGATGTTTGCCAGCCAGTCGTGTGAGCTGTCAAACCAAAGTTTCTGATATTCCCATGAAGTCCACATCCTCCTCGTGTAGTAGCAGCTCCAGTTCCTCCATTTTATTGACTAGGCTCCTGGCATTTGTGAACATTCCCCCGAGTTTTGTATTGGTGCATACTTTTTTCCATATGATTTCTCAAGCTTCGTTTTTGATTTGGCAACTCATTTACCCAGAGATTCGATGTTATGGATATCATTAGTGTCTCAACTATTCCCCTCTGTCCTATTCTCACTGCCGGTTATCGCTACCTCTAAATCCCCTCCCCCCCTCCCCAATACCTAGTTTAAAAGCCCCTCCGACTTTGTGGCCATCTTTCTTCCCAATAGAGCTCTACCATCCCAATTAAGGTGCTGCCCGTCCTTAAAGAAACCTAAAGAGCTGGTAACCGACTGCGAACTCAGCCCAGTTCTCCAGGAACCCGAAACCTTCTTTCCTACACCAGTTCCTCAGCCACTTGTTCAATTCCCTAATCTCCTGCTGCCTCTCTAGGTGTGGCTCGAGGCACAGGTAGTTGTGACAGACCTAGCCAGGACAGGGGCTTTTGGAGATAACTGGGAGACCTTTGTTTCAGCCCCTATGTCCCTCTTATGTGTAAGTCACCCCGTGTCTATTAGGGGCACAGGGTGGCCAAGCAAATGGGACAATAATATTTATCCACAATATCTCCCAGGAAATATACAAAGAATATTCCTGGTTTATTTGATTCTGAACTATACGTGTTGTGAAGTGAAAGAGCTAATCACATTGGCCTCTGTACAATGTGGGAGATGGATAGTCTGCTACTGGGGGCTCCTGCTATTGTGTGAAGTAGTACTGTGTTTATACTGATAATGTGGATTGTGTCTTCTGAGCTAGAAGACAGCAAGTCTGACCTAAAAGGTGAGACTTCTGATTCATTTAGGCTGGTTAAATGATTAGTTAATTAACCAGAAACGTAAATTAACAGGAGCTACAGTTGTATTGTTAGGGTAATATGTTTAGAAGGGGGAATCTCCTTCTCAAGTGTATAAAAGATTGTATTCTTGTTCTAATAAACAGTTCTATTTCTGGTGAGCTCCAAAACTGGTGTTGCCTGGTTCTTAGGGTTACTATAGCCAGATCCATTGGTCTCGTGTTCCAGAACGTAGGAAGAGATATACTGACAGAAACACTCAAGCGGAGTGTGGGACATTCCATTTTCAGATAAAACTACCTTGGAGGTCGTCTCCTCAATCTATTCCCCAAGATCATTTTTTATGATTCTCCACCTTCCATTTACTTGTCATTGGTGCCAATGTGTATCATGACAGCTGTGTCCTCTCCAGCACCACCCAATATTCTGTCCACCCGAACCGCAATGTCCTGAACCCGAGTGCCCGGTAAACACTGTTCGGCGACCACGGTCTTTTTGAAAGATCGCCCTCTCTGTCCGCCTAATAACGGAGTCCCCTTCTACCAGTACCTGTCTAACCTTTCCTGCATCTCTGCCCACCTCCTTACCGGAACAGTCACTCCCCTGGCAGCTAGGGGAGAGCGCCTGCTCCAGCACTGCCACCCCTGAGCTTAAATCCTCGGCATTATGCAACTTTGCATATATTTTGGGGTGTACCTACTCAGAACTAGCCTCCCTAGCGCTCTTCCCTCTACCCCTCCTAGCTGTCACCCAGCTACCTACCTCTGGCTCCTGTGCCTCCAACCTCCTCTATGCTGGCCCCTGCCAGTACCTGCTGGGTAATGTCCACACTCCTTTCCAGGTTCTTGATGCTGCGCAGTGTTGCCACCTTGTTTTCTAGATCCAGTTTAAATCTAAACAGATTACCTGTAGAGACTTTTAAACACTGGTAACTATTCAAACTATATTGGTCATTACTCCTATGCAGTTAAGCAAAATAACACTTGAGTACCGATTTTGTTTTTCAGGCTTACATAAATGTGCAGCCACACTATCTCTTTTCTTTTATTTTCCAGCGCGGTCAGCTGTTCCTTGGACAGAGAGTATACAATGTACCCGCCAGCGGGATTAACTCGGCGTATCGGACTCACACAGCGTTGACCCGCAACAGGAGATCGTTGTTTAAGCGACAGGAGGGATAAGAAGCCTAGGATCCACTATAGTGCCTATGCCTTTATATGCAAGTATGCTATGAATGAACAGCTCAGTCTCCCCAGTGCATATACAGGGGATGAACATATGATGAAAATCCAGGAGACCTGAGGACTGAGATATACCTTGCCTTCACTCAGTTTGTAGCACTACAGCATTATTAGTACAGCCTTCTACATATGCATGGCAGGATCGTCTGTGTGCTTGGCTTGTTATTTTGGCTCTTTTCAGCTGCAGCTTTCACTTTATGACCTCATAGACTGCATCTGCACGGCATGGACAAGACCATGTTTGGGCATCTATTTAAAATGGACTGTTTGCTCTGAATTGTGTCAAGTCCACTTACTATACCACCCAACAAGGGGTTAACTCCCCAGTTCAGATTTTTGAGTTCACTGCATACCCACACCCTGAGATTGTGGGTGTCCATGTGTAGGTGGTAGTGGGGGGTTATAGTCAGGGGTTACCCACCAGTGTCACTGTTTTTATATTCAATGTTGTTTTATTCATGTTCACAGTCTATTTTTGTAAAATGTCACCCACACACATTTGATATCGCTAGGGAGTGGACCCCACCTACGTGCCATCATGCATGTGGGCTCCGTGTGTCTCCCTCTTTTACCAATGTCTTTACGCTCTTTTTCTAAATAAAGGTTTCTATTTTTGATCATTATTTTGTGGTCGCTTCTCCCTTTTGTTAGCTTTCTAGGGGGTCTGTGAAGGTTCTTCATTCCCTTTTCCCTTCTTTCTCCCTTCTTTCCCCCTCCCCCCCTCCCACACCCCCCCCTACCCTTTTGTTTATTTTGTCCAGTATTTTTGCTACATTGGAGGTAGCCCGTCCGCGAATCGTTTTTTGATCACATTATATTTCATTAATTTAATCAGACACAAGTTGATTCAATATAGTGTATTTTTTACTTTTTATCAGTCACACTGTAAGCTTGCAATGTTAATCAATCCAGAGGATTGTCACATGGCCCAGAATCTCAATATAAAGCCTCATTACTTCCCATGATACCATATTAATTCATACTGCCCGTTATGCATGGTTAGTGATTTTTGCTAAACTATAATCAAATGCATACATATTAATTGAATGTTACATAAAAAATACTTTACCTCTTTATATTCATTGATCAGCTTTGTGAGCCCATTCAGAAGCATGGGACCCAGAGGTTTTATTTTGTTATCAGGACATCTGTAGAAGACCAAAATGTCACACATTAAAAAAACATGCAGTCACTAAAATTGCCACAAATGAAAACTAATCTTTCAATTTTCAATATGCTTTACATAAAGTCATTCTTAACAATTGCGATCAGTATATTAAAGCTGTATACTGAAACAATGACATGCAACTTGCTGTTTATTGCAAGTCTTTTACAATCAAGGAATTTGGGTCCAGTTTTTGAAGACTATACAGTTTCTAAAGCCCCATTCATTGTGCCAGGAACATACAGACCCTTTGTAGAGCATATGATAAAGTACACACTGCTAACATTTTATGTGATGACCCTTGAACTGTAATAATGGCATGTGATCTGCATGTTTTTGTAAGCTTTGTGCTTTAAAATAGTTTACAGCCAAATAGCAGGATACCTGCAGGTCCCTGTAGCTTGTTTGATGTGCTGGGAATATACAAGATTTGTGTGGATCTTACAGTTGCTAGTTGCATATTATACTCCATGAAGATTTGGTTATATGGGAGCAAGTGCAAAAAGGGAATTTGTCCCCGAGGAACAACAAGGGTTTTTAAGCAGCACAAGACTTGTACCAAGATATTAAAAAATATTCAATTTTTATTAAATATGTGACAATAGAGTAAAAACCATGAACTGTGTATGGCACATTGTAAAAGCGCAGATACATGTACAAGTGCTTGGATAGTTCTGACGCGTTTCGACCCCATCGGGTCTTCTTCAGAGGAAATGCATGCACTGTTGAGAAATTACATATATAAAAATAATAACGATACAGGAATGTACAAATTGTACATTCCTGTATCGTTATTTTTATATATGTAATTTCTCAACAGTGCATGCATTTCCTCTGAAGACCCAATGGGGTCGAAACGCGTCAGAACTATCCAAGCACCTGTTATGTATAACATTTATATGTAGCCCTGTACATGTATCTGCGCTTTTACAATGTGCCATACACAGTTCATGGTTTTTACTCTATTGTCACATATTTAATAAAAATTGAATATTTTTTAATATCTTGGTACAAGTCTTGTGCTGCTTAAAAACCCTTGTTGTTCCTGGGGGACAAATTCCCTTTTTGCAATTGTAATTTGGGGTGTGCAGCCTATTCCTCTCCCTAGTGTCTTTCCCTTCTTTATATGGGAGCAAGTAACCCCAAACTGCATAGGAGATTTAGCAAAATGAACAGAAGGTACTATACAGAGCCATTTACATTTCCCTTAATAGCCTGGAGCGAGTTATTTGATTTGCGTTAGTTCTTGATAAGACTTTTGGAACTGAAGAGTGACATAGAACAAGAGGGCTACAGGGACTTAAATGACAGATGATATGTTTTTTTTTTTAAAGTGCAAGCTGGGAAAAGGAGCTTGTTGGTACTCTTACTATAGCTATATTTTTACATACTTATGGGGTGTTATTTTCCCCCAATTTATTTTTTATAAAGAATATCCATGGGTGCTAATAAAATGTAAATTCTGTCACTGTTTTTGTGAACATTTCAGTTTACTATATAGTCAGGTCAGTTACAAAATTATTTCTGGCTGATTGCCATTGGTTGCTGCACTTATTTTATCAGCACGTGACTGACTGTTTTGTTGCTAGGAAAGGAAAAAAAGACCTGAATCAGTGTATTCCTTTTTCTGTTATTTAGAGAGACAATAATAGCTGAAAAACATGTAAGTGACTAAAAAGGTACAGGTCCCCCCCCCCCCCCCATTTGCTACCGGTTGCTCTAAAAAAAAAAATCCCAGTTGGAATATTTCCTTCAAAGGTTTATACATCCTGATGTACAACGTGGGTCTGCCTCTTTTCCATCACTTACAGAAATCAAAAAATGCTTCCATTCACACCTCTGAAAAACAAGCACTCATCTATTTTCTATATAGTTTTTGGCTAGTCCTGATTATTTTGGATGGAGGTTTCGGAGTTAAATTTTGGCTCCCCAACTGAAAGCTGGGAACACATGTTAAAGTGGAATTCCAGGCTATTCCTAGCTGTACTTAAACCTGTTCCCACCCCCTTCTAAATCCTATTCTAACTACCCTGTTAATGGGGTTGCTCTGGTCCGGTCACGTGATCTCCCCAACAGCCGGTTTCAGGGGAGAGGCGAGATTTCTAATGGCTGAAATGCCTGTGCGGTGACATCACCCATAGGCAAGCTATGGGGCATCTGTTGGCTGTCTGTATTCTCCCCTGAAGCTGCTGCTGGGAACAGATCCCGTGACCAGACCGTGCTCTTAGAATAGGTAAGTATAAGCATCCTCCTTTTCAAAGGTGGTTAGAATAGGATTTGGAAGGGGGTGGGAGCAGGTTTAATCTTAATAACTACAACAAACATTGCCAATAGATACCAACACGACAATGCATATAAGTGTCTTCATACTCCATATGCACATATACCGTAAGTTGTTCCACACTCCTGTAAGAAGTTTGTCACGTGTGTGTGTGTAGATACAGACACGCACCCTGGCGACCGTGGATGACGCGTGTCCCTCAGACACAGCCCATCCCGATCATGGTAAACAGCCAATGAAAATTGGCTGTTTACCATGTGATCGGCTGTGTCCAATCACAGCCGGTTACAATTGTAAACAGAAGCCCCGTTACTAGTAGATCCCGGTTTCTTCTCCTCCCACACCAATCGTGCAAGGAGAGCCAGGATCTACGAGTGACCCGCTTTTCTACAGTTAGATTACACATTACTGTGCATCACACGGCCCCCCCAATAAAGAGAATCTGTCACCAGGGATCTGTCACACAGCCCATCAGTACCGCCATCAGTGACCTGTCACACAGGCTATCAGTACCAGCCACCATGTCCAAAAGATTTTTTAAACCTGGGAGGAGGCATATACAATCCTTACTAGAGCAGTGGGGAGCTCTCATCATCCGATTCTGGTTCGGAATTCGAGCCAGTAGAGTAGTGAATCGGGGACAGAATCAGAGGAGGAAACAGTCCCTCTTAAAAGAATAAGGAGAATAAGATTATAAGACTTACCCACCACCAGCAGTGTCATACACCCCAACAGCACCAACATAAAACGGAGCTAGACCCCAGTACCAGCACTGGAATAACACACCAAACCCAAAGAATCCAGGCCCAAACCTACCTTCCCGATGCCCTGGCAGGTGTGCAGCCCAACACTACAAATTTTTCTCAATTAGATTTTATTTGTTTTCCCCACAAGATTTGCTGCAGTACATCATGGACCAAACAAATCTCTTTGCAGAGCAAATTTATTGCCTCCAACCCCATTTAGTCCTACGCCGTATATTTTCTTCGGCGACATCTCACACTAGATGAGTTAAAATGGTTTTTAGCCTTACATTCAATATGGGGCTTACAAAGAAAAACAAACAAAGAGCATGCCTACTGGTCCACCAACCCCATCTACCACATGCCAATTTAGTCTGCTGTCATGTCCCGGACACGCGATGACATGGATTATGCACTTCCTACGTTTTAACAACTCGCAGTGCCCTCCCCGAGATCATCCCAACCACGATAAATTGCATAAAATACGCCCCCCTTTTCCAAGCGTTTTGCCGAAGTGCATGTCCCAGACCAAACTATTTGTGTGGACGGATCCCTTATCCACTGGCCGGCTGCACTTTAAACAGTATATTCCTAGTAAGAGGGCCAGGTACGGTTTGAAACTAAATAAACTTTGCGATACAGTTACAGGATATGTGTACACCTTCCGCGTGTATGGCAAAGACTTTCAGCTCAAGCCCCGAGTGCCCAACATACATCGGATCCAGTGCAAAAATTGTCTGGGACCTGGCATACCCCTTGCTCAAAAAAGACCTTCATATACAGTATCTCACAAAAGTGAGTCCACCCGCACATTTTTGTAAATATTTTAATATATCTTTTCAGGTGACAACACTGAAGAAATGATACTTTGCTACAACGTAAAGTAGTGAGTGTACAGCTTGTATAACAGTGTAAATTTGCTGTCCCCTCAAAATAACTCAAACACACGGCCATTAATGTCTAAACCGCTGGCAAAAAAAGTGAGTACACCCCTAAGTGAAAATGTCCAAATTGGGCCCAATTAGCCATTTTCCCTCCCCGGTGTCATGTGACTCATTAGTGTTACAAGGTCTCAGGTGTGAATGGGGACCAGTTATGTTAAAGTTGGTGTTATCACTCTCACGCTCTCATACTGGTCACTGGAAGTTCAACATGGCACCTCATGGCAAAGAACTCTGAGGATCTGAAAAAAAGAATTGCTGCTCTACATAAAGATGGCCTAGGCTATAAGAAGATTGCCAAGACCCTGAAACTGAGCTGCAATATGGTGGCCAAGACCATACATCGGTTTAACAGGACAGGTTGCCACTGGAGTCCTCTTCCACTCCTCCATGACATCATGGAGCTGGTAGATGTTAGAGATCTTACACTCCTCCACCTTCCGTTTGAAGATGCCCCACAAATGCTCAATAGGGATTAGGTCTGGAGACATGCTTGGCCAGTCCATCAGCTTCTTTAGCAAGGCAGTGGTCGTCTTGAAGGTGTGCTTTGGGGTCGTTATCATTAGAGGTCGACTGATATGCGTTTTGCTCGGGCCGATGCCAATGCCGATATTTAGAAATCGGGGTGGCCGATGGCCAATATATGATGCTGATATTTTAGGTCAATTTTTTCTTTTTTTTTTAGCAGGTGGCACCAATTGGCACTGGCAGGTGGCACTGACACTGGCAGGTGGCACTGGTCTGCACTGATTGGCAGGTGGCACTGGTTGGCACTGGCAAGTTACATGACAGTTTTCATTCATGGCATGGCTTGAATGTAATTATTTTGGAAAACAGTTAAAGCAGTATTCAATCCAAAACCAAAAATGGAATGCATTGTAGCTTGCCAATCATTAGATGTGATGGCTGCATAGATTTTTTTTTTGTTAGGCCTTAACCCAACCCCCCCAACTCCCGTTTTCACTGGTGATCTGGCCAGTAACACACCTCCTGTATTAGGGTGCCTACATTATGGATGAAGGAGCACTGGGGGCACCTGGCAGTCTCCAACAGCAGCAGCATTCTAACAAACAAAAGCCAAACTCCAGCTAACACTTTATAATCAGTTACATCAAACAGTTTTTTTTCCCTTTTGGGTTAAATGTTTTACATAAAGGCTGATCATTGTATGCAGTCTCTGTCAGTGGAAAATGGTTTGTCTAAACACTCCAACTGCTACATTTGCAGGAGAGCTTGTTCTGTTGAAAGACAGACTTACTGGCTAGATCAACAGATGAAAATATGACAGATGAAAAACGAATGCAGCCATCATATCGAAGAAATTTGTGTTTTCTTTGGTGTTTAAAAGCTTTTTAAAGCAATGGTTTTAGTTCCAATTTAAATGTTTTATTACACTGACCAATCATTCTGTAATGAAAATTGCTTACGTTGAACAGAGGTGGTGCACAAATTGCAGAGATAACATCCTTAACTTCGTATTCGTGTTTCCACCAAACAGCCCATCATATACCACCTATAAAATAAAGAAAAAAAGAGAGACTAAGATTAGTTATGCACATCAAGGCTCTGTCAGTCCACTGTACTTCATTTACAATCATATAGCTTCCATACAAACACCAGTTACTTAATCCAGTACAGAGAAAATGATTATAGGGAGGTGAACCATATCCTAACTTGGGCAGAAAGAAATGTTCCGTGCCTATCAGCAGTTTTCATTCCGGGAGTAGAAAATTGGCAGGCGGACTTCTTGAGCTGCCAGCAGTTGCTCCTGAGGGAATGGTTTCTTCACCCTGACATTTTTTGGGCTGTTTGCCAGAAATGGGGGACTCCGGGCGTAGATCTTCTGGCGTCCAGGTTCAACACGAAGTTGGTCAACTTTGTGTCCAGGATGAGGGATCCACTCGCGTGCGGGAACAGATGCGTTGTTGATCAGTTCTCACTGATTTATGCATTTTCTCCTATTCAGTTGCTGCCATGACTTCTTTGCAAGATCAAGCTGGAAAGAAAGCCGGCAATTCTGGTAGCCCCAGACGGTCCTGATATGCAGAAATTGTAAAGATGGCGATGGAGGATCCATGGCCCCTTCCCCTTCCTGAAGATGTCTATATACACACATAGTGATTACTATGGTGCTCTGTGTCACGTGATGTACTCCAAGAAAAGGATTTTACAGGTAAGCTGTTATAAAAATTCTATTTTTATGTCACACTGTATTTGCGCAGCAGTCTTTAAAAATGCAAGTTTTTTGGAAAAAAAAACAAAAAAAAAAAAAAAAAAAACACACTTTAATGAATTCATAAAAACGAAAAACAGTAAAAGTTAGCGCAATTTTTTTTGTATAATGTGAAAAATGTTACACCGCGAGAATCATGAAAGAATCGTGATCTTTATGCTAAGCAAAAAAATTGTAATTCTCATTTTTGCCAGAATCGTGCAGCTCTTTTATATTATACACACACATACAGGGCTCAAAATGTCAATTCCTGAGCTATAAGCCAGGTCTCAAGGGTTACTTGCCACCAGTTGCCCTACCCTGCCCTGCCCCTAAACAAGCCCTCAAATTATCTCATGAAATAACACTTAAATGTTTTATGCAGAATTAAGTTACAAAAATAAATATTAAATAACTTTATCAGTGGGGGCGTGGCCTGGACGGGAATGAGATAGGACGTGAGTGACCAGAGCTCCGCTTGTGGCAGATCCTTTACCCGATATCCTGAAGCCCCAAATCAGGCATTTCTCCCGCACTCCCGCGAACCCGAAGCTGATACAGCCTGGAACATGTCTCCGCCAAAGAGGAACACAGCCGCCTCCTCTTCTCTAGACAGGTACCGAAGAACGGAACGCGACCATGAGGGACAAGATGGCGCCCCCTCTTCAGAGCACGCAGCTCCCCAAGCTGACCAGGGGACGGCTGATACAGCCAGGGTGCTGGAGGCGATATCCCTATGCCAATCCACCCTCACAATGAAAATAGAAGAGGTTAAAGTGGACATATCTCTCATTAGGCATGACATGACCAAGCTCAGGGAAAGAGTTACGGAGACAGAGACCAGAATTGGCCGGGCGGAAGACACACTTTATCCCCTGCAACACTCCCAGGAAGATTTAAAGCGCCAAATTCAGATGCTGGCACAGAAGCATGACGATTTGGAAAATCGCGCCCGAAGATCCAACCTACGGTTCATCGGCCTCCCGGAGGGCTCAGAGGGACCAGATCCAGCCACTTTCCTTGAGAAACTCCTAATATCCACATATGGCAGAGAGGCCTTCTCTGGGACCTACGTAGTTGAGCGAGCTCACCGCATGCCGGCGCGCCGCCCACCCGAAGGGGCCCCGCCGCGCACGTTCATCGCGAAGCTACTGAATTTCAGGGACCGTGACGCTGTACTACGCCTTGCCAGGCTAAAAGGTAATATCCCATTCCAGTCGGGTCATGTATCGGCCTTTCCGGATTTCTCCGCCGAAGTGCAGAAACAGAGGGCCCGGTTCTTGGAAGTTAAAAAGCGCCTTAGAGCTCACCACTTGAAATATGCCATGCTTTACCCCGCCCGACTCCGTGTGGCTGGAGACGACCGTGCCTACTTCTTTGAGGACCCGGTACAGGCATCGGAGTGGTTGGACCATCGTGACGCCGAACGAAACCGTCCGGCCCAGGACTGATCTCCAGGCAACGGTATGTAAAGTTATGACCCTGTGAAAGAATTCCACTGGCTTCCTCCAAATGTACTTTACCCTTACCTAACTCTCTCCAAGCTGTATAGGCCCGACAACATCAGACGCAGTCACCTCACGCCTGAAATCTACACCCGAATCCCAGGATATGTTGGTGCTCAGGGAACTGTTTACTACATAATTTAGCGCCCGAAATAGTACCCATATGGCAGATATGCATAACCTGTGACACACTGAAACCAATACACAGTTTACGGGACTTAACCTGGAGAACTGCCGGGCCCTAAACGTTTGAACTCTTCCACTCCAAGGAATTATATGAATAGAGATGAACTGCACCCATGTGGTCCTTTCCCCTACTCCATAGGCAATTGTGCCAACTCTTTATCCGCAATAAGACAAGGAGAAGACCAGAAGATGCAACGTGATACACAGGGGGTAGCCTTGCACCCATGCAACTTAATACAGGTTGATTACAATGTCTATATGCCACAACCGGAAGGGAGAACGTCTCTCATTCCTGATAATAACCCAGGGTATATTTGCCCTTACTAATAGGTTTGACCCTAAGCCGTGAGTGTAGCCGGATAGGTTCTCACTGTGGCTGCTAGGGGTGTTGTGCACTACCTCGGCTCATACAATTTCGAGTATGTTCAGAGGTAGCGACACCAGTTATGGGGTTGATGTCCCAGCCAGGTTGGGGTGGCTGAGGACTGGGCGGGGGGTCGGGGAAATGTTTTTGTTGTTACTATTGCTTTTAAAGAACATGGACACTATTCTCATGCAACTCAAGGAATATGAACATAGATTGCATCTTGCACTGATAAGATTTCACAAACTTAGATTTATTGTATTGAATGTATATGAACTTGCCCTGGGAAGTTGTCCTGCAACAATCCCACCGCGCTATATGTTTGCTGGAAGATGACCGACATCAAGTTTCTGACTTGGAATGTCAGAGGAATCCGTGACAAGGTTAAGCGCACCGCAATATTCGGATGCCTCAAGTCGTATCGAGCAGACATTACGGTGCTGGTCGAGACGCACATCACAGGCCAACTTCAGTTGGCAATGAAGCGCCCGTGGATAGGCTGGGCGTATCACGCCACCCACTCTTCGTACTCTAGAGGAGTATCCATACTCATTGCCAAATCAGTTTCGTTTGGCATATTGTCGGTGCGGACTGACCCCCAGGGCAGGTTCATTTTTCTGCAGTGTACAATTTGTGGTTCGCAATACCTACTCATGGCCTTTTATATTCCCCCACCATACAACTCTAGCCTTCTTACTGAAGGTTTAACATACATGGCACAATACCCAGCAACACCTGCTATCTGGTTGGGAGACTTTAACGAAGTTGTGAACCCCCTACTAGATAGATTACGCATGCAGCAGGATAGCCTGTCCCCGGACACCACTAGATTTGGGCGACTGCTGCGTGACTTCTCTCTGACCGACGCGTGGCGCTGCAGACACCCCCACACACGAGCCTATTCATGCTTCTCGGCCACACACTCCTCTATGTCCCGAATAGATTTAATACTGCTCTCAGACACACTCATACCATCCCTCACAGAATCTGGGTATCACACCAGATCCCTATCGGATCATGCCCCTTGCTGGGCCACCCTGCGCATTGCCCCCCCGGCGGGACCCCGTATCTGGCGGCTGCACTCCTTTTGGCTCTCACTACTTGAGGACCAAGATGACATTAACTCAGAATGGCAATTCTATTTTAACACGAACCGCGACACCGCCCCTATGGATATGATATGGGAATCGTTTAAACTGCATGTCCGCACAATTATCTCCCATCGTATTAACAGGCTAAAAACCTCATCCCAAATCAAACTGACACAGGCCACTGTACAACTAGACATAGACACCAGAGAATTCAACCTAGACCCCACACCCGCCAAAGCATCCCTTCTTAAATTACGAACGAGGGTGCTAGACCAACTCCTCTTCGAAAAAGCCAACCAGAAGCTTTTATTCTCTAAACAACGGGTGTTTGAGCAGGGGGAACGGGCGGGCAAACTCCTCGCATACTTAGCAAGGCAAGACACGAACCCCCCGGTGGTGGTCTCTCTTAGGGACCCCCAGGGCACAATAACATCTGACCCAGACACAGTGGCAAACATATTTCGCAATTATTACGCTGATCTATATTCCTCTAAGGTCGGGGTTGCAGCGCGGGAGACCCAGGCTTTTCTCCAGAATATACCCCTTCCCAAACTGTCAGAGTCCCAGATGCAGGAAATGGAGGCCCCAATATCGCCTGATGAGATAGTAGCCGCGATAGCCTCGTTAGCCCCAGCCAAGGCCCCTGGGCGGGATGGTATTCCCCTGGATTTTTACGCCTCCTATTCCGAAGTCCTAGTGCCCGAACTATTAAAACTATACAAACATATCTTTGAGACTGGATCTCTTCCACAATCCCTTAGGCAAGCAGTAATTGTAGTGATCCCCAAACCTGGCAAGGACCCCCAATATCCAGAGTCCTACCGTCCAATCTCACTCCTCCAGGCAGATATCAAGATCTTAGCCAAAATACTTGCTATCCGCCTGAACCGTATTATCCTATCCATAATCCATCCCGACCAAACGGGATTCATGCCTGGGAAAAACACGGCCATGAATCTCCGTAGGCTCTATATTAATATTCAAGCGACACATGACACAGTAGGAGGCAGAGCAGTGGTGGCACTAGATGCCGCCAAGGCTTTTGACTCCGTGGAGTGGGAGTACCTTTGGGAGTGCCTTAGGGGATTCGGCTTTGGCCCCAAATTCATCAAATGGGTCCAATTATTGTATTTTTCTCCAGAGGCCGCTGTACTTGTGAACGGGAGGACCTCGACACCCTTTCCACTACAACGAGGAACCAGACAGGGGTGTCCACTCTCCCCACTTCTTTATGCCTTGGCTGCTGAGCCTCTGGCTATATCCCTCAGGGAGCATCCAGACATTCAGGGTCTTAGGGTGGGGAGCCTGGTGGAGACGGTGAGTCTCTATGCAGACGACATGCTGCTGTACTTGCAGGATACAGGCCCGTCTCTCCAGGCTGCCCTACAGACCATAGAAGACTTTGGCAAACACTCAGGCTTGAGCATAAACTGGACCAAATCACAAATTATGCCACTGGACCCAACTGCACCTACACAAATTTCCGCATCCCTTCCTCTACAAAGAGTGGCGTCTTTCAAATATCTTGGTATACAGATCACCAAGGAGCCCCTAGAATTCCTCCCCAATAATATTGAGCCACTACTCGTATATTTAAAACAGCGTACACAAGCTTGGGCAAAACTCCCACTGGGAATTATGGGTAGGATTAATCTATTCAAAATGGTGCTCCTCCCAAAGTTCCTATATATAATGTGGAACTCGCCAGTCCTTATTCCTCTTAAAACTTTCAAAGTAATTGAACATATATTAAATTCATTTATTTGGGGAACCAGCCGACACAAGTTGGCATGGCTTACTTTGAAGAACCCGACCTCCTCGGGAGGGGCGGCCCTCCCAGACCTACATGCATATTATATATCGGCACAACTCTCACACCTATACCATCTCCACAAAACTGACACCATTAGATATCAAACTTTGACCTGCAAGAAACCAAACTCAGCTGCTCACTCCCCCCTTCAGGTGATCTTCAGAGGCAGAGGCAGTGGGGGGGGCTGGGCTGCTCGGAACCCCCTGTTGCACCAACACAAGAGCGTATGGGTGGGCGCACTCAAACTTGTCGGGGCGGATTTTTTTCATTCACATACCCCATTATGGCACAACCCACAACTACCAGAACTGAAGCATTTGCCAGGAGCGACTACATGGGCTACAAAGGGTATAATATACCTGTTCCAGGTGATCTCTCCCTTGGGTGTAAGAAGCTTTCAATCGCTACAAGAAGAGTTTGCACTATCCCCACTCATGAAATTTAAATACATCCAACTAAGGCACGCCCTAAACACCCAATTTGCGACAGAATTTCCCAATATCCAAATGCTACCTATGGTCGACGTAGTTATGGGTGAGGATCCAGAGAAGTTAATTTCCACTCTATACACAATTATTCGCACACGCACGGTGGCCAGGGTAGTCGACACAGCTAAGCTCAGATGGGAGGTAGATATTGGACCCATGGATGATTCGGACTGGGATGAGGTATTGGGAAATATTAAACAAGTATCTCCTAAACTGTCCGACCGTCTTACCCAACTCTACATAGTCCATAGATCTTACCTTACGCCGGCCAGACTAGCGAAATTTCGCCCAGACCAAAGTCCTAACTGCCCAAGGTGTGCAGACAACCCCTGCTCTCTCTTCCACCTGCTCTGGTCCTGCCCACATATCCAGAGTTATTGGGCGCAAGTTATCAAATTCCTACACGACCAAATGGGCTCCCCAGTGCAGGTGGATCCCAAACTGTGCCTCCTGGGACTGCTCCCAGATGTCACAATCGAGAAATACCAAGCCACATTCTTACAAGAAACTCTTTTCTGTGCCAGAAAAGTAATCGTTCAATATTGGATGCGATCCCAAACTCCATCAACTCACAGCTGGTTTGCTGAAATTAATAAATCACTGCCTAACAAAAAATTGCTTTATAAGCATAGAGGTTGCCCAAGCAAATACAACAGAGTGTGGGATAAATGGCTTGAGACTAGTGAGACCTGTACGGAATAGCTTGATGGGGGCGTGTCACAGGGGTATAGTGCAAATATGCTATTCTATATTATTTTCATACTCCAATGTACGCTGTGATATCGTAACAGGATTAGCAAACGTGGGTACAGCTCCTGTGTCGGGGTGCAGTATGGAATGTATTATGCTACTGATAATTCTTAGACACATTGTGAGCACATCACTGTTTATTCTGTAGTGCTTTTCACGTCTGTAACTATATGTTGTACAAGCTTTCTATGTCTGCCATGTATACGAATAAACATGTTCTTTTCAAAAAAAAAAAAAAAAAAAAATAACTTTATCAGTGCCCCTCAGCACAGCGTCACCTGTGCCCCTCAATGCAGCCTCACCTTTGCCCACCAGTGCGGCCACACTGTGCCCACCAGTGCAGCCTCGCCTGGGCAGAGGAAGAGAGGGAGGCCGGATCATGACTGGAGGCAGAAGAAAGCAGCGGAATCAGAGCGTGGATAGCACGCTGATACAGCTTACATTACAATTGCCTCCGCTCTGCTCGCCGTCACACACAGCCCCGCCTCCTCCTAACCTGAAGCCTGTGATAGACAGAACGCATCCCAGCATTGGACCCGCGTTCTGTCTATCACAGGCTTCAGGTCAGGAGGAGATGGGGCTGTGTGTGACGGCGAGCAGAGTGGAGACAATTGTAATGCAAGCTGTAACAGCGGACTCTGCTCTTCCTCCATTCTCTCTTCCCCTGGGACGATCACTGGGAGAACTTCAGCTCCCAGGCAGCCCAGCCCTGACCTAGGCAATGCAAATTGGTCCTGTGTTTGGGACACAACAAACTCTGGGTCTTGTAACGTGTTTGCAGTAGAAGCCACTTACAAGGTTTTGACACAATGGTATATGGTACCTATTAAAATTGCTAGATTTGTGCCTGGCTATCCTTCCCACCCGTTTGAGGATGTGGACAGTTGGAAACCTTTTTTTCATATATAGTGGATCTACCCACTGGTTCAGCAATTTTGGTTAGCAGCTTTTTCCATCCCGACTGCACCGATGGGACAGGAAATTTGCGTCAAGGCTAAATATACCCTGCTCTGAAAAAAAAAAAAAAACAAAAAAAAAAAAAACAAAAAAAAAAAAAAAAACCAACCCCAAAATACAATTTAAGCGAATGATCCATGTCCTCACTTGCTAAACAGACAATTGGCACAGAGTGTGGAAACCCACTCCTCTACCCATAGCAGAAACCAAACCCTGGATCTCACAAATGATGCTACGTAAGAAAGTGGAGGCTAGGGTAATTAATACAATGCGAAAATACTCAGCTGTGTGGTACCCATTGTTTCCGCATTTTCTCCCAGCTGGAAAGGACCACAATTCGTATAGGCCTGTAGATAGGGATGGGCCATCGCTCTCCAACTTTTCCCTCTTCCTTTGCCTTTCCCTTTCTATTATACTGACTGTATTCCTCCTCCTCCGCCCCCCCCCCCCCCCCCAACTCTGTAGTCTGACCATTACTTATATTAAGATCTTATTTATTTATCAACACTGCAAATTTGAACTCTTTATTCTTCAACTTCTCTTGTTGTAGAGCAGCCTGATGCTGGATAACAATATCAAATGAAAAAGTATTGATTCCATTACTCTGGTTTCTTGCACAGATGTTTCTGTATACTCTAAAAAAACAAGAGCGCAACCACAAATTAATTCATAAACAGTGAGCCTAACTAAATATGACGTATAACACCTAAATAGCATGTAGGTGTTTTGTTTATAATATAGCACTACAGGTTATTTTAAATTTCATACTTACATCATCACTCACAATGGACTTTGTTTGCAACAGAGCACTATTGTTATAGGTCCTTTGTAACATTTTTGAAACTTTTTTGTGATACATTTTTGTGGTTCACATCACTATTCACATGGGCGTTTTTTGGTAGCGTTTTTTTATTTCAAATCATTTTTTACTGGAACATATCACTGTTTTGCATACAGTTTATACTAACACATGCTATTTAGGTGTTATATTTTTATATTTAGTTAAGCTCACTGTTTATGAATTTGTGGTTGCACGCTTGTCTTTTTTAGAGTATATGGTTTTGAGCTTTTTTGTATTTAGGCTTACACAAAGCAGCTGCACTTGATATTCTATATATTTAGCGCAGAGATATTTTTCCTTTTAGCACAAATGTTTCTGTGCTATATTTTTGACTACTTCATGGCTTATTTGCATTCTGCGATATGTTGGAGAACATTTTTAAAAATGTATGCTCGTTTCAGGTCACACACTAACAATATTGCAGAGTGTCATTTTTTTACATTTTGAACACAAAGCATAGGATTTGTATTTGAAGCAATAGTGTACCTGTATGTTGGCTGGAAATAACTCTGCTGCCAGTCTCGACCTCAAAAGGTGTGGCACAATCTTCAGTTTAACACGGGTACTGACAGGGTCTCTCTTCTGTTCTGGCTTCTGGACATTCCCCTAACATGAGAAATTTGACGTTTCTTTGTATTACAATGACTTAACAAATATAATTATGACAAAATGCAAAAGAACAAACAGTTTTATGAAGAGTAATTTTCACAACATCTTTGCACTTTGTATTCTATGAGAGCTATCTTATGCAATTACAAAGACAGTCACAGGGTTTTAAACGAAGGAGCTGTTGAATTATCTAAACACAACCAATTAAAGCTAAACTCAAGATCAGCATCTAAATACACTGCTAAAATACATAAGAAAATAGGAATACATGCCAAAGGATTAACTCTGCTCAGTTAGTCTTGTTATTTAGCCACTCTTTTGGTTTAGTCCCTGGATCATTGCATCGGCAGCACAAACTTCAAACAGAACACGCATTGGTCCTTAAGGCAGTAGGGAAAAGAAGAAAGGCAACAGCGCTCTCTGCAGGGACAACTCAATCCATACACCAGGTCCACTCACAGGTGCCGAGGCTCGATGTGTCCCAACTCACTCCAATGTAACAGTAATAAGGAGAGCCGGCAAAACTGTAATCCTTGAAGTGTCATTTATTGGTACATCAGAGTGACAATAAAACAATAAAGCTAAGCTTAGCTTTATTGTTTTATTGTCACTCTGATGTACCAATAAACGACACTTCAAGGATTACAGTTTTGCCGGCTACCTTAAGGCAGTAGCACATTGATCAGCACTTCGCTCACTCTACTTTCGCCTGTAAAAATGCAGCAAAGCCTGAGAGTTTTCTTCCCTCTCCCAGCCAGAGTGCTGCTGTGCAGGCGATTACAGAATTTTGATATTAAGACATTCTATTTATTATGCTAGCATTATTTCAGGAAACCTTAAGTGAGAGAGTATGGAGGCAATGGTTGCTAACCATCCCTTCGGAAAACGTTCGTTTTCTGGCTGCCAAGTAGATGCAATCACTTTATTTTCAAAGTCTTTGAGCTGAAACAAGTACATAGAGCAACAATAGTGAATATGCTCTAAATTTCAAAGTGTCGTCTCTCTCATGGTCCAAGCTACATGCAATCTCACAGTCATTCTAACTTTCCAGTTTGCATTTTTTGCTCAAGGTAACCCTGATTTTCCAAGCTGCACACTTGTTCGAGGCCACCAACTTTTTAAGCTACAATCTTGCTCAATGTTACAGACTTTCCAAATCACATGCTCTAAAGGTTACTCGCTCTTGAGTTTGCTTTCACTTTCCAAGCCATGTACTTGCTCCATGTCACTGCGACTTAAAGGAGTTGTAAAGGCAGAAGTTTTTTTTTTCTTAATGCATTCAATGCATTAAGATAAAAAGCCTTCTGTGTGCAGGAGCCCCCCCAACACTTACCTGGAGGTCCCTCTCTGTCGAGCGATGTCCATGAGTGTCTTAGTCGTCCAAGATTCTCCCTCCTGAGTGGCTGAAACACAGCAGCAGCGCCATTGTCTGCTGTCAAATTCAGCTAGCCAATCGGGGGAGAGAGGGGGCGGGGCCGGGTAAGCTGGTAAGCTGCAATATAATGCGTTTGTTTTTGGGTTTAATACAACTTTCCTTGCGACGGTAACACATTTATTAAAAGCAGTATTAAAAACGCAAAGCAAACATATTGCAGCTTACCAATTTTTAGATGTGATAGCTGCATAATTTTTTTCTTTTTTATGCTTCCTTTCTTCTATTTTAATCTGGTGATCCAGCCAGCAAGACTGTTTTTCAACAGAAAAAGCTCCCTTGCAGTTACAGGGATCAAATAAACCACTTAACACTGGCAGGGGTGATTAAAATGGTCAGCATTTGTTTATGTAAAACCTTTATCCAAAAAGAAAAAAATGTTGTTGTAACTGCCTATAAAGTATTAGCTGGAGTTCAGCTTCAGTTTGTTTGTGTATTTAAATCTGTTAGTACATCTAAACACTCCCTTCCCCCCTGATTAATGCTGCTTTCCAAAAGGTGCCCCCCTTGTGTTCCTTCATTCAGAGTGGGGGCACTCTAATACAGGAGGTGCGTTACTGGCCAGATCACCAGGTGAAAACTGAGGGAAAAAAAAAAAAAAAAACCTAAAAAAAAGAACAAAATAAAATACAGCCACCACATCTAATGATTGATATATTACAGTTCTTGGTTTAATACCGCATTAAATTGACCATCAATCGACAACCTTGCACGCTTTATACCAGCATACGAAAAAGAGGAAAGCAGCCATTAGGGAAAAAAAAAAAAAAAAAGTGCAGTCACAGACAAAACAAAATTTCAGACACAAGTGCATCTGTGCATTAGGAACTTTGGACCATTTTAGAATCAAGATGTACTTTGCATTCTTCAAAATATGTCAGCCAACAAAATAAAAACCATTCTCACCTCCTTTGTTTTAAGAGGTATGTCTCCCAAATAAACTCTGAACATTTTACCAATTATTGTAGGATCATTCCAGTCAATTAAGCTTCAAAAAAGAAAAAAGGCATACAAGGTTACAAAAAAAGCACACATAGCAGTAAGAACACATAAAAACAACTATCTGAAATTTAGTCAATGTAGGTTTTGCTAATTATGTGAGAAATAGTAAAATGGTAAAAAAAAAAAGGAGTGGCACTTAAAGTGGTTGTAACCTCAGACATGAAATATGAACAAAGCACGTATGAAAAATGGTGGGACTTTATATGAAAACGTATGTAAATACGTCTCCATCTCTGATTCAATAGAAACAAAAAGAGAACTGGGGTGGGACTTTAAATGGAGGTATGTGCGGCAACAGAAACAATCCAAATAATAACACAATGTTTAATGCTAAATAATAATTGCGCAACATGTAAGAAAATTCATTCATAGGTTTGTGTTCATAATGACAACATGTAACAAACATGGTATGTAGAAAACTGGCAACAACAATAAATGTTACAAACATATGACTGCTGCATCAAGATAATACATTGTAGGGTAAATATATAACAGCCATCCTAGCTGACACTGACCACCTCCAAAACAATATAAAAGGATAAAATTTGTATATATAAAACTGGTCTAAACCATCCAATGAAGATGAGATGCATCCAATAAGCCCAACGCCTTTTGTGGATTTATTCCACTCTGCAGGGGGCAAATGCATTAAATATATCAGAAAAAACACAAATATATAAAAGTAGAAAATAAAATTGTATAATGCAATCTAGCCAGGGTGCTTGACAAAAAATACTAGCCAAAGAGGAGAATGCTTCTCCCCCTAGGGTACTTACATATGAGCTAAATATGAAGTGGTGAGATTGCAACAAAAGTGCCGCTCAAAAGGCATATATATTTACCCTACAATGTATTATCTTGATGCAGCAGTCATACGTTGATTATACAATGTAACATTTATTGTTGTTGCCAGTTTTCTACATACCATGTTTGTTACAGGTTGTCATTATGGACACAAACCCATGAACGAATTCTTACATGGTATGCAATTATTATTTAGCAATAAACATTGTGTTTTATATTAACTGCGTATTTTTTGCTGCACATACCTCATAAAGTCCCACCCAGGTTCTATTTTGTTTCTAACAAAGCACATACGTCTATAGTGTTTACTTGCCTCTCTTCAAAGCACTAATGCCGCGTACACAATATCGGAATTTCAGCCCGCAAAAGACCTCCATCTGACTTTTTCTGGCTGAATCCCAGCCAGCAAAAGATTAAGAGCATGTTCTCAATCTTTCGGTCGGGAAAAGTTCCTATCCGAAAATGCGATAATCTGTGGCAATTCCGACGTGCAAAATTCCTACACATACTTGGAAACGATTCAACGCATGCTCGGAGGCATTGAACTTTATTTTCTCGGCTCGTCGTAGTGTTGTACGTCACCGCGTTCTTGACGGTCATAAGTTCAGCGAACTTTTGCGTGACCATGTGTATGCAAGGCAAACTTGAGCGGAATCCCGTCGGAAAAGCCTTCATATCTTTTTCCGACGAGAAGTCTGATCGTGTGTACGTGGCTTAAGTGTCATTTCTCTTTGCTATCAGTATGAATCATTTCTGACTTTTCTAGACGCCAAAGGTGACAGGGGAGGGAACGCCAGCTGATTGACAGACTCAGCTCTGTTCCTGTATGAAGAAGGGTGTGTCCCTTACCTCCACTGACCTCTCAGAGCTCTTATACAGTGTGTAACTGCAGTTACCTGCCCCCTGCTTTGTGAGTCTGTGACAAATCCTTTTCATCTCTGAGTTTTAGATGGATGTATAGGACAAGTGGTTGCAAATAAAGGGGTACAAATTATGTAGGAGGATTTGTTTAATCTCCATGTTTCACCCGAGACCAGGCACTTCACTGGTTATATGTAAAGGTTTACAACCACGTTAAGATATGCAAAATGGTCACTTACAGTCATAATGCTGGTTCAAGCATTGGAAAATAAAGAAAATGTAACAGACTAATAGACTGGAAAAAAACAGAATAAACCCTTTCATTAATGTTTAACATAACAGAAGTCAATTAAAAAAAAATAAACTGAGATGTCTTGATTTAAAATTATTCAAGTACAGAAGCATTTAAAAGAGAACATCATACTGGATTATTATTACCTTAGCATGGAAGAACTGAAAACCAGATCCAATGTTTCAATCTGACTAGAGACTAGACTGCCAATATAAGCGCTGAGTATAATGGACGACACTTTACCCAACTGCTCATAATTCGGGTGTGCTTAATGCAGGGATGTGACACTTTGAAGAACTATAGAATTCTATTTTCCAGCACTGAGCGCTCTGCATTTGTGCCAGGCTCTTAGCCCCGAAAACGAACTTACTGGTCTGAAAGGTCCGATAAATCAATATGAATTCTGGAAGTTCAGCACTAAATGCAACCACACAAATCAGCCCACTCAATTAATTACTTTAAAAGAAATGGTAATCACTCCATCAGGGACACCATATTACTCTTTACAGGCTCACCTCTGCTTGCTTTTCAGCTCCAGATCTGCTGCAGTAGCCACGCTATGTCTAGTGTCACTGGAGGCAACTACAAGATGAATAACGGCTTCCAGTTCAGGCACCTGCTCAGCTTCTATAAATTTCACTATTCCCAGTTTGCACTGCATGGCAAGAGAAATAATGTAAGTTTTGCAGTTAACAACAGTATGGCAGTGGGTCTATGTATTTTATCTGGGTGATGAAAGTTTATACAGCAAGTCAAACAATGCATAACTTGTTCAAGTAAACCTGTAGTGAGAAACAAAAAAACAAACAATGCTTAATGACAAGAGTGGGCACCTCTTGTGATTAATGTATACCATGTTGCCTGGTGGAAAACTCCCCCAGGAGCCCCCCAAACGTCATACAGTAAGTCCCCTACATACGAACCTTCGAGTTGCGAACTTTCAAAGATGCAAACATGCTTGCACGTTTTTTTTCAATCCAACCCAGTGTGCTGAACGAAAAATAAAAAATGACAGATCACTGTACCAACACAAGCAAAGTTGGTGCAGTGATTTCCCCAGCTGTGATATTGTGTTCTGACGGGGGGACTCCCTCCACCAGAAAACACTGATCAGCGCTTGCAGCCTTTGTCTGCAAGCACTGATCTTTGTTAGACTTACGAATGAGCTCTCAGAACAGAACTTGTTCGTAAGTAGGGAACGTACTGTACTTTCCTGAGCAGAGCAAGGCACATTCTTCCTGCATCCCATGTGGCCATGTGACAATGCACTTACTGTGGATGCTGGATGAGGTGGTAAATAAAAATTACGTTTTACAGCCCTGAAAGTTGACATTAGACATTTGCGATTTGTTTAGTTACGAAATTCAGACAAAATGTTCGTTATTAAGAGATTCTGATGTATATGAATCTCCGAATCACAATAGTAACAGTTCAACAAACCCAAAAAACATTATAATGAAACAACAAAATTCATTAGTGTCATTTGGATGACATGGTGCAATAGTTTGGGCCTTCTGTTAATGTTTGAAGCATCAGAATTAACGTAATTACATAACAAATGAATATGAAAATGAAAATACATTTAGTTCCATTCGTTCTTTTGGATTTAGTTTTCATTTTGCATTAACATTTTTTATTATTATAAAAAAGAAAAAAGGCACTACATATGAAATGGAAACATACTGGATTAAATTAAAGGTATAAAAGTGAAATAAGATGAGAATTCTAAATTCTACACTTCCTACTTATTGTATTTAATCGGGATGGTGGTGGATCCATCAGAATATCTGAATCATAACGAATGAATACAAAATTAATTTAAATTCCATTTGTTCTTTCGGATATCATCCAATGAGCTCATTCCATTTCTCTTGGTAATGAATGAACATAAAAGAATCCGAAATTCATTTTGTTCCATTCGTTTTTCAGATATAGTCCAATCAGCTCATTCAACTCCTCCTGGGTTGAACTAGCCAAATTTGAATATACAAAACGAATCCGAAAACAATTCATTCTAACATAATAGAATGAAACAAAATTATTACCTTAATGAATTACCATATTTATCCACGTATAACACGCACCTTAACCACTTCAGCCCCGGAAGGTTTTACCCCCTTCCTGACCAGAGCACTTTTTACAATTCGGCACTGCGTCGCTTTAACTGCTAATTGCGCGGTCATGCAATGCTGTACCCAAACGAAATTTGCGTCCTTTTCTTCCCACAAATAGAGCTTTCTTTTGATGGTATTTGATCACCTCTGCCGTTTTTATTTTTTGCGCTATACACGGAAAAAGACCGAAAATTTTGAAAAAAAATGATATTTTCTACTTTTTGTTCTAAAAAAAATCCAATAAACTCAATTTTAGTCATACATTTAGGCCAAAATGTATTCGGCCACATGTCTTTGGTAAAAAAAATGTCAATAAGTGTATATTTATTGGTTTGCGCAAAAGTTATAGCGTCTACAAACTAGGGTACATTTTCTGGAATTTACACAGCCTTTAATTTATGACTGCCTATGTCGATTCTTGAGGTGCTAAAATGGCAGGGCAGTACAAAACCCCCACAAATGACCCCATTTTGGAAAGTAGACACCCCAAGGAATTTGCTGAGAGGCATGTTGAGCCCATTGAATATTCATTTTTTTTGTCCCAAGTGATTGAATAATGACAAAAAAAAAAAAAAAATTACAAAAAGTTGTCACTAAATGATATATTGCTCACACAGGCCATGGGCATATGTGGAATTGCACCCCAAAATACATTTAGCTGCTTCTCCTGAGTACGGGGATACCACATGTGTGGGACTTTTTGGGAGCCTAGCCGCGTACGGGGCCCCGAAAACTAAGCACCGCCTTCAGGATTTCTAAGGGCGTACATTTTTGATTTTACTCCTCACTACCTATCACAGTTTTGAAGGCCATAAAATGCCCAGATGACATAAAACCCCCCCAAATGACCCCATTTTGGAAAGTAGACACCCCAAGCTATTTGCTTTGAGGCATGTTGAGTCCATGGAATGTTTTATATTTTGACACAAGTTGCGGGAAAGTGAAAAATTTTTTTTTTTTTTTTTTTTTTTTGCACAAAGTTGTCACTAAATGATATATTGCTCACACAGGCCATGGGCATATGTGGAATTGCACCCCAAAATACATTTAGCTGCTTCTCCTGAGTACGGGGATACCACATGTGTGGGACTTTTTAGGAGCCTAGCCGCGTACGGGACCCCGAAAACCAAGCACCGCCTTCAGGATTTCTAAGGGCGTACATTTTTGATTTTACTCCTCACTGCCTATCACAGTTTCGGAGGCCATGGAATGCCCAGGTGGCACAAACCCCCCCCAAATGACCCCATTTTGGAAAGCAGACACCCCAAGCTATTTGCTGAGAGGCATGGTGAGTATTTTGCAGCTCTCATTTGTTTTTGAAAATAAAGAAAGACGAGAAAAAAAATTTTTTTTTTTCTTTTTTCAATTTTCAAAACTTTGTGACAAAAAGTGAGGTCTGCAAAATACTCACTATACCTCTCATCAAATAGCTTGGGGTGTCTACTTTCCAAAATGGGGTCATTTGGGGGGGGTTTGTGCCACCTGGGCATTCCATGGCCTCCGAAACTGTGATAGGCAGTGAAGAGTGAAATCAAAAATTTACGGCCTTAGAAAGCCTGAAGGCGGTGCTTGGTTTTCGGGGTCCCGTACGCGGCTAGGCTCCCAAAAAGTCCCACACATGTGGTATCCCCGTACTCAGGAGAAGCAACAGAATGTATTTTGGGGTGTAATTTCACATATTCCCATGGCATGTTTGAGCAATATATCATTTAGTGACAACTTTGCGCAAAAAAAAATAAAAAAAATAAAAAATTGTCTCTTTCCCGCAACTTGTGTCACAATATAAATTATTCCATGGACTCAACATGACTCTCAGCAAATAGCTTGGGGTGTCTACTTTCCAAAATGGGGTCATTTGGGGGGGTTTTGAACTGTCCTGGCATTTTATGCACAACATCTAGAAGCTTATGTCACACATCACCCACTCTTCTAACCACTTGAAGACAAAGCCCTTTCTGACACTTATTGTTTACATAAAAAAATAATTTTTTTTTGCAAGAAAATTACTTTGAACCCCCAAACATTATATATTTTTTTTAAAGCAAATGCCCTACAGATTAAAATGGTGGGTGTTTCATTTTTTTTTTTCACACAGTATTTGCGCAGCGATTTTTCAAACGCATTTTTTGGGGAAAAAACACACTTTTTTACATTTTAATGCACTAAAACACACTATATTGCCCAAATGTTTGATGAAATAAAAAAGATGATCTTAGGCCGAGTACATGGATACCAAACATGACATGCTTTAAAATTGCGCACAAACGTGCAGTGGCGACAAACTAAATACATTTTTAAAAGCCTTTACAGGTTACCACTTTAGATTTACAGAGGAGGTCTACTGCTAAACTTACTGCCCTCGATCTGACCTTCGCGGCGATACCTCACATGCATGGTGCAATTGCTGTTTACATTTGACGCCAGACCAACGCTTGCGTTCACCTTAGCGCGAGAGCAGGGGGGACAGGGGTGCTTTTTTTTTTTTTTTTTTTTTTTTTCTTTATTATTATTATTTTTTTATCTTATTTTTAAACTGTTCCTTTCATTTTTTTTTTTTTAAATCATTTTTATTGTTATCTCAGGGAATGTAAATATCCCCTATGATAGCAATAGGTAGTGACAGGTACTCTTTTTTGCAAAAATTGGGGTCTATTAGACCCTAGATTTCTCCTCTGCCCTCAAAGCATCTGATCACACCAAGATCGGTGTGATAAAATGCTTTCCCAATTTCCCAATGGCGCTGTTTACATCCGGCGAAATCTACGTCATAAAATGCTCGTAGCTTCCGGTTTCTTAGGTCATAGAGATGTTTGGAGCCACTCTGGTCTCTGATCAGCTCTATGGTCAGCTGGCTGAATCACCGGCTGCATTCTCAGGTTCCCTGTTGAGACAGGAGAGCCAGAGAAAAACACGGAAGATGTTGGGGGGGGGGGGGCATTCCCTCCCACTGCTTGTAAAAGCAGTCTAGAGGCTAATTAGCCACTAGGATTGCTTTTACATGAAAGCCGACCGCTGGCTGAAAAGAATGATACCAAGATGATACCTAAACCTGCAGGCATCATTCTGGTATAACCACTCAAAGTCGTGAATGGCATACCTGAAGACAAAAAAATGGTTAACAATAATACACAGTAAACAGTAAAGTATAAATAATTACATACCTGAAAAGCAAACGTGATAAAACATAACAACAATAAAACATTGCAGAATAGAATACAGTAAAAAAGAGCAGAACAATAGAGAGAGAATAGAGAGAGAGAGAACAATAAAACGACAACTATTTTTATTTTATATTTTTGTTTGTGTTTTTTTTTTTTTTTTTTTTACACTTTTTTTGTAACTAACTTTTATAACTGTAACCGGTTCCAGGTTCGGGTCTCTCAAAATGCGATGGCATCTCGGGAGACCCTGTGAAAGTGTGCCTAGTCTGTGCAATGCTGTACCCTACGCTAATAGTCAACTAGTGCATGGTAGCGTTCAAAACATTCACCAATGCAAAGACCAGGATTATCAGGACAGGAGGGACAATAATAGTGGGTGTCACGCCTATATCCGCGCTTGCTGCAGACACAACATCTTTTTTGGGGGGTTCGTTGGGTAGGGGTACTCGGGAGGACATAAAAATGCCTCTCATGCAGCCGACTGCATTTGGTTGGGGATGTGAATGGGGGAAGTACGGGCGCTGCAGAAGCGGTGGGTTCCCAATTAGGATTGGCGAATGCAGCAGGAAGGGCATTATGGGCACGACGGGCCTGTGTTTGTCTTTTTGGTGGCAGCGGGACACTACTTGTGCTTGCCACCTCACCAGCTTGAACTGCACTTATGGGACTCGCCACGTCACCAAGTGTTACTGCAGTGCTGGTTTGACTACGACCGGGGTGTACTAGGCCGCTGGCGCTTGCCAGTTCACCAAAACGCTACAAAAAAAACTGTTAGCGATCGCAGGGATCAGGCCTGACTCTGCGAACGCTGCAGTTATGCGTTTAGTGTTTTGTAAGTGACAGTGATCGATCGATACTGCACTTGGGTGGGCTGGGCCGGGCGGAGGGGCAAAACGCAGGTGCTAGCAGGTATCTGGGCTGATCCCGCTAACACTGCGTTTTTGGGAACCCTAAACTGCTGGGGACGCTAGTATAGATCTGATCGGATCAGATATTGATCCGATCAGATACTATACCACTAAGGGAGGTGTACGGTGCGTGCGTGGGTGTTAGCGGTACTGGCGCTAATCTGACGCTGCCTGGGGCTGGTGCTTGCCAGTTCACCAAAATACTACCAAAAAAACTGTTAGCGATCGCAGGGATCAGGCCTGACTCTGCGAACGCTGCAGTTATGCGTTTAGTGTTTTGTAAGTGACAGTGATCGATCGATACTGCACTTGGGTGGGCTGGGCCGGGCGGAGGGGCAAAACGCAGGTGCTAGCAGGTATCTGGGCTGATCCCGCTAACACTGCGTTTTTGGGAACCCTAAACTGCTGGGGACGCTAGTATAGATCTGATCGGATCAGATATTGATCCGTTCAGATACTATACCACTAAGGGAGGTATACGGTGCGTGCGTGGGTGTTAGCGGTACTGGCGCTAACCTGACGCTGCCTGGGGCTGGTGCTTGCCAGTTCACCAAAACGCTACCAAAAAAACTGTTAGCGATCGCAGGGATCAGGCCTGACTCTGCGAACGCTGCAGTTATGCGTTTAGTGTTTTGTAAGTGACAGTGATCGATCGATAGTGCACTTGGGTGGGCTGGGCTGGGCTGGGCGGAGGGGCAAAACGCAGGTGCTAGCGGGTATCTGGGCTGATCCCGCTAACACTGCGTTTTCGGGAACCCTAAACTGCTGGGGACGCTAGTATAGATCTGATCGGATCAGATATTGATCCGTTCAGATACTATACCACTAAGGGAGGCGCATGCTGCGTGCGTGGGTGTTAGCGGTACTGGCGCTAATCTGACGCTGCCTGGGGCTGGTGCTTGCCAGTTCACCAAAATACTACCAAAAAAACTGTTAGCGATCGCAGGGATCAGGCCTGACTCTGCGAACGCTGCAGTTATGCGTTTAGTGTTTTGTAAGTGTCAGTGATCGATCGATACTGCACTTGGGTGGGCTGGGCTCGCCTGGGCGGAGGGGCAAAACGCAGGTGCTAGCGGGTATCTGGGCTGATCCCGCTAACACTGCGTTTTTGGGAACCCTAAACTGCTGGGGACGCTAGTATAGATCTGATCGGATCAGATATTGATCCGTTCAGATACTATACCACTAAGGGAGGTGTATGCTGCGTGCGTGGGTGTTAGCGGTACTGGCGCTAATCTGACGCTGCCTGGGGCGACGCATATCACCGCCGGGCGATCAGGGGGCTAAACCTTTATTCGGTAATAAACGGCGGGTGCCCTGACACTATAAAAAATAAACGAACTAACCAGCGTCACCCGTAACAGTTATACAGTGATCAGTGGTGAAAGGGTTAACTAGGGGGCAATCAAGGGGTTAAAACATTTATTAGATAGTATATGGGGGTCCCTGTCGCTATAAAACACTGACGGCGAACCTAAATATTTACGTTCCTAACTAGCGTCACCAGCGACACTAATACAGCGATCAGAAAAATGATCGCTTAGCGACACTGGTGAGGGGGGGTGATCAAGGGGTTAAAACTTTATTAGGGGGGGTTAGGGGGGTATCCTAGACCTAAAGGGGGCCTAACACTAACTGCCCTAACACTAACTGTCACAAACTGACACTATGCAGTAATCAGAAAAAAAAAAAAAAAAAAATACTGCTAATGTCAGTTTGTGACAGGGGGGGGGGGTGATTGGGGGGGGATCGGGGGGCGATCGGGGGGGGGATCGGGGGTGTAAATATGCCTGGCATGTTCTACTGTGTGTGTGTGTGTGTTGTGCACTCACTTGTCATCTCTCCTCGGCGCTGGAACGGAAACTGCCAGACCGGGGAGAGATGACATCACATCCTCTGCCTGTGTGAAACGACACACAGGCAGAGGAGGATTCCTATTGGCTGGGAGCGATCGCGAGGGGGGGGCCACGATCGGATGGTCTCCCCCTCGCCTCCCGACGCTCCCAGTCAGATGCCGACCGCCGATGGCACCGGGGGGGGGTCCGATCGGACCCCCCGCCCGCGGGAGGCAGATCACGTATGGGTACGTGATTTTGCCTGCCCGTGCCATTCTGCCGCAGTATATATGCGGTAGGCGGTCGGCAAGTGGTTAAAGTGGATGTAAACCCAAATTTTTTTTATTTATTTATTTTTTAGATATCATACTGTAGAGTATAAGATTTCCTATCAAATCCTCCCCCTTGCTGTGAGTGACAGGTGATTTACATCTTGTGCATTAGCCTAAGACACAGGCATTATTTTTTAATTCCCTCCCCCACTCCTTTCTTCAGCAGCTCTGCAAGGATTGGCTGTTCCACACCTCAGCATGATTGGGCATGCTGAAGTCATGTGGTTACTTTCCTGTCTTTTCACTGGATGTTAGAGATCATAGCAGACGTTCAGTATAAGAAATACACAGGAGAAAATGCATATTGACAAGGGGAGTGTAGAGGTGGGCTACTGACATCACAACTCCACCCACCGAGCTCCAGACAACAGACCCACCCACAGAATCTGCAGTTTTTCGGGTCTAATAACAGAGGGAGGGGAGACATTTGACAGGTAAAGATACATGCAGGAGGCATGTATATCCTTATAGATAACCCCTATGGCAGTAGTTTAGAAAGAATGACATTGGGTTTACATCCACTTTAACTTTAAGAGGGAAGTTTTAGGAAAAACTTACACAGCCACTGTACAACACAAACTGCCCCCTCTCATTATAAAGACCCCCCCCCCCCCCTGCACTCCCAGCGCTGGGACAGGGACAGTGCTGTAGGCATACTCTAGAGTTAGGAGAACTTCACACTGTCAGCCCCTTCTCCTACACCGCTCCTCCTGTGTCACTCGCATACCTCCATTAACGCCGCTCTCTCTCGTCCCGGTCATGTGACTGCTCTCCTCTCCTTCATTGACGGTCAGGTGACCACTCTCTTCCTCCAATCAAATGCTACACACGAGGAGGGGGCGGAGCGGGAGGAGGAGAACAGCCACAGCGAGCAGATTCAGAAGCTTAGTTTTACATTGGGCTACGTAGGGGGATCGGTGTGTCACAGGGGGCTGGCACTGGTTTATTGGCAGCGCTGTTCCACGGCCAAGAGGAGGCAGGGCGGCCGGCCTGACACCCTCCCAATAGGTGGCACCCAGGGAGGACCGCCCAATCCCCGCCCCCTGTTGGTGAAATTACAGATATCGGCGTATAACACGCAGGCACGATTTACCCTCTATTTTCAGGGTAAAAAAGTGCATGTTATACGCCGATAAATACGGTAATCTGAAACTAAAACAATTTTTTTTGGCATGCACATCTCTAGTTGGCATGCACTAATTGGTGGGGTCGAATAAACCTTTTCTCTTTAAGTTTATACAGAGGATTTTATCAACATCCAAAGAGAAATGTGAACAGACAAGATCCCAGATGTTCCCATTACAGCTTTTAAAAGACAGTGATAGAAAGGAAAAATATTAAATTGTATGTTATATTTACAAACCTGCTATTCCCTGGTTATAGCAGAACTGTTATTCATTAAAAGAAAATCCAGACGCAAAGATACTTGATTACCTGTTCTAGCTGTTCTGCTGTCCATGGATTGTCTCCAACAACTCTCTTTGCTGCATAAAAACTCATGCCAGGAGGTGGTTGGGGAATGCCTACTCCACTTGTCCCTCCTGATGACGATCCCTGTCCAGGTGATGTACTTTGGCGATTCTGGGGTTCATTCAAGACAAACCTGAAAAATATAATGCATGCATATATTGCAAGATCAAAAAAGGATGTACAAAATTACACATGCAACACATTCTAACACTGCTCCAACGGGCAATCACAATTGCGTCAGGTTTGCTGGAAACATTCAGTAGGTAGCCAGATAGACTGAACAAATTAAATTGATAATTACCCATAAGGCATCAGAAGAACATCCAACATGAAATCCAGAAGTAGCTGCACAGTCTTTGGTTTTTCAGTAAGGTTAAAAACTGTTGTGGACTTGTTGGCCTCCTTGGAATATTTCATATGATATAGGGTTGGTATCAGAAGATGCATTAAGCTGTGAAAAAAATAAAGATGACCATGTTGAAAATTCACAAATACAACAATTAGTGCAAGACCAAAACTAAGTAAATAAGAAACTAAGTAATGGAGAAATAATATAACATAGGGTAAAAAAGGTTTAGGTGTCAGCATCCCTCCTCACTCCCCCCTTTTACTTACCTGAGCCCTCATTCGATCCAGCGCCATACACGTCTGCAGCTCTTCTCTCCCCTCCCTTTTTGGTTTTCCTGGAGCACAGGGAGTCATTGGCTCCCAGTGCTGTCAATCAAAGCCAGTGAAGGAGTGGTGCAGAGTCCCGCTGTCTGTGTCAATGGACGCAGCAGCAGGGCTCGAGTGCGAGCATGTGCGAGTGCCGCTTCCCATGGGGACACTGGACAGAGGGGAGGGGCCAGGAGCACCAGCAGGGGACCCTAAAAGAGATTCGTGTCTGTTTTGGGCTTCTCCATTGCACAGAGTAGGTAAGTATAGACATGTTTATTATTTTTAATTTTTTTTTTTTTTTTTTTACCTTTACAATTACTTTAAGGGAACTACAATTTTTATTCTGCTTGTTAGGTGCAGATATTCCTTTAGCTGTAGTACCTTCTCCCTTACATCAACTCCAACAGAGTAAACAGTGTACTATGAGAAACTAATTTCGAACATGGCTTGTCATTTGATTATCATCTGCCCTATGACCATCTGATACTGACACACAACATGTGATTTTTATATGCATCTATCAATGGAGGAGAACTTGCTGTGGGACTGGATTATATAAAAAAAAAAAAAAAACCTAACTCTACAAGTTGCTTTCCAAACATTTAGCATACCTTTAGCAAAAGATAAAATACATTTCTTGCATCTGCACCAGTCAGTCACAAAAATGCTGTGTGATGTCAGTTCCCAACAGGAAAAAGAAGCAGAATTCATTTCAGGCAGATCAACAGGTGTATTTCTGTACTTGCAGGGACTTTACAAGGATAAAATTTAGGGAAATGTGCATGTCTTGTAGACATGTACTGCATATGGTTTTTTTTTTTGCAGTAACACACTAAAGCCTAAGTGCAGTCTAAACCACAAAAATCAGCACAAGGGACACTACTTAAAGTCAGTCCATTGTGCGGATGCCTCTCCTGTTAGCTAAAATCCTCCACCATCGATGCTGTAATCTGTCAGTGCAGCGTGCGATATAGGCTACCATCAAGAGTGCCCAACTATCCCACCTTTTCCACCCAGCTCCTCCAATCATGGAAGCTGGTATTACAGTTTCTAAGAAAGAAACACACTATGAATTGAACAGGCAGATGAGAACCTGTGAAAGCAACCACAGTTCTAACCTCTGCCACACCAGATTACAAGTGTGGTGGGGGAATGATGGAAGAGGATCTCAGTTAACAGATGAGGCTTCAAACAAATCGTAATGGCTGTAAGTAAATGGCCATTGTGCGGACCTGTGGGTTTTTTTTGTTTTTTTTTACTGCACTTAGACTTTAACTTGCCTCCTACGCTTTCCCAAACTCTGTGATTTATATCTAAAAATAGATAACATCACATTAAACAAATCTGAATAGTTTATGGTTCAATAAGTTTTTATTGATGTTTTCAAAAGTATATAAACATATAAAAACAAGAAAAAAAAAACAGAATGAAGGAGTGTAAACAGCGCCAGTTACCTGAGATATAGTCTCCTAATAAAAACAAATATTTCTTTTAAATGTTGAAATAGTGCAATCGTATACAAGTGCGAGGGTTATTGTAAATAAATTGTTACGTTAAACCCGTATAACGGGTGTTTGTTGATAGATAAGCATTAACTACCCTGTGTGGGGGTGCCCCTTTGGGAGCCTGCTGCACCCCTGGACACAGGGAGTCTGGGATAACCAACGTATATAGATACGTTTTCAAAAGTGTGGTTAGTAACAAATTTTTAGATCTCTATTTGCATAGAAGATCCTATAATTATATTGCATCTAGAGAGATATAATCGGAGACATAAAAAAGGAAAGAAAGGAAAAACAGAATGGATGAAGGCGAAATAAGTGTAGAATAGAAAAATAATAGAAGGGGAGGGGGGGGGAGGGGGAGGGTAGTGAGACAGCAAGCTTCGGTCCACATATGAGGTCCTTACTTCAAATGAGAGGTATAATGGATATGGCTTTTTCAGCTCCTAAGTGGAGTTCTTAGCCGAGAGTCTTTGTTTGAGTTTGTCTGAGGTAGAGTAACTCCTCCAGATACTCCAGACAAAAGAGAACTTAGCATACTTGTCTAGAGCTTTGGCCTGCATTTCTTCCATTAACATGTAATTGTTTACCTCCCCTACCCACTCAATTAGGGAGGGGGACGTAGTGGTTTTCCAATATCTGGGTATGAGTTGTCTACCTGCACTAACAAAAAATTTCAGTAGGCCGTTTTTTTGTGATTTGATTGTCCCTGGAAGGATGGATAGGAGGGCAATTGAGGGTGATGGTAGCAGTGGCTTGTCATAAATGTCTGAGTAAATCTGAAAAATTTGAGTCCAGAATTGGAGAAGAACATCACACTCCCAAATCTGAATAGTTTAACTCCTCATGGAGGGCAATTTTGAAAAACATATTAGAGTACTACGCAACTATAACATTATAGCTTAGAGCTGAAATATAGGCTAAAAAAAATAAGTGAAAGACACCACAAATTCAAGCCAGAGACAATCGAACTGGCAAGTAGAGAAAATCTGCTCACCTATCTTGCTGTGGTTGAGGTCGCCCTTCCATTGCTGTCAGGAGACTAGGTGCCAGCTCACGCTGTTTTTCTATTGGCAGACGAGGGTATCCCATTTTTATATAGATTATTGTAAAATTCTGTAAGCAAAAATTTAAATATAAATAGGTGGCTTAAGGTGTAAAAAAAAAAAAAAAAAAAACACCACACACAACTTGTGTACATTATATTTGTACAGAGCTGCAAAATAACCATGCATATATGTTGGGTGCCAATATATAAATATGTACAAGGATCTAATTTCCACATGTCTGTCAGGTGAAATGACCTGCAAACCTAACTAAAAGAATATAAAAGAAAAAAACAAAAGCACACACATAGAAAATGAATTACCACCAAGGGCAGCCGTAATCAATAACAAAGCAATAGAGTTGAATTCCAGGTGTGGTTTGTATTGCATAGTTACATTGATCCAACTTGTACCAATTAAGTACCGTATGTAAATTCCATACCTGCGGGATCCTTATTTAAGCTGGAAATCACTGTAGCGGTTATCCAGGTCCTGTGCCGTGGGGCTGTCCTGCTACATACTAACCACAGGAGGTCACTCACTGGGCATTGCCACGATTCAGAGACCTTGCATTTTTCTCAATAAATGCAAAGCGTTCTCTGATTGGATGAGGTGGACATTGAGCTGTCACTACACCACCATGAATAATGCAAGGTGTTCTCTGAGAGGCAGCTGAACCAACCCCTGTGGTTACTTTGCAACAAGACAGCTGCTTAGGATTGGACCTGGAAGACTGCAGCGATCACAGTAGTAGCAACAACTACTATAGGGATTTCCAGCTTCCACAAAGATCCCACAGGTATGGAATATGCACACGGCTCACATTAACTCTGCAATAAAAACCATACCTGGAATATATTAAGTACTATGCAAAAGTTATAGGTAGGTATGAAGAAATGCTGTGAAGCAAGAATGCTCTCAAATATATATATTTTGTTTATTTTTATCAAATTTACAAAATGCGTAGTGAGCGAACAGAAGAAAAATAGAAATCGAATCAATAGAAGGGTTGACTACCCTTTGGCTTCTAACCAGCATCAATTCTTCTAGGTACACTTGCACACAGTATTTGAAGGAAAATCGGCAGGTAGGTCGTCCCAATCATCTTGGAGAACTAACCACAGATCTTCTGTAGATGTAGGCTGCCCCAAATCCCTCAGTCTCTTCATGTAATCCCAGACAGACTCAATAATTTGGAGATGAGGGTTCTGTGGGGGCCAAACCATCAGGACTCTTTGTTCCGCTTTACACTGGCAATAGTTCTTAAATGACATTGGCTGTATGTTTGGGGTCGTTGTCCTGCTGCAGAACCATAGACGCAGTGATCGGTCAAGGAAACTTAATGCAGCAGATGGGATATCATGCTTACTTCCCTTTGACATCAGGAGATGTCCAGCACAGAACTGGTGGAAACCCGTGGGACCCAGGTATACCCATCTACTGTCCGGAGAAGTCTGGCCAGAAGTGATCATCATGGAAGAATTGCAGACAAAAAGCCATATCTCCGATGTGGAAACAAGGCTAAGCAACTCAACTATGCATAAAAACATAGAAACTAGGGTGCAGAAAAATGGCAGCAAGTACTCTGGACTGATGAGCCAAAATTGGAAACATTTCACTGTAGCAGGAGGCAGTTTGTTCGCTGAAGGTCTGGAAAGCAGTTTAATGAGTGTCTGCAAGCAACAGTGAAGCATGGTGGAGGTTCAAGTTTGGGGCTGCATTTCTGCAAATGGAGTCAGAGATTTTGTCAGCCAAAGTCATTAAGAACTGGGGATTACATGGGATTACATGAAGAGACAGTAGGATTTGAGGCAGCCTACATCTACAGAAGACCTGTGGTTAGTTCTCCAAGATGTTTGGAACAATCTACGTGCCGATTTCCTTCACAAACTGCAAGTGTACTTAGAAGAATTGATGCGGTTTTGAAACCAAAGGGTAGTCACGCCAAATATTGATTTGATCTAGGTTTTGATTCTGCTCGCTTACTTTGGATTTTGTAAATTGATAAAAAAAACCAACAACAAAAAAAAAAACACTAATTATTAAAAACACGTCTATTATTTCCTGGAAGCATTCTCAATTTACAGCATTTTTTTTTACAACTACCTGTACTGTATCTTTTGCACAGTACTATGTATTATATACACACACAGCCATATTTACCATAAAAATGCAAGTATAGAAAAATATTGTTGATTCTGCCGACTCTGGCTGCTCTGCATCAAAATCCTAAGCAGTGTCAGCCCTGCCCAGTGTTCCCTTGCTGGACTACAAAGCACACCCACCCACCCTTTGTTATGCAGAGGAGGTGGTGTTCTATAGTTCTTCTTGGGATTTTAGAGCAGCAGAGGCAGCGTTGACTACAGAAGTCAGATGCTCACTTTTTTCCGGCAGTATCAGCAGGCATATTTATGTACTTGTAGTGCTTTTAATGTGTTAAAGGAATCAAAAATGTGACTGTACAGAAAAGATGTGCTGAATAGGGTTATTTTTTTTACAGTAAGGATTCATCTGATGTGAGGTCTGTAATATTAAGTGGTGTAAATGTTGAGAAGGGCAATAGAGGGGCTTTACACGTTTTGGATATATCTAAATCTCAGTTCCAATTTAAAATTTGCCCTTGTATTGTTACTCTAGGGTTCATACCGTCACAAAGGAAACAGCAGCTGGGTCTTGGTACTGCACTAAAAGGGTCTCCACAGGTAACTGAATCTTCGGACGACTCTTTATTCTTTTGTTCAAGTGAACGAGTAATTCCATAACCTAGCGGATTGAACAGATAAACATTTCTCAGTATTACATACTACAAAAGACAGGTATATGGCTAAGAAGCAGCAATAATAAAGACATTGTGATCTGTGTATATACACATTTTTTAAACCTCTCTCTAGGATCATAATTTTATGTTTAGTATATTAAATTTCAGCCTGCGGACTGTCTAGTTTTTAGATGACTTAACAGTGTATTGGATACAAATGGGCACATTTCTGAACTGCCTCAAAAAATATATCACCACACAAATACAATCACACTAGTCAGGGTTGAAATTATATGTTTTTTTTGTGGCAACAAAGTTGCGGATGTGTACGGATGTGCTTGAGGAGTCAGGAATCTCTGAGGCAGTAAATCAAGGATTTATGTGCATGTGACCTAGAGATTAATAAAAATAGGTTAGTAGACGCTATAATTTTTGTGCAAACCAATCAAAATACGCCTATTGGGATTTTTTTTTTTTTTACCAAAAAAATGTAGCAGAATATATATTGGCCTAAACTGATAAGGAAATTAGATTTTTTTTCAAATTTTTTTAAAGCAGAAAGTAAAAAAAAAAAAAAAAAAAATGAATTTTTTCAAAAAATTGTCCGTCTTTTATTGTTTATAGCGCAAAAAAATAGAAAACTGCAGAGGTGATCAAATACCACCAAATTTTATTTGAGTACAGTGTCGCATGACCACGCAATTGTCGGTAAAATTAACGCAGTGCTGTATTGCAAAAAATGGCCTGGTCATGAAGGGGGGGGTAAATCTTCCGGAGGTCAAGTTTAAAAGGTGAGTGACCACTGAAGACCAATATTGGAAACATACACAATTTTACGGACATCAATGATCAGGCACTATTCCTTTCTCTGACACCACTGAAGCACAATTCATCCCACTGACCAATGGTGGGTCACTATTCCTTCCACTGAAAGTAACAATAGGGCAGAATTTCTCCCAGTGACACCAGCATTAGGGTAATATTCTTCCCACTTACACCAACAAAAGAGCAAATATTCCTCCCAATGACACCAGAGAAAGCATTAGTCCTCCCACTGAAAACCAGCGATAGGGCATTATTTCTCCCACTAAGGCTCCATGCACACTAGCTTAAAAATCACTGCTGGCGAGCACTCATGTTGGACCTTTCACTGGGGCTTGTGTGACCCACACTTACCAACTTACTACTTAGCCTGATGGTTTGATTTTACCTAATTTTTATAGTATAATCTTTAATAATGTTTTAAGATGTAACCTAATAAAATGTGATTCATTTTATATATTGTTGCCTATAAAGTCCATGTTTTTCTGTTGGCTATTGTTGGTTCTCATATACACTTAGGGACAGGGCACAGTAGACCAATTGGTACACCCCCAGTACCACCCGGGGAGTTATGTATCATATATTATCTATTTATATTCTATCACGAGAGTCAAGAATTTTTATCCAAAGCTTGACAGTTGTTGCTCACTTTTTTAAAAGGTTATTACATTTAATAATATTTGATAATTAAAAAAGAGAAGAAAAAAAAAGCAAATAAAAAAAAATTAAATTGCATATATAATTTGTTCATAAGCCATATTGTAATTGAATGTTATGAAAAATTGCATTTTCTTTTCAATTTGCAGCACTGTAAACTTTCTGCAAAATTTAATGCAATATGGCTACCTGGAGGTGTTCCGTGTGGATCACCTCAGAAATGTAATTTCTTGCTTATGTGCCCAAAGCACTTTGCAAATGGGCATGCAGTGGAACAATGCAGAATGAATGACACTGTATCACAAAAAAAAGAATTTAAGGCTCCATGCACAGATTGCTGGCAGGAAACTGCTGCTTTAAAAACACGCTTTTAACAGTGTTTTTCGCATTTATGCGCGTTTTTCAGCATCAGCATTTTGGGGCGTTTTTGTAGAATTACACCAGCTTACATTCAGCTCGACAATGTAAAAAAAAAAAAACACAGAACAAAAACGTGAGTTTATCAGCTGTATTGTGCCTGAGGCCTAATGTGCATGATGGTAGCAGCAACATGGTTATGAGTGGGCCCTAAACTTGGCAAACAAAAAAAAAAAAAAAAAAAAAAAAGGAAAAGATATAAATAAATTACTTCCAAAAATGATACTATTTTTACAAGTGTCTTACATTTGCAATGCTGCCTGCAGGTGTAGAAATCACAGCAACACCTACCATCAACACTGACACACTTTTGCTTGTAATAATATAAAACTGACTGATCAGATACTTTCATAAGCCCAGTTGCAGTGCGACTGTTTTTCGTGATTGCATTGATGAAAACATTTCACTTTGTTTAGAACTAATGAAGACTTACCTTCTTCCGTACTCCCTCCTGTGCACTTGACAATTTGAGGAGAACTGGGGGCAAGAATTTGGAGATAATACTTTGCAGCTGCTCATCGGTTTCTGCATGGCCGAGGCGTAAAAACACACGTTCAAGCTGATCTGTTCACACAAAGAAGTTGAATGTTAAATCAAGCACTGCATTTGTTGTTTTTACCTGTTCAACAGAAACGTACACATTTTACCAAATTCTATAATCTCCACCTAAAAAACAGTTGATGTCCCTCTCGAATACACGAATATGGCATTTCTGCTAAGCCAGACAGTTACAATTACAGCCCTTTATAATGGTCTTTCAGGCTAATTATCAATTAAGCAGAGAAAATTAGTAAATCAGCGCAAGTATACAGGAAGAAAAGGTCAGAGTGTCATCTATTTAACCACTTAAGCCCCAGAGGATTTGGCTGCTCAATGACCAGAGCACTTTTTACAATTTGGCACTGCCCTGCTTTAACTGGTAATTGCGCAGTCATGCAATGTTGTACTTAAACAAATAGAGCTTTCTTTTGATGGTATTTTATTGCCTCTGCAATTTTTATTTTTTGCGATATAAATGAAAGAAAAAAAAAAAAAAAAAAAAAAAAGATATTTTATACTTTTTGTTATAAAAAAAATCCAATAAAACGTAATTTTAGTCATACATTTAGGCCAAAGTGTATCCAGCCACATGCCTTTGTTTTTTTTTTTCCTTGTTTTTTTTTTTTTTTACCAAACAGTCAATAAGCGTATATTTACTGGTTTGCGCAAAAGTTATAGCGTTATAGCAAACTAGGGTACATTTTCTGGAATTTTACGCAGCTTTTAGTTTATGACTACCTATCTCATTTCTTGAGGTGCTAAAATGGCAGGGCAGTACAACCCCCCCCCCCCCCCAAATGACCCCATTTTGGAACGTAGACACCCCAAGGAAATTGCTGAGAGGCATGTTGAGTCCATTGAATATTTTATTTTTTGTCACAAGTGATTGAAAAATGACAACAAAAAAAAAAAAATATTTACACAATGTTTTTACTAAACGATATATTGCTCACACATGGCATGGTTATATGTGGAATTACACCCCAAAATACATTTAGCTGCTTCTCCTGAGTACGGGGATACCTCATGTGAGAGACTTTTTGGGAGCCTAGCCATGTACAGGACTCCGAAAACCAATCACTGCCTTCAGGCTTTCTAACATGTAAAATGGTGATTTCACTTCCTCACTACCCATCACAGTTTCGGAGGCCACGAAGTGTCAAGATAGCACAACCCCCCCCCCCCCTAAATGACCCCATTTTGGAAATTGGACACCCCAAGCTATTTGCTGAGAGGCGTGTTAAGTATTTTGCAGATCCCACGTTTTGCTACAAAGTTTTGAAAATTGAAAAAAAAAAACAAAAAAACATTTCTTTCCTTTCTTTATTTTCAAAAACAAATGAGAGGTGCAAAATACTCACCATGCCTCTTAGCAAATACCTTGGGGTGTCTACGTTCCAAAATGGGGTCATTAGGGGGGGGGGGGGGTTGTGCTATCTGGACATTTCAGGGCCTCCGTAACTGTGATAGGTAGTGAGGAGCAAAATAAAAATTTTACGCCTTTAGAAGGCCTGAAGGTGGTGCTTGGTTTTTGGGATCCTGTACGCGGCTAGGCTCCCAAAAAGTCTCACACATGTGGTATCCCCATACTCAGCAAAAGCAGAATAATGTATTTTGGGGTGAAATTCCACATATGCCCATGGCACATTTGAGCAATATATCATTTAGTGACAACTTTGTGCAAAAAAAGAAAAAAGTTTGTAATTTTCACGAAATCTGTGGCAAAATATAAAACATTCCATGGACTCAACATGCCTATCAGCAAATAGCTTGGGGTGTCTACTTTCCAAAAAGGGGTCATTTGGGGGGGGAGGGGGGGTTGTGCTATCTAGCATTTTATGCACAACATTAGAAGCTTATGTCACACATCACCCACTCTTCTAACCACTTGAAGACAAAGTCCTTTCTGACACTTTTTGTTTAACATGAAAAAATTTTTTTTTTTTTGCTAGAAAATTACTTTGAACCCCCAAACATTATATATTTTTTTAAAGCAAAGGTCCTACAGATTAAAATGGTGTGTGTTGTAATTTTTTTTTTACCCACACAGTATTTGCGCAGCGATTTTTCAAACGCAATTTTTTTGGAAAAAAAACAAAAAAACACACTTTCATTTTAATGCACTAAAACACACTATATTGCCCAAATGTTTCATGAAATAAAAAAAAAAGATGATCTTATGCTGAGTACATAAATACCAAACACGACATGCTTTAAAATTGCGCACAAACGTGCAGTGGCGACAAACTACATACTTTTTTAAAAGCCTTTAAAAGCCTTTACAGGTTACCACTTTAGATTTACAGAGGAGGTCTACCGCTAAAATTACTGCCGTCGATCTGACCTTCGCAGCGATGCCTCACATGCATGGTGCAATTGCTGTTTACATATGACACCAGACCGACGCTTGCGTTCGCCTTTACACGTGTGGTAGGGGGGGCAGGGGTGTTTATTTTTTTATTATTTATTTTTCTTTTTATTCAATTTTTAAACTGTTCCTATCATTTATTTTTTAGTAATCATTTTCATTGTTATCTCAGGGAATGTAAATATCCCCTATGATAGCAATAGATAGTGACAGGTACTCTTTTTTAAAAGAAATTGGGGTCTATTAGACCCTAGATCTCTCCTCTGCCCTCAAAGCATCTGACCACACCAAGATCGGTGTGATAAAATGCTTTCCCAATTGTGTTGTTTATAGTCATGTAATGCTCGTAGCTTCCGGTTTCTTAGGCCATAGAGCTGATTGGAGCCGTTCTGGTCTCCGATCAGCTCGATGGTCACCATTCTCAGGTTCCCTGTTGAGAAAGGAGAGCCCGAGAAAACCATGGAAGACCGTTCCCTCCCACTGCTTGTAAAAGCAGTCTAGAGGCTAATTAGCCGCTAGGATTGCTCTTACATGAAAGCCGACCGCTGGCTGAAAAGAAGGATACCAAGATGATACCTAAACCTGCAAGCATCATTCTGGTATAACCACTCAAACTCCAGCGATTAATGGATCAGCATACAAATTGCTTTGGTCCACAACAGATCTATAGAGATCTTATGTGAAAAACAGCGAATAAAAATCAAGTGATGTAAAATCAACTGTTTCCACCTGAATTCCGGGTTGGCCAGTAAATGGGGGAAGTACGGGTGCTGCAGAAGTGGTGGGCTCCCAATTTGGATTGGCAAATGCAGCAGGAAGGGCAACGGCCAACACAACTATAGACCCAAGTAGTAAATATAAGTTTAAAAGTGTAGCGCTATAAACCCAAGTCAAAGTGTCCTTTATAAGCGGTGAAGTGGGGGGTCCACACCCCAGATGACGGCTCTTTAGCAGAAACGCGTTTGGTGGACCCTTCACAATTACCGCTACCTGTTCTTTGTACTTTTGATGATCTAAATATGTGAATCTATTTCTTGTCATTTTAATAAGTTAGTGTTTACGGCATCACGCTATGTGAGTTTTTTTCCCATCCATTTCTCGCATGGTATATGAACATTCGTTTGTGATCTATTGGGATATTACTTTTTGTGTCTTTGCGGGCGACTGTGAATGCCGAGCTGCCGCCTTGATTTGGGATCTATTGAGGATATCTAAGGAGATGCAACCTTATGACCAGTTGGTCTCAAAGCCTTTGTGACTTGGATGGCATAAGTCTCCCCAAGTCAACAACATCTGGTAAGCCCTCTAACACAGGGCTCGACAAAACGCAGGCGCCAGGTCGCAATGGCGACTGGAAATTGCATCCTGGCGCCTGGGCTACACCGCAGCAGTGGTCTGGATTCCTGCAAAGTGCCTCCCCCACCCCCCCGCGGGTGCGTGGACTTAGGTCGGGCTGGCCAAAATTGAGGCCACGGCTTTGCGGCCTGCTGGAGCGGGATACACGCTCCTTTCTGCGAACCAGCGCCCTCCTCTGGTGGGCGGTGCTGTGATGAGCATGGCGTGCTCTCACTGCCCGCCTACCTCCAACATCATCTTCTCAGTTTAACAGCTGGGGATGAGGTTGCGGGAATGATCAGTCACCCGTTCCTTACCGCCGTTGTGGATGGGGAGTGCCACCTCAGTGCCCTCTGTCACTTCCATCTCAGTTCTGCCTGTCAGTGTCACCTGTCAGTGCTGCCTATAAATTCCATTCAGTGCCACCTCCGTGCCCTCTGTCAGTGCCATCTCAGTTCTGCCTGTCAGTGCTGCCTATCAATTCCATTCAGTGCCATCTGTCAGTGCCACCTGTCAGTGCTGCTCATCAGTGCCACCTGTCAGTGCCACCTCAGTGCTGCCCATCAGTGCCATCTCAATGCTCATTGGTGCTGCCCATCAGTGCCACCTAAGTTCTGCCCATCAGTGCCACCTGTCAGTGCCATCTCAGTGCTCATTTGTGGTGCCCATCAGTGTCACCTCAGTGCTGCCCATCAGTGTCACCTGTCAGTGCCACCTGTCAGTGCCACCTGTCAGTGCACATTAGTGCTGCCTATCAGTGCCAACTCAGTGCTGCCTATCAGTGCCACCTCAGTGCTGACTATCAGTACCACCTGTCAGTTCCCATTAGTGGCACCTCAGTGCTGCCTATTGGTGCCCATCAGTTCCAACCTCAATGCCACCTCATCAGTGCAGCCCTATCAGAGCACATCAGTGAAGGAGGAAAACAAAAAACAAAAAAAAAAAAAACAAAAAAAACAAAAAAAAAAAAAAAACTTATTTGCAAAATCTTATAACAAACAAAACAAAAGTTGATTTTTTTTTTATTATAATATTTTGGGTTTTTTTTTCGCTTGGCATCAGGCATGAGCAATTCTTATTGCCCGATGCCCCAGACATGCAGTTCTGGGCGCTGGGCAGAGGATTTAAAAAACTGTCTCCTAACTTTTTCAGCTGGCTCCTAGATTCTAAGCAAATTTGTCAAGCCCTGCTCTAACACCCTTGGTGGCGGCCTCTTCACCATTGATATCTTCCCTGCAAACGTTGGTGGTCTCTAACTTCTATACAGATTACTGTGGCTTCATTTTTATGTCTACTACTTCACTAGCACTACACTTTTACACTAATATTTTATGTCACACTGTTCTTGCCCAGCGGGTTTCAAATGCAATTCTTTGGGAAAAAACACTTCAATAAATAAAAAATAAATAAATAATATGAAACAGTAAGGGCTCTTTCACACGGAGGATCCGTATGTCCGTTTTTCATCCTTCATACATACATGTATCCCTATGGAGCGTCGGATGTCAGCGGTGACATGTCCGCTGACATCCAACCCGCTCCGATCCGAAAAGTGTAACGGAGGAAAACCCTACTTTTCCATCCGTTATCGGATCGGGTGATGACGGAATCTACGGTCCGTCATCATCCGATCCCCCATAGGGGAAAGCGGCGCTCTGACAGGTCCGTCGCTGCACAGTGTGCAGCGACGGACCTGTCATTTTCCTGCTCAGTGGGGATCGGCGGAGCGATTCCCGCTGAGCAAGCGGGTGTTCACGGGGCGGATCATCACTGATCCGCCCCGTGTGAAAGAGCCCTAAGTTTGCCCAACTTTTTTTGTTTTAATGTGAAAGACGATGTTACGATGCCAGAATCGTGATTTATCTTCTTAGCAAAAAAAACTGTGATTCTCATTTTAGCCAGAATCGTGCAGCTCTACATCACATCTTAAGAATTGGTAAGCTGCAATCGAGTAAATGTTTGCTCTTGAGTAAGGATGAGCTCCGGCGTGTTCGCACACTCCACGTGCCGAGCCCGCCAAAAAGTCGGCACGGCGCGGCGCTAATCACAGGCAGTGAGACATTTCCCGATCTCTGCAGCCGCACATCAGGATAATGTCTCACTGCTTGTGATTAGCGCCGTGCCGACTTCCTGGCGGGCTCTACACGTGGAGCGAGCGAACACGCCCATCCTTAGGCCCCTTCCACACTGAGGCGGTTTGCAGGCGGTATTGCGCTAAAAATACCGCCTGCAAACTGCCCCTAAACAGCCTCCACTGTTTGTTCAGTGTGAAAGCCCGAGGGCTTTCACACTGAAGCGGTGCGCTGGCAGGACGGTGAAAAAAGTCCTGCAAACCGCTTCTTTGGAGCGGTGAAGGAGCGGTGTATTCACCGCTCCTAAACCGCTCCTGCCCATTGAAATCAATGGGACAGCGCGGCTATACCGCGGCTATAGCCACGCTGTACGAGTGATTTTAACCCTTTTTCGGCCGCCAGCGGGGGTTAAAACCGCACCGCTAGCGGCCGAATACAGCTGCAAGAACGACGGTACAGCAGCGCTAAAAATAGCGCTGTTGTACCGCCGACGCCCCAGTGTGAAAGGGGCCTTACTCTTGAGTTTAATACTGCTTTAAAATGTGTAAATACATAGGAAAGGGCTATCCTCATGAATTCGAAATGTTGCTGATTTGTTTTCAAACACAAACTTAGGAACTTGCTACACTGTCTTCATAGGCTCCTGTGGAGTTATTCTCCATGTAATCAGAGTTCAGAAAATCACAGAGCAGCAGAGATACAGATAGATCGATTTCTATATAGATGTGTGGATAGAGCTATCTAGATAGATAGGATAGAGATTATATATATACACACCTATATAGAGATCTAACACACAAGGCCCAGTGACAAGAGTGTATTATGCACTGAGCCTAAGCTGGGAATTTTGGTTTCACTTCACAAGCCTATGACTGTGCAAAGTGGTGCAGAGAGGCCTGAGGATGCCATGGAACCACCCAGGGCTCTGGCTTTCCAGCAGTCTCAGTCATGCCCAGCACTGGCCATGTCAGTAGGGCTCTTGTTGCCTCCTCCTGTAAGAACATATAGCGGGGGGGATGAGGTGGGCTCTCCCTCTGACACAGCACACAACACATACTACATATTCAGTGACCCGACACACAGCCTTCAATGGCTGCCCGCCCCCAGCATGCCCCCCCGAAGCATACAAGCTTCTTGGTTATCTTACTCAGCTCGTCCTGGGCAGCGGCAGCAGCAGAGGCGGCAGAGGAGGGCACGGCAGCAGCCATGTTCACCGGTAGTGCGAGCAGAGGGCGGAGGCAGTGGGCGGGGCCTGCTCTGGGTGCTGCTTTCTTTTTCTTCTTCTTCTTCTCTCTCAGTCACACACTGGCTTCTAATAGCACTGAGCAGGCGCGCTGCTTGAATGAGCCTTGTGCAGGGGCTATGAGATAGAGCTGTCCTCTACATCTCTGCACATGTGCACAGCACGGTGTTCTTGTATTTCGTAGTAGTATATATTTAGAAAGAGCTCGTCCATCCTGTCAGTACAACCCCTTTCGCCTACTCCAACCTTTTTAGTCAATGGGTTTGGCAAGATGTAATCTACAGAATGCTCTCAGGTTTTGGTCAGGCAGCTGTTGAAGTCTATGTCAACTCTGTCAATATATTTCTTTTATTTGCTCCCGTTTGGTTTGTCAAAGTAGAACTAAAGGAAAAACTTTTTTTTCTTTTCATTTTGTATAAGGAAAGAGAGGCTTATAACTCCTGTCAGGTTTGTATTTGCCATCTTTGTCCCACTGGGGAAAATTCCCTTCACTTCCTGTCTCTTAGCCAAACAGGAAGCAAGAGGAAATCCCTGGTTGTCACTAGAACTAGTTACCCCATTGGAAGATTTCCCCTCTGTCCTTGTTTAGACTTGTAATTGGGGGTTGTCTGGTATCCGTAGATACCGGGCATATCATGCATGTCTTTTGGTCATATTACAAGAATATATATATACAGTGGGTATTGGAATATATAAATATAGACACAGTGGGCATTGGAATATATATATATATATATATATATATATATATATATATATATTTATAGAGTGGGTATTGGAATATATAAATAAAGATACAGTGTGTATTGCAATATATATATTTACAGTCAGGTCCATAAATATTGGGACATCGACACAATTCTAATCTTTTTGGCTCTATACACCACCACAATGGATTTGAAATGAAATGAACAAGATGCGCTTTAACTGCAGGCTTTCAGCTTTAATTCAAGGGTATTTACATCCAAATCAGGTGAACGGTGTAGGAATTACAACGATTTGTATATGTGCCTCCCACTTTTTAAGGGACCAAAAGTAATGGGACAGATTAACAATCATTCATCAAACTTTCACTTTTGAATACTTGGTTGCAAATCCTTTGCAGTCAATTACAGCCTGAAGTCTGGAACGCATAGACATCACCAGACGCTGGGTTTCATCCCTGGTGATGCTCTGCCAGGCCTTTACTGCAACTGTCTTCAGTTCCTGCTTGTTCTTGGGGCATTTTCCCTTCAGTTTTGTCTTCAGCAAGTGAAATGCATGCTCAATCGGATTCAGGTCAGATGATTGACTTGGCCATTGCATAACATTCCACTTCTTTCCCTTAAAAAACTCTTTGGTTGCTTTCGCAGTATGCTTCTGGTCATTGTCCATCTGCACTGTGAAGCGCCGTCCAATGAGTTCTGAAGTATTTTGCTGAATATGAGCAGATCATATTGCCCGAAACACTTCAGAATTCATCCTGCTGCTTTTGTCAGCAGTCACATCATCAATAAATACAAGAGAACCAGTTCCATTGGCAGCCATACATGCCCACACCATGACACTACCACCACCATGCTTCACTGATGAGGTGGTGTGCTTTGGATCATGAGCAGTTCCTTTCCTTCTCCATACTCTTCTCTTCCCATCACTCTGGTACAAGTTGATCTTGGTCTCATCTGTCCATAGGATGTTGTTCCAGAACTGTGAAGGCTTTTTTAGATGTTGTTTGGCAAACTCTAATCTGGCCTTCCTGTTTTTGAGGCTCACCAATGGTTTACATCTTGTGGTGAACCCTCTGTATTCACTCTGGTGAAGTCTTCTCTTGATTGTTGACTTTGACACACATAGACCTACCTCCTGGAGAGTGATCTTGATCTGGCCAACTGTTGTGAAGGGTGTTTTCTTCACCAAGGAAAGAATTCTTCGGTCATCCACCACAGTTGTTTTCCGTGGTCTTCCAGGTCTTTTGGTATTGCTGAGCTCACCGGTGCGTTCTTTCTTTTTAAGCATGTTCCAAACAGTTGATTTGGCCACACCTAATGTTTTTGCTATCTCTCTGATGGGTTTGTTTTGTTTTTTCAGCCTAATGATGGCTTGCTTCACTGATAGTGACAGCTCTTTGGATCTCATATTGAGAGTTGACAGCAACAGATTCCAAATGCAAATAACACACTTGAAATGAACTCTAGACCTTTTATCTGCTCCTTGTAAATGGGATAATGAGGGAATAACACACACCTGGCCATGGAACAGCTGAGCATCCAACTGTCCCATTACTTTTGGTCCCTTAAAAAGTGGAAGGCACATATACAAACTGTTGTAATTCCTACACCGTTCACCTGATTTGGATGTAAATACCCTCAAATTAAAGTTGAAAGTCTGCAGTTAAAGCACATCTTGTTTGTTTCATATCAAATCCATTGTGGTGGTGTATAGAGCCAAAAAGATTAGAATTGTGTTGATGTCCCAATATTTATGGACCTGGAATATTATTATTATTGGAATATATATATGTGTGTGTGTATATATATATATATATATATATATATATATATATATATATACACACAGTGGGAACGGAAAGTATTCAGACCCCTTAAATTTTTCACTCTTTGTTATATTGCAGCCATTTGCTAAAATCATTTAAGTTCATTTTTTTCCTCATTAATGTACACACAGCACCCCATATTGACAGAAAAACACAGAATTGTTGACATTTTTGCAGATTTATTAAAAAAGAAAAACTGAAATATCACATGGTCCTAAGTATTCAGACCCTTTGCTGTGACACTCATATATTTAATTCAGGTGCTGTCCATTTCTTCTGATCATCCTTGAGATGGTTCTACACCTTCATTTGAGTCCAGCTGTGTTTGATTATACTGATTGGACTTGATTAGGAAAGCCACACACCTGTCTATATAAGACCTTACAGCTCACAGTGCATGTCAGAGCAAATGAGAATCATGAGGTCAAAGGAACTGCCTGAAGAGCTCAGAGACAGAATTGTGGCAAGGCACAGATCTGGCCAAGGTTACAAAACAATTTCTGCTGCACTAAGACCCCTTTCACACTGGGGCGTTTTTAAGGTGTTTTTCAGGCGCTTTAGCGTTAAAAAAAGCACCTGTAAAGCGCCTGAAAGAAGCCTCATCTGCAATCCCAATGTGAAAGCCTAAGTGCTTTCACACTGCCAGCGCCCGAAATGCGCTGGTAAAGCGCCGCTTAAGATCCCTTTCACACTGGGGCGTTTTTCAGGTGTTTTTTGGGTGCTGGCAGTGTGAAAGGGCTCGGGCCATTGGTGCACCCAGCTTGGTGGCAAAAACACGAAAGCGCTGCAAAGAAGCTGCTTGCAGGACTTTTTTTGACGCCCTGCCAGCGCAGCGCCCCAGTGTGAAAGCACTCGGGCTTTCACATTGGGATTGCAGATGAGGCTTCTTTCAGGCGCTTTTTTTAATGCTAAAGCGCCTGAAAAACGCCCCAGTGTGAAAGCACTCGGGCTTTCACATTGGGATAGCAGATGAGGCTTCTTTCAGGCGCTTTACAGGCGCTTTTTTAATGCTAAAGCGCCTGAAAAATGCCCCAGTGTGAAAGGGGTCTTAAGGTTCCTAAGAGCACAGTGGCCTCCATAATCCTTAAATGGAAGACGTTTGGGAAGACCAGAACCCTTCCTAGAGCTGGCCATCCGGCCAAACTGAGCTATTGGGGGAGAAGAGCCCTTGGTGAGAGAGGTAAAGAAGAACCCAAAGATCACTGTGGCTGAGCTCCAGAGATGCAGTCGGGAGATGGGAGAAAGTTATAGAAAGTCCACCATCACTGCAGCCCTCCACCAGTCGGGCTTTATGGCAGAGTGGCCCGACGGAAGCCTCTCCTCAGTGCAAGACACATGAAAGCCCGCATGGAGTTTGCTAAAAAAACACCTGAAGGACTCCAAGATGGTGAGAAATAAGATTCTCTGGTCTGATGAGATCAAGATAGAACTTTTTGGCCTTAATTCTAAGCGATATGTGTGGAGAAAAGCAGGCACTGCCAATACAGTCCCATCAGTGAAGCATGGTGGTGGCAGCATCATGATGTGGGGGTGTTTTTCAGCTGCAGGGACAGGACCACTGGTTGCAATCGAGGGAAAGATGAATGCGGCCAAGTACAGGGGTATCCTGGACGAAAACCTTCTCCAGAGTGCTCAGGAACTCAGACTGGGCCGAAGGTTTACCTTCCAACAAGACAATGACCCTAAGCACACAGCTAAAATAACGAAGGAGGGGCTTCACAATGACTCTGTGACTGTTCATGAATGGCCCAGCCAGAGCCCTGACTTAAACCCAATTGAGCATCTCTGGAGAGACCTATAAATGGCTGTCCACCAACGTTTACCATCCAACCTGACAGAACTGGAGAGGATCTGCAAGGAGGAATGGCAGAGGATCCCCAAATCCAGGTGTGAAAAACTTCTTGCATCTTTCCCAAAAAGACTCATGGCTGTATTAGATCAAAAAGGGTGCTTCTACTAAATACTGAGCAAAGGGTCTGAATACTTAGGACCATGTGATATTTTAGTTTTTCTTTTATAATAAATCTGCAAAAATGTCAACAATTCTGTGTTTTTCTGTTAATATGGGGTGCTGTGTGTAATGAGGAATATATAAATATAGATACAGTGTATTGGAATATATATATATATATATATATATTTATATATATATATATATATATATATATATATATATATATATATATATATATATACACAGTATCTCACAAAAGTGATTACACCCCTCACATTTTTGTAAATATTTTATTACAAAACAACAAAAGTGAGTACACCCCTAGGTAAAAATGTCCAAATTGGACCCAAAGTGTCAATATGTTGTGTGGCCACCATTATTTTCCAGCACTGCCTTAACCCTCTTGGGCATGAAGTTCACCAGAGCTTCACAAGTTGCCACTGGAGTCCTCTTCCACTCCTCTATGACAACATCACGGAGCTGGTGGATGTTAGATACCTTGCCCTCCTCCACCTTCCGTTTGCGGATGTCCCACAGATGCTTAATGGGATATAGGTCTGGAGACATGCTTGGCCAGTCCATCACCTTTACCCTCAGCTTCTTTAACAAGGCAGTGGTCGTCTTGGAGGTGTGTTTGGGGTCATCATGTTGAAATGTCTCCGAAGGGAGGGGATCATGCTCTGCTTCAGTATGTCACAGTACATGTTGGCATTCATGGTTCCCTCAATGAACTGTAGCTCCCTAGTGTCGGTAGCACTCATGCAGCCCCAGACCATGACACTCCCACCACCATGTTTGACTGTAGGCAAGACACACTTGTCTTTGTACTCCTCACCTGGTTGCTGCCACACACGCTTGACACCATCTGAACCAAATACATTTATCTTGGTCTCATCAGACCACAGGACATGGTTCCAGTAATCCATGTCCTTAGTATGCTTGATCTTCAGGAAACTGCGGCCTTTCTTGTGCATAATCTTTAGAAGAGGCTTCCTTCTGGGGCGACAGCCATGCAGACCAATTTGATGCAGTATGCGGCGTATGCTCTGAGCACTGACCGGCTGATCCCCCACCCCATTCAACCTCTGCAGCAATGCTGGCAGCACTCATACGTCTATTTCCCAAAGACAACCTCTGGATATGACGCTGAGCACATGCACTCAACTTTTTTGGTCGACCATGGCGAGGCCTGTTCTGAGTGGAACCTGTCCTGTTAACCACTGCATTGTCTTGGCCACCGTGCTGCAGCTCAGTTTCAGGGTCTTTGCAATCTTTTTTTCAGATCTTTAGAGAGTTTTTTGCCATGAGGTGCCATGTTGAACTTCCAGTGACCAGTATGAGAGAGTGAGAGCGATAACACCAAATTTAACACACCTGCTCCCCATTCACAACCGAGACCTTGTAACACTAACGGTCACATGACACTGGGGAGGAAAAATGGCTAATCGGCCCAATTTGGACATTTTCAGTTAGGGGTGTACTCACTTTGGTTGCCAGCGGTTTAGACATTAATGGCTGTGTGTTGAGTTATTTTGAGGGGACAGTTTACACTGTTATACAAGCTGTACACTCACTACTTTATATTGTAGCAAAGTGTCATTTCTTCAGTGTTGTCACATGAAAAGATAGAATAAAATATTTACAAAAATGTGCGGGGTGTACTCACTTTTGTGAGATACTGTATATGATGGTCTTTTTTGAGCAAGGGGTATGCCAGGTCCCAGACAATTTTTGCACTGGTTCTGATATATGTTGGGCACTCAGAGCTGGAGCTGGGAGTCTTTGCCTTCATACACACGGAAGGTGTACACATATCCTGTAGCTGTATCGCAAAGTTTATTTAGTTTCAACCCGTAGGAATCTTCAACAAAGTTTGTTAAAATCCCAGCAATGTACATTGATCACCGAAAGGGGAATGTTTTTTCTCAACAAAAGCAAACCTCCCAACTTTCAAACTTGTGAATGAGGGACACTTAAGGGAGGGAGAAGCCGGCGGCACGCTCAGTGCGCCGCAACACAAATATTTGTGGCCAAACTTTTCAGTGTGAGGGGCTTAAGGGGCATGGTTAAACAAAACCCAGGCTTTGGGTATGTGCTGAGGGATCACTTTGGCAGGTAGAGGACTTGTGCTAGAATGTGGGGTAGAGTTGGGGACAGATATATACTGGGTGATGGGTACTTTGGGAGGGGAGAGGACTTGTGCTAGCGCAATCACTACTCTCCCCCAGTTTACCCTTTCAGCAAAAATATGCACCCCTGCCCACAATATCCAGCACTAATCTGCTCACTCATCCTTCCTCATCCTTACAAATCCCCCCTCACAGCACAACACCCCCCCCCTCATATTCCCCCTCTCAGCAAAAATCCTCAGCCCCATATACCCCCTTCCAGCACAAATCCCCCATCTCAGCACAAAATGCCCCCCATATCCCTCCTTCTAGCATAAATCCTGCAAATCTCTCCTTCTTATACAAATTCTCTTACCCCCCCCCCCCCCCCACTGTGCTGGAGACCTGGGGACACCCCACAGGAGATGTGGGGAAATGTTCGGTGCCAGTGATTGCCGACACTCCCTCCCCACCTAGTCCCAGCCCTGGTGATAGCACACACCGCTATGCTGTCTCTGTACTGCAGCCGACATCTCTCCACTGGCTGCCTGTCTTACTGTGAAAGGCAGCCGGTGGGGAGATGTCGGCTGCAATAAAGAGACTGGGTCGTGGTGTGTAGTACCTCATACACCGTGCACAAGCTACTGGGCAGAGGCAACCAGTGCCCATGCTAGCGTGCCCCCCGCCAGAAATGTCCCTGGAACCAAGTGCTGGAACTTGTTCCGCCACTTGGCTTCACTCTGGGACTCAGTCCGGGACTTACATCAAATCCTGGGACGGTTCCGGCAAATTCTGGATAGTTGAGAGGTATGCAAAAGTGGAGTTACTCTTTAAAGTGTCATTAAACCCACATTATGAAAAAATCTCAATACATGCTATATAACAAGGTATTCATATTCACAAAGCCACTACAGCATTTGGTTTGTGGAGTGAATTATACCTGGTTCATCCTGCCTTCAGCTGTTCTTCCCATATTCTCTGTGGCCCCACTGCAGGTTGGGATTGTGCAGACCAGCTGGTGTCCTCTACAAAGCATGCTCAATTTCAGCCCCCTTCTAAACTTTTCATGTCCTCCTTTTTCTTATCTGGGCAGACTACAGAGTCACACATGTGGGTGTATACACAGTGGTAAATGATACTCCACTTCCTCCCATACTCTTCTTCCACGTTCTCCTATTGCCTCCTATGGGGGCAAGATATAATATGCTAATTTATTACATTCACTAAGAAACTCACAAAAAAAAATCTTAGTTTTAATATGCAGTAAAACCTTGGATTGAACATAATTTGTTCCGGAAACGTGCTTGTAATCCAAAGCACTCATATATCAAATCAAATTTCCCCATAAGAAATAATGAAAACTAATGTATTTGTTCCACAACCAGTTATTCAGAAGTCCTTCAGTCTATAGTCCATATAAAAAGATTATAGCAATGTAACTTCGAGGCAACTTCAGGGAAAGCCTGGGTAATCTTTCTGTAAGATGAGGATCAGACTTGGATGCAACTTCCATTAAAGTCTATGGGCACAAGTCGGATAGAAGTTGCCTTGAAGTAGTACAGGAACCTTTTCTAAAGTTGGAGCGACTTCAGTAGTGCTAATACAGCTCTCATTGACTAAAATGGGATTTCACATATCATACCATTTGGGGTCTCACAAGTCAGATCCCAAGTTGCAGCAGTGTGAACCGAGCCTAAATGTTGTACCTTCACTAAATGTGACCACATTGCTACACTTACAGGCGCCTCTCTTCTCTTTTATTCTCAGTTGTGGTATGACGCTACTCGTATTGCAAGATCTCGCTTGTTTATCAAGTTAAAATCTATTTTAAAAATGTGCTTGTTTTGTAAAACACTCGCAGCCGTTACTCGCAATCCAAGGTTTTACTGTTCAACTGACATTTTTAAACATCGGTTACTACTGTATATGTCAAGTTGAATCGTTCAGAAAAGGTTTTATAACGTCCTGTGTACATTAAGAATAAATCAGTACTAAATATATCTAATGTAATTGCTAATACCTGTAAAGTGAAAAAAGAGCCTTGGGTGCAGATGCCGTCTGAACAAAAGGAACACTAGTCTCAATCATCTTTGACTCTGCTTACACCAGATTAATGCACACAAAAAATACACATCTGATGTTCAATAAAGGTTTATTGGGAGCTGTAAAACAGTTATTTGATATTTCTAATCTAATTTGAATTGCTCTTTTGATTTTTTGTTTGTCATGTGACTGGCACAGCACCAATCAGGACTGGTCAGACAGACGTAGAGAGCATACATCAGCAGAGTAATAGTAAGCAAATGAACGAACTACAAGTCCCATCAGCCACCGCAGCAGATGTCTTGTAGTTCTCAATGAATTGCAAGGGCGCTGATCAGCACCCTCGTAGCCCCACTCTTCCTGTACTTCAGTAACTGTCTGTCACCTAAGGAATACATTTTTTTTTTATTATCACCATATTTAAAATAAATATTTAAAATCACATGTAAAAGAACAATGATCTTTAGTGACAGAATAGCTTGTGTAGCATCTGGTATTTAGAATCAACGCGTTTCGCGAAGGACTCACTTCCTGATCCACGCCCAATGAGTTATACAATAAAGCAAGTCATACATGATACCACGGGTTGGAGGAAAGGAATTTGCTTGATTCCCCCATCAACACAGACAGTGTTGACAGGGGAACCCCTCCTGCCAAGTCACTGTATTCTCCCGGCGGGGGGAAGCCATCCCCATCAGGAGAAGGCAGTGATTATTGCTAGCGACTATATCAGCCACTAGTGATAATCGCATTTAAGATCCGGCAGGCTGGTTGTACCCAAGTTGATCAATTGATCCTGCTGAAACGGCCAAGTTTCGAAGCATCTGTGGCCTTACTCAGTAACTCTCTATAGGTCACTTGTGTCCATATATTAGAAATTTCTCCAATACTCAAATCAGGTTTTTTGAAAATGGTGCCGCTAAACACCTTTTTTTGGAGCGCTGCTGTGCGGTGACACGACCTCTCGCCACTCTTCTTCCTGAATCTAAGGACTACAGAAGGAGGGGCTGAGCAGACAGCACAGTGGTCACGTGAACACCCGGCTGACGTCAGACGGGAATCTCAGCCAATGTAGCCATTAGATCGGGGGAGTAGAGCGGCGGGAAGTCACATGACCGCATATTCGCGCTCTGAAATAATGCATAATTTTTAAAAAACATTGACACTGTGTATTATACCTTGTTATAAGTAACAGAGAGGCTGGCAGTAATGGTATTCACTGACTTAACAACCACTTTAAGTATATGGAAGATCTTTACTGGCACTTGATTATAAGTGTTCATAATAGTGTGATAAACTAACATCAGAGATTAGGCGCACCCTGAAATGTTTGAGGGTTTTTCTTCAGTTCTGTATATTCTTGTGTGGGATATGATTTGAATGTTGGAGGAATTTCCAATATACGGACACCATTGACCTATAGAGGGTTAAAGTGTTTGTCTACCGTTTTATTTTCCCCTGCAAGGTAAGGGCATATTGTGCTAGTATGCATTGCATACTAGCACATTATGTGAAACTTACCTTAAAACGAAGCCAAAACAAAGCTATTTCAGCGCCGCAATGTCAGAGCTGAAATAGCTCCCATTTTCACCCGTCTTGCTTCGCGGGCTCCGGCTCGGTGACTGGCCAGAGCCGTGATGATGTCACTCCCACGCATGCGCGTGGGAGCCGCCGTTCACGGCACACGGCTCTGAAGGAACGGCATGGATGGCTGTTCCTTCAGAGTGCATGCGCCAGTGATTTCAGTGGCTGTATGTAATGTAATCATCTCCTAAACGGTGCATGTTTGGAAGATATTTACACTACCTGTAGGTAAGCCTTATTATAGGCTTACCTATAAGTAAAAGTCAATAAAGGAAGTTTACTTCCTCTTTAAAGAGGAGCTCCATTTTTAATTGTTTCTTAAAAATCAGCAGCTACAAAAACTGTGGCTGCTAACTTTTAACAAACACACACTCACCTGTCCCATGATCCAGCGATCTGCTCACCCGAGCCATTCCTTCCCACAGTCTTCTCTCCCCGGCGCCGGCATCTCAACTGTTGGCACCTGGTAGGAATGCCGCCTCATCCCTTTAAACCCAAACACATATGAATTACACAGGTTCTAAAGCTAATTTAATGCAGATAAGGCACCAAGTGAGTTTAATTACCCCTTAATCAGCCACAAAACCTGTGTAATTAATATGTGTTTGGTTTTAAAGGGATGAGGTGGAAACCCTAGCGCCCGGCTGTGACAGATCGCGGCTTCACAGCTGGGTGCCCACTGCACATGCACAAGCATGCTACGCATTGTAAATGGTACAGCAGTCTTCTGCAGACATCCCAAGTCTCCCGTGAATCACAAGAGTCTCCTGCATTTGGCTGCGGGCTCCCGGACACCCGCGAACGCCAGGCAATCTCCCAGCTCTATCCACTGTCCACCAGCGCAGCCTCAGTGTTCACCAGCGGAGCGCTCCCAGCTCTGTCCCGCCCCCTCCCCTGGCCACAGACAGAAGAAAGAGCAGCCTGAGTGTCCAAATAGAGTACTGTCTGTGGCCAGGGGAGGGGGCAGGACGGAGCTGGGAGCTCTCCGCTGGTGAACACTAAGGCTGCACTGGTGGATACTGATAGGTGGCACTGAACAACACTGATGGGCTGCACTGCTGGGTAGTGATAGGCTGCACTGGTGTGCACTGATGAGGTGGCACTGGTGGGCACTGATGAACACTGATAGGCTGCAGTGATGGACACTGATAGGCTGCACTGATGGGCACTGATGAGGCGGCACTGATGGACACTGATGGGGCTGCACTGATGGGCACTGATAGGCTGCACTGGTGGGCACTGATGAGGTGGCACTGATGGACACTGATGGGGCTGCACTGATGGGCACTGATAGGCTGCACTGATGGACACTGATGGGCTGCACTGATAGGCTGAACTGGTGGGCAGTGATAGGCTGCACTGGTGGGCACTGATGACATGGCACTGATGGACACTGATGGGCTGTACTGGTAGGCACTGATGGACACTAATAGGCTGCACTAATGGACACTGATAGGCTGCACTGATGGACACTGATGGGCTGCACTGGTAGGCACTGATGAGGTGGCAATGATGGGCTGCACTGGTGGGCACTAATGGGGTGGCACTGATTGGCTGCACTGGTGGGCACTGATTGACACTGATAGGCTGCACTGGTAGGCACTGATGAGGTGACACGAATGGACACTGATGGTCACTGATAGGCTACACTGATGACATTGATGGGCTGTGCTGGTAGGCACTGATGAGGTGGCACGGATGGACACTGATAGGCTGCATTTAATTGGCACTGGTAAGGCTGCATTTCATTAGTGGGGAGGGGACAGGGTCGGCGTGAAGCATCACCTCCCTGAAATGAGTTTCTGCAGGTTGGGATGTCTGCTTCTGGGACCTGTGACGTGTCCCAGACGACTGTGGGGAGGGAGGGGAGAACTTCCGGTCAGATCACCTGGAGCGGAAGTGGGAGTGGGTAATTGCCAAAACCAGATATCCGCTCCCCCCTCAAACAATTGCCATTTGGAGAAGAGGAGGGGGGGTGGGGGCCCTAAATTGCAACTTCCCCTTTTGGGTGGTGCTCCGCTTTTAATGAGTTTTTGTAAAATTCACTGGGTGTGAATCCTGAGAAGGAAGCGAGTCCTTCGCGAAATGCATCTGAAGATCATTGTTCCCTTACATGTGATTTTTTTTTTTTAACAGAAAAGTTTTTATTTGCTCCAAAAGGAGGGTATATAAAACATACAAACAAAAAAAAAATGAAAACAAAACTAACAAAATGCTGCTACACAATATGCATATACATATGTAAAAAAAAAGGTAAAATAAATAAGAAAAAAATACATTTTTAAACGTGCCCTGTCCCGACAAACTCGCGTGCAGAAGCGAACGCATACGTGACTAGCACCCGCATATGAAACTGGTGTTCAAACCACACAGGTGAGGTATCGCCGCGATCGGTAGAGCCAGAGCAATAATTCTAGCCCTAGACCTCCTCTGTAACTCAAAACACCCAACCTGTAGGGTTTTTTAAATGTCGCCTATGGAGATTTTTAAGGGTAAAAGTTTGTCGTGATTCCACGAGCAGGCGCAATTTTGAAGCGTGACGTGTTGGGTATCAATTTACTCGGCATAACATTATCTTTCACAATATAAAAAAAATTGGGCTAACTTTACTGTTGTCTTATTTTTTAAATCAAAAAAGTGTATTTTTTCCCCAAAAAAAATGCGCTTGTAAGACCGCTGCGCAAATATGGTGTGACAGAAGATATTGCAACGACCGCCATTTTATTCTCTAGTGTGTTAGAAAAAAAATGTATAATGTTTGGGGGATCTAAGTAATTTTCTAGCAAAAAAAATAACTGTTTTTAACTTGTAAACAACAAATCTCAGAAAGAGGCTCGGTCCTTAAGTAGTTATATATATTTTTTTTTATATGGTGATAATAAAAAGATTGATATTTTATTCCTTATGTGTGATTTCTGGGTGGCCTCAGTCAAAAGTCCCAATCATGTCTGCTTTTTCTTTTGGGTAGCCAAGGGTCCTTATGCTTATTAATCAGCAATCTGTCCCATGTGTGAATCTTATATTGTACAGTTGTCCATTTCCCAGCAGTAGAGAAGCTTTGTGGCCCAGTGTGGAATTCAGCGTTGCTCGTTTTGCGCATACTAATAAAGTTATTGCGATGTACGGATGCTGCCGAGGCTCCTCCCCGGTGTCACGTTGCAGTTTGATGGCTGCTGACATGGCGGTCCCGGGGAAGGCGGAGGGGGAAGCAGCTGGATGCGGCAGCCCTCTCCTCTTTCCCGGGCCCTCCATGTCCCCGAGACTGTTCTTTCTGCTCCTGAGCCTGGCGTGCCTGGCCGGCCGGGTGGGCGCCCTCATAGAAGGACTGTACTGCGGACAAGAAGTGTGCTATGATGTGCTGGGGGTGGGCAGAGAGTCCAGCAAGGCGGACATTGGCCGGGCATACCGGCAGCTGGCCAGAAAGTACCACCCGGACCGGTACCGGTCTAATGAAGAGAAGGAGAACGCACACAACAACTTCCTGCTGGTGGCCACAGCCTACGAGACTCTGAAGGTGAGGACACTCCATGCTTCACAATAACTCATTGGGTGCCAAGTGTGGGTCACATAGGAGGCTTACCCCCAGGTGGGTTCTTTGGGCTACGCCAGACAATGAACAGGGTCACCTGTCCTACACAGGAGTTACACCTTACTAAAGATGGGCTCAGGCGTGTTCACAGCTCCACATGCCCGAGTCCGCCAGGAAGCTGACACTCCGCGGCGCTAATCACAGGCAGGGAGACATTTCCTGATCTGTGCAGCCCAAGGCATGCCCAACCAATGCCAGGTGGGGGGGGGGGGGGGGACGCCACTGTCATGTGAAAAGTCAAACGTTAACTGCTTGCCGAGCAGTCGCAGTTGTTATATGGCGACAGGTTGGATCTCCTGGGCAAATCGCCGTAGGTGTACGTCGGCCGTTTTAAGAGTTCTAGAGGGCACGCGATGCCAGCGACCTACGATCGCACCTCAGGGTAGCAGAACGGCGATCTGTCAATGTAAGCAAACAGATCCCCATTCACTCAGGGGAGTAGAGAGAGAGATCGTCTGTTCCTAGTGATTATGAACAGCGATCTCTCTACTCCCCCCCCCCCCCCCCCCCCAGGGAACACTTAACCCCTTGATTGCCCCCTAGTGTTAACCCCTTCCCTGCCAGTGACATTTATACAGTAATCATTGGCTATTTTTTTTTAGCTCCGATCGCTGTATAAATATCAATGGTCCCAAAAAAAAATTGTCCAATCTGTCTGCTGCTATACTTTGCAGTGCGATTTGTGGCCATTAATTTTGTATTGATGCAAATCGCACCGCAAAGTATCGGTATCGAGAGCATTTGGGCGAGTACCGATACTCACGCAAATGTATCTTTACTCCGTACCTAGTGATCAGGCCATAGGTATCTGTAACGCCAATCCAGTTATCGATGGATAGGGTGGGAGCCAGAACACCACAGCCCCTCGCTACCAGAGGACCTGTCACCTAACTAGGTAACGCACCAAGGACTGGTTGCAGTTCCTTTTGCTGTTTACTCTTGAGAACTCCCTTCTCAGGCACCTTTCAGATGGGCAGACTACAGCAGCAGATCCGCCTACTCTGACCAAGCAGATGACAGGTCCGTGTTCATTCCGCTTAGCGGACACAGAGACAGTCTGCTTTCCTGTATGGAGGGTCAGATGGAAACAGACTGCCTGTCCGTTTCCTTCTGACTGTCATCGGATACGGGTGTATTTTATCGGATGTAGGTGGGTGTCAACTGACAGATGGGCAGTGGGTGGTCCAATCGGGCCTGCCTAAAAAAAACTGACAGGCAGACCCAATCGGTCTACCTGCGTGAAAGGGGCTTTAGTGTTTGCAGGTGAACCTTTTGTTGTTGTAGTGTTGCAAGACCCCCACTGTGCTATTGTAAACTCAGACCTCTTAAGAAGTGCCAGGCCCCACATGCACCCGTTTAGTAACTTCAAACCAAGCGTTGTGCTGTTAAACAACTTTTACTGAAAGTCCAGCATGGCATACATAACAAGGCAGAATGTTCTTTCCCTAACTAACTTTAGCAGTGGCTGCCCTAGCGTACGTGCAGAGTTAGGGCTCATGCACACAGGACGTTTAAAAAACGCCAGCGTTGCTGCCAAGAAAAAGCAGCTGTAAAAATGTGCTGCTAGCCCAGGGGTGGATCCAGAGTCTAGTCTAGGGAGGGACACTGCTGAAAATATGGTGTTTCTTACAGAACGGTATTTAACGTATCATACATTCCTAACCTTGTTTAAAACAGTGACACTGTTTTAAAGTGTTGCTGGCATCCCATTTATTTCTACTGAGACGCACAGCCGCTATATCCCAATATGACATGCTGGTGCGGGTCCCTGAATGCACCCTGCATGCATTCTGGAACCCACACGCATGACATATTGGGATATAGCGGCTGTGTGTCACAGTAGAAATAAATGGGATGCTGGCATTGGGATGCATGTAGCACTTTATGCATCCCCAAGCCAGTAAAAGACAGCCCTGAACGTTAGACGCATGTCTGAAGCACGCCCTGTGTAAATGAAGCCTAAAGATGACCTTTTCTGTCATTCCATATAGTCATTATTATTATGATAATCACTCAATACAGGTGTTGTGGCTCAACGCACCTGTACTGTGTGATTATCATGATGATGATGATTGGTAATTGTAATATGACACATGGAGGGGGTTAATGTACTCGCTGATATATTACTGACTAGTGGCAATTAATTAACCCCTTTGTGCTGCATTAGTGCCACTAGTGGCAGTGTTTATAAACCCCTTCATGCTGTAGCAGAAAAGGGGTTAATTAACACTGGTGCCACTGTCACTAACCACTTCAGCCCCAGAAGATTTGGCTGCTTAATGACCAGGCTATTTCTTGCGATAAAGCACTACAACGCTTTAACTGACAATTGTGCGGTCGTGCGACGCTGTACCCAAACAAAATTGACATCCTTTTTTCCCCACAAATAGAGCTTTCTTTTGGTGGTATTTGATCACCTCTGCAGTTTTTATTTTTTGCGCTATAAACAAAAAGAGTGACAATTTTGAAAAAAACACTATTTTGTACTTTTTGCTATAATAAATATCCCCAATTTTTTTTTAAAAAAAGCAAATTTTTTCCTCAGTTTAGGCCGATATGTATTCTTCTACATATTTTTGGTAAGAAAAATCACAATAAGCGTATATTGATTGGTTTGCGCAAAAGTTAAAGCATCTACAAAATAGGGGAAAGATTTATGGCATTTTTATGATTCTTTTTTTTTTTTTTTTACTAGTAATGGCGGCAATCTGCGATATTTTTTTTTTTTTTTTTTTTTGCGACATTATGGCATACAGATCGGACACTTTTGACACTTTTTGGGACTATTGCCAATTATACAGCGATCAGTGCTATAAATATGCACTGATTACTTTGTAAATGTCAAGAGGTTAATACTAGGGTTTAACTGTCTTCCCTAGTGTGTGTTCTAACTGTAGGGGGATCCGCCCCTGTGTTAGTCGTGTTTTTGACTAGTGTAGGGGGATCCGCCCCTGTGTTAGTCGTGTTTTTGACTAGTGTTTATGGGCGTTTTGACAGTAGGGCTAGATCTTACTTTTTTATACAGTAAGTGATCAAATTCCTTCTATTTCCTCTGTTCTCAGCTGCATAAGAGCTGGGGAGGAAAAACAGCAGTACACTGAACTTCCTAGTGAAATGCTGGGGGGGGTTTGTTTGTCAGGACAAGTCTGATCATAGGAGGAGAGCAGGCTAAGTTGAGCAGGCTAAGTTCCCATCACAGTTAGAGAATTGACTACGCTGTGCTCTCATGGGTAGTGTGGTCAGTTTATAATAGGAAAGCCGAGGGACTGGCAAGAACCAGAGGTTTTTACACAAAGGAAGCAAAAGAAAAGAGAACAGGATATGTTTTCATACAAGTATATGGCACAGTAGGCACACATCAACAATATGAAATGTTGGGTTTACGTACTCTATGATGCCTATATTGGGGATAATGTTAAACCCCCTCTAACTGATGGCTGGACAAAAAAATAATCGAAATGCTTGTTTTACTAAAAGCACAGTTATGACGCTGCAGTCCCAAGCCGTCTCTTTTGTTTACATCTGGTAGGGTCCTTCTTAGGGTGTATGTCACTGCTTTTGTGATATGGATACTTCCCATTGGCTGTTTAGCAACTGGGTCCTTTTAGGATCACGAAGAGGAATGATGTCAGCCATGAGGGACTGTAGGGGACTGGCTGACGAGGGACCATCTGCAACACTGGGTTACCAGTAACCAAGAAACTGCCCAGATGAGGGACCTTGACTTAGGTGAGTATAACTTGCTTCAGCAGATGAGAACAGCAAAACATCTTGCAGGTGTTGAAGGAGGTTCATATTTTGCCCAGAACGATGGTTTAATATGGCCTATTCGTTTTGTCTAAATTCCTGGAGCTGGGAAGGCTGCTAATTAGCCAAACTCTGAACTAATTAAACACAGAAACGCGCAGAACCTGCATTCTGGGCCGATGTCTACCTGGCTTTGAAACACTTCTCAGTGGGTAAATAATGGCAGGCGGCCCTCTAATCCCTCCTGTATTGAATTGTTTTGTAATTGTCCTTTCTTCCCCGATGTAAAGTGCTGCACAAACTGGTGGTGCCATATAAATCCTGTATAATAATAAAAAATAATAATTGTAAAGTCTTCTTTTTTTTTTTTTTTTGAAATAACAAACATATACTTACCTGCTCTGTTGTAGTGGATTAGCTGTGCTATAGGGGCACCCAAGCCGAGCTGCAGCTCCGTGTGCCCGCCCCCTCTCTCTCCTGATTGGCTAACTGACTTTGACAGCCGCGGCAGCCAATGGCACCGCTGCTGTGTCTCAGCCAATCAGGAGGAGAGTCCCGGACAGCCGAGGGAATTGTGGACAGAAAGGAGGCTCGGGTAAATATTAGGGGGTGCTGGGGTGGCTGCTGCACACAGAAGGTTTTTTATCTTAATGCATAGAATGCATTAAGATATAAAACCTTTTGCCTTTTACAACTCCTTTTAAGTATCAGGTCTAGGAACCCCTGCCAGAGGCAATTGGGCATGCAAACAGGTTTTCCACTTTGTCAAGCTTACACAGCTGACTTTTTAACAACGGCATGTTCATTATAGAACAAATCTGGTAGCTTTATTCTCATTTGAAGTTCTGTACTCACTAGTAAACTGTGAGTATGGCGTGTGTTTGTTTATATTGCAGTGAGAACTCTGATCTTTTGTAGGGATGACTCATTCTTTGATTCCCGTTTGGCAGTGTTTTTTTTTTTTTTTTTGCTTGAGTGCTGTAAGATTTTTATTGGCCCACGTGTGTGAATCTCAGGTGTCAGCCCCAAGTTGATTTGAAATATATTTAAACAACCTAAAAAATGTGAGTTTTAAACAGATGTAAAAAAATATATAGAAACAGGTCTAGGATTATAGAGAGAGGTATATACATATTGAGCAGGGCCCTCTGATTCCTCCTGTATTGTAACTGTACTGTCTGCCCTCATGTTGTAAAGAGCTGCGCAAACTGTTGGCTCTATATAAATCCTGTATATTAATTCTATCTCCTCCTGGTTTTACAATAGCTGCAGATGGCAACTAGTCAATGCAGTGTACAGGCTTGGTGGCTACTTCTCACGCAGCTGTTAATCCCAGCATCTGGAATAAGTAGGATCCTGCTGCTGGGATTCACAGCATGGCGCAAACGGTGCCTAAAACATATTACCTTGGTTCAGTCTCTGTGTTTTAAATGTTATGCTTTTAAAATGCATTTTTAATCGTTTTATATTGTACATTTTGTCTGTTAGGATGAGGAAACGCGGAAGGATTATGATTACATGTTGGATCACCCTGAGGAATACTACAGACACTACTATCATTATTATAGTAGGAGGCTGGCGCCGAAGGTGGATGTGAGAATTGTCATCTTGGTTACAGTGTGTCTCATCTCAATTTTTCAGGTAACTTGTAGCCTTTTAATAACTACATGATTTTGCTTAAAGTAGAACTGCAGCAAAAAAAAACAACAAAAAAAAAATTCTCCAAAGGCAGTATTCTGAATAAAGAAACTATTCCTGTTACCACTTCAATACAGGGCATTTTCACCCCCTTCCTGTCCATGCCAATTTTCAGTTTTCAGCACTGTAACATTTTGAATGACAATTACGCGGTCATGCAACACTGTACCCATATGACATTTTTATCTTTTTTTTCCCCACAAATAGAGCTTTTGGTGGTATTTGATCACCTCTGTGGTTTTTATTTTTTGTGCTATAAACAAAAGAAGAGCGACAAGTTTGGAAAAAAAAAAAAATTTTTTTAATTTTTTGAGATAATAAATTTCCCATTTATTTTTTAAAAACATTTTTTTTTTCTCAGTTTAGGCCGATATGTATTCTACATATTTTTGGTAAAAAAAATTGCAATAAGCGTATATTGATTGGTTTGCGCAAAAGTTATAGCACCTACAAAATAGGGGATAGATTTATGTCATTTTTATTTATATATTATAAATAAATTAATTATTTTATTTTATATATATATACACTATTTTGGAACCATTCACTTTTACACAGCAATCAGTGCTATAAAAATGGGGGGCGATCAAGGGGTTAAATGTGTTACCTAGGGAGTGATTCTAACTGGGGGGGGGGGGGGGGGCTGAGTTGGGGAGGAGACCCATCGGTGTCCCTATATACAAGGAACACACGATCAGTCTCCTCTCCCCTGACAGGACGTGGATCTGTGTGTCTACAAACACAGATCCACAGTCCTGTTCTGTAATGAGCAATCACGAGTGCCCGGCGGTCATCACGGACGCCGGGCATGCGCAACAACTCCTAGGTGACGCGGCAGCGCGCCCCCACTGCCGCCAGGAAGCTGAGGACGTCATATGACACCCGCCCAGGATGGAAGATTCCATCATATGTCTGAGCGGGTAGGGAAGTGGTTAAACTTTAACCTTGTCTCTCCTTTTAACCTCTCGACTATAGCTGTGGATTTCTTTTATTAAAAAAAAAAAAGCCAGAGAGGATTGGAGCTGGACACTTCTTTCTCATCTAGCCGACAATGGTGGCGGGGTGCATAAAGTGAAAATAAAATAAAATTGGAAAAGTACCATATGATGCAGTTGCAGTGAGTTTCCTAAAGTAGTGCACTACTTTTGGTGCTGTGGCGGCTGGTGCTCAATTGTTTTGGGGGACGACAAACAAACCTCCCAGCCCCCTACACCCCTATGATCGATCGATCATTTCGCACAGCCCCTTACACCCCTATGATCGATCGATCATTTCGCACAGCCCCTTACACCCCTATGATCGGTCGATCGTCCCGCACTACTTACCCCATCCAGGTCACGAGCTGCTTCTCCTTGGTGGCTTCACAGGTGGCTTCGGCTTCTTCCCAGCTGCTTCCCAGTCGGCTTCCCCACTGCTTCTCCTATCGGCCAATCCGGTCGCTTCTTCTCCCGGGGAAATCAGGTCTTAAGACCCGCTTCCTGGTTGGCTGGGAGGAGAAGCAGGAAGACAATACCGAATATTAATTTTCTAATAATTAGTCACACAAGTGGTTGGGCTCAGGGTGCAGTGCTCTGCACCCAAAGCCCACCCATTTTGAAGCCAATTGGAGCCTCGGGCTCTAATCACACGCTTTAAAAAAAAAAAAAAAACCCATAGTAATCATTGCATTCTGTGCCCCGTATGAGCATGAGCGGCCGCCACTGGTGCGGCGTGATTTCAGCCCATTCAGAATGAACACAGAACTGCATGTGAACTGCCCCTTATATTTTGGTGAAAAAAAAAATTGGGTGGTGTTTTTTTATTTGTTATGTAAGCGTAGGTGTTGGCATGGGCAGGGGTTTGGTTAATGTTCTCCCTCCTTTTCAGGAAACTAGTGGTGCAAACAAACTTGGTGTTTGCCAGCACTGGGTTGGTGTTTTCAGGAAACTAATTTATGCCAAGGGCCACTTCATTTTTTCCAGATGAGAACACTGGGCATGCTAAGAACTCCCCAAAGTACTTCCTTGGCGTACATATGACATGTAGTATGCCCAATCCTTCTGCCCTGCTACCAATCTCCCCTAGCACTTGCAAGCAATTCCTGGCTCTCAAAGAGTCGGGTGATGCTGTGTAAATACAGCGGCTGTAGAAGAAGCAAGGGACCACCTGACACAATGGGGTTGATTTACTAAAACTGGAGAGTGCAAAATCTGGTGCAGCTGTGCATGGTAGCCATTCAACTTCTAAGGCCCCTTTCACACGAGGCGGACTCCATTTCTTCGGAGCCCGCCTCGGTCCGCCGGCTCAGCGGGAGATCAGTCCGTTGATCTCCTCTGAGCCGGCGGATGACAGGTCCCTCTCTGCTCACTGAGCGGGGAGGGGCTTGTCAGGCGCCGCTGCCGCCTATGGAGGGATCAGATGAAAACGGACAGCATGTCCGTTTTCATCAGATCTCACCCGATCCGCCAGCGACGGACCTGGACGTAGGGCCATCCGTCTGCTTTTAGCGGATCGGACCGGGTCGGATGTCAGCGGACATGTCTCTGCTGACATCCAACACTTCATAGACTAACAAGGAGCGCCCGTTCAGGTCCGCTGTCAAAACTGACAGGCGGACCTGAACGGTCTGATCGTGTGAAAGGGGCCTAACTTCAGCTTGTTTGATTCAGCTTTGACAAGAAAACCTGGAAGCTGATTGGTTTCTATGCAGAGCTGCACAAGATTTTGCACTCATGTTTTAGTAAATCAACCTCAATGTTTATCAACCCTGTTCAGGTGGTATCAAAATTACCTTTTGTTTCATTGATCTGCATATGATGTCTGTTATTCTAACCTGACAAGTAAAAATAGTTTTTTGGGTTTTTTTTATATATTTTTTTATTTTTATGACCATTTTATTAACCATTAATGCACATTTTTTTTAAAATTGATTCAATATATCTAGACAGGAATTGTCTGTCAGATATGTGGTGTATTCCACAATCCAATCCCAACTGGACATACGTGAACTCTAACCCTGGCCATCCTTCTCAATATACACAGAGACCCAAGATCATTTGATCTTTTGTGTCTTGCTTAGGAGCAGTAGCAGAGTGGCTATCTGGCTAATCACAACAGCTGGATTTTAGGAAGAATGGGATGCATGGCTATTCAAACCGAAATATATGATGTACTTTGTTAACCTAAAAAAGCTGCTTTTTTTTTTTTTTTTTTTTTTTTTTTTTACCTGAGGTAAGAACTTGTCCAAAGCTTGATGGCTCTCATGTTACTAATGCAGCATGCATGCTTTCATTTTGGCATTATCTTTATTTTTTTCTTGTATTTCTTTCCCAGTTTTACAGTTGGAGAAGTAGCTACAATGAAGCCATTAAATACTTATCAACAGTGCCAAAATACCGAATCCAGGCCACTGAAATAGCAAAACAGCAAGGTTTATTAAACCGTGCAAAAGAGAAGGGAAAAAACAGGAGGTCTAAAGAAGAAATCAAGGAGGAAGATGAGGAGAGAATAAGGGACATTATAAAGAACAAAATAGACATCAAAGGAGGTTATCAAAAACCACAAATCTATGACATCCTACTATTCCAGATAGTCTTGTTCCCCTATTATTTGTTCAAGTACATCACCTGGTACGTTCACTGGGTGTATAGATTCAACATTAAACGGGAGGAGTATGGTGAAGAGGAAAAACTCTACCTCATCCGGAGAAACATGAAAATGTCACAGACCCAGTTTGATAGTTTAGAAGATGATCGGAAAAAATTGTTTCTTGAGGAGGAGCTGTGGAAACGAGAAAATTATGAAGTAAGTAGAGGGTAAAACCAGTTGTTTGCACGTATTAACATTGAAGGAGTGGACGTTTGTATGAGCTAAAATTGTCATTTTTGGAACGTGTGCTACTGCTATTAGCAACCCACACTCGCTGTCATTTTTTTGTATGCAATAGAGATCTATACTGTATATGACCATAATGGGGTAAAGAATTTAATATTCAAAATCATTGAAATGTACTTAAAGTAGATGTTCACTCAAAACCTAACTAACTCTAACTCTAAACCTACTCACAGCCACACTAATCTATCTAACTCTGTAAAGAAGAAATCGCTATACATACATACCTTTTCTGAAAGCGATCAGAAGATTTCCTCTCTTACTGTTCCAGTGTCAACCCAAAATTTGAGATTTTCTTTTACTTTCATTTTTAATAGCGGTAAAATGGACAAATAGGGATGGTGAGTCTCCCTATAAGACCCCTCACACACTGGGGCGGGCGTTGACGGTAAAACGCCGCTAGTTTTATGGCCGAATAGAGCCGCTAAAAGTGACGGTAAAGCGCCGCTATTCGTCCGCTAGCGGGTCGCTTTTAACCCCCGCTAGTGGCCAAATAAAGGGTTAAATGCGCCCGTGTAGCGCCGCTGCCAAGGCGCTTTGCAGGCGCTTCAGCAGCGGTGCCCATTCATTTCAATGGGAAGGAGCGGTGTTCACCGCCCCAAAGATGCTGCTTGCGGGACTTTTTTTTTTTTTTTTAACAAACATAGGTGCTTTATTGTCATAAAAGGGTAATTTACAGTATACCAGTAGACACAGTACATAACACTACATATGAAGTAGACTGGTGCGGGCAGGGTACAGATCACAGTGCAATGACAATGAGGAATTTAACCTGAATTAATTTATCTTTGGATGCTATGACTAGTTTAGGACCATAGTCAAGACCGTTCTCCCAACCTTCTTTATCTAATGATGGTATATCTCCATGCCACATTTCCCATAGTTTCTCTATCTTGGAGTGCACTATACAGGGTAGAAAGGGGTTTAGTAAGGTCTCCAGGAATCAGTAGTTCCTCAATGGGATCAGCTTGAAGGAGGGGTTTTTGAGGGAACTGGGCCCTAGCTGCATGCCTGAGTTGTAAGTATCTAAATCTCATCCATTGGGGTAGTTGGTAAGTAGTCATTATCTCTGAGAGAGGCTTCAGCTCGCCCCGGGGCATTACGTGCCTCAGTTGTGATACCATAGCGGGCCCAAACCTGCGGGTCTGGGAAGGTGCGGAAATGTGTCAACGCTGGGTTTCCCCAAAGTGGATGTTAAGGGAACCATTGGCCCGGTTTCAAGTAGCGTCGCCTGGCAGCCACCCAGACCCTCCACGTTACCCGTGTAGGTCCTGGGATCTCTTGATACGCCCCTGGGCCTCTGTAGGGTAGGTTGCACAGGTCAGCTAGCGAGCCCAAACAGTTAGCCTCAAGGCAGACTGCAGCATTGGACCTGGAGCTCTGAAACCACCAGTGGACCGAGACAAGCATCGCAGCCCAGAAGTAAAGTTGAAAATTTGGGAGGGCCAGGCCCCCCAGATGGGCAGGCAGCCAAAGAGTGGAGCGTGCCAACCTAGGAGTCCCGCCACCCCAGATGAAGGAACCCAAACAGCGGTCAATCTCCCCAGAGAATGAGACTGGGACCCATACAGGGCAGTTTCTAAATAGGTAGTTGAATTTTGGGCAGTATCATCATCTTAAGGAGGTTGATACGTCCCAGAAGATTTAGTGGAAGGTTTGCCCATGCAGAGCATTTTGTACATAAGGTATTCATGACCGGCGTTAAATTCTTTTCTATATAGTCGGAGGAATTTTTCGTGATCAAGACCCCGAGGTATCTGAATTCCTCCACCCAATGTAACGGTGAGGAAGGGACCCCAGACGCAGCACCATCATCAATGGCGAACAGTACAGTTAATTTTAATACCTGAGAGCCCCCCAAATTCGTCAAAGAGTCTTAGGGCAGCTAGTAGAGAGGGACCGGCGTCGTTCAGATATAGGACAGCTGCTCTTCCAACATACCCACCCGCAGGCCCAGGACATCCATAGCACTCCTGATCGAAATTGCCAGGGGCTCCAATGCCAGGGCAAACAGGCTGGGGAGAGCGGGCACCCCTGACTCGTCCCGCGAAACAAATCAAATGGATCTTATATCCAATTATTGTACGGACTCGGCTCTGGGTGCATGGTATAGTAGCCTAATGCCGTGGATGAACTTGGGGCCAAACCCAAATTTGTGTAATACCTCCCACAGGTAGGTCCATTCAACTGAGTCAAATGCCTTCTCGGCATCAAGGGAGGCAATGACTCTGGTACCCGGGTTGTCATGTGGTACAGTAAGATTCAAGAAAAGGTGCCGGATATTTATGTTGGTTCCTTTGCCCGGCATAAACCCGGTCTGATCTATTCCGATCAGGTCTTCAATAACATGGGACAGGCGGATGGCCAAGACCTTAGCAAAGATCTTGGCATCAACATTAAGTAAGGATATGGGCCTGTATGATGCACAATCCAGGGGATCCTTGCCAGGCTTGGGAACCAACATGATTACTGCCTCATTCATCGAATCGGGTAGAGCCTCCAGTGTTGCAAACTTAGTCAGGAGTGAAGTTAATGTAGGGGCCAGAAGTTCAGTAAAGTTTGAGTAAAACTCGGATGGTAGGCCGTCCGCCCCAGGAGCCTTCCCCCCACGGAGGTGTCCCATAGCTACTTGTATCTCCTCAAGTGTAATATCTGCCTCAAGGCCCCCTCTAGCTTCCTCAGACAGTACAGGGATAGATAGCGGGTCAAGGAAGGAAGAGAGGGTAGATTCAGTAATATCGGCCTGGGAAGAATACACTTCCTCGAAATATTCCCTAAAACGGTTGTGGATACTATTAGGTGCAGAGAGTAATAGGCCTGAGCTGTCCCTGATGGAGCCTATGGGAGTGGACGGTATGCTACCCTTAGCCAGACATGCCAGAAGTTTCCCATTATTCCCACCATGCTCAAAGACACGTTGGGCCGAATATAGGAGAGCCTTGTCTGTCTGAGCTACCCTAGCAGTGGAGAGACTTCGCAACGCCTGTTTCCATGCCCTGTACCTCTCATCCCCTGGGGCGGAGACAGACTCAGCCTCTAGTGCAATAGCCCTCGTTTCAAGCTCCTCTACGGCACGAGTGGACTCTCGCTTAAGGCGAGCGATACTAGTCATGAATTCCCCCCTAACGCAGGCCTTGAAGGAGTCCCAAAGAATAGGTGGTGTGGTAGATTCAGAGTTGTCTGTCCAAAAGTTACAAATTGAGGCTGTAAAAGGTTCCTGCAGCCTCTCATCATTTGCCCAAAATCTAGATAACCTCCATAGGCGGGTCCAGGGGGGAATAGTCAAGGTTAGCGTTAGACATAAGGGTGTATGATCTGATATGCCTCTGGGAAGCACAGTCAGGTCCTGGACATACTGTAGAGCAGGGCTAGAGGCGTATACTAGGTCAATTCTAGATAGGGTTTTGTGTGATGAGGAATGACGTGTATTCCTTTTGCGTCAGGTGAATGTGTCTCCATACATCCAGTGAGGATGAAAGTATCCGCCCATTGTCTGAGGTCTGGAGTGTCACGCGTCGATGAGATTAGCTTGTCTAGTTCCACCGAGGGGACCATATTGAAGTCACCCAGGAGGAAGACTAAGGCTGTGTCAAACTACTACAATTTGCATGATCTCGTGAAGGATCTGGCCTGAGGCTGGTGGTGGTATATAGATCCCCACCAACACCACATCTTTATCATATATATTAGTATGAACTATAATAAATCTTCCCTCCCTGTCAGTTCTGCCTTCAAGGAGCCGAAACAGTAAAGTCTTGTGAACTAGGATGCTGACCCTGCGAGCATACGTAGAGTAAGTGGAGTGGTAATTTTGGCCTACCCAAGCCTTTGTAAGACAGACAGTTTTGTTTCCCTGCAGATGTGTCTCCTGCAAGATGCAAATCTGTGGGTTATGTTTTTGTAAAAAATGGAATACCAGGGATCGCTTCACCGCTGAGTTAAGGCCCCGTACATTCCATGAAATGATTGTGAACTCAGCCATCGGGGGTCAAGGGCGGGATAAGTATAGGGATGATCTGCTCGCGGGGCCAGCCATCCGTCCCAATCAACACATATAGCATCACATACAACTCCATGTCACTGGACTTTAAGTATAGACAAAGCAAAGCACCTGAAAAAAATAAAAAAAGTTAACAGACAAACCAACAACGCATCCCCCACCAAAACCAAGGAATGCATATTTTCCCAAACATCAAACACCCAATGTCAGGGATTGGGTACCAATGGGTGTAGTCACTTAGTGGATTTGGTCTGTCCACATATAGCGGTGAGAGACTCCGCTGCCAAAAGGAAACAGGAGAGAACACCAGAAGGAGTTTTACAGGCTCTTTCCAAACATTACCACAAGAAAAAAAAAGGAAAAAAAAAACAGGTTTTCTTCCGTAGCAAACCCAGGTGCAATTACATGCAAAGAAACTTAGTCCAGCAACACAGGAGAGTTCACTGGTGCAGGAGGCACCCGTACGTCTGTGGAGTGGCTAGGGGTATTATTCCTAGATGAACACAGTTTATAAGTGAGTATCAGGAAAATCAACTCGTATGTAGCATTCAAGGGACAGTATTGAAAATGAGATGTGTTCTTGCAGTACAGGAAATTGCCACTAGAGTCCGCTGCTGGATAGACAATAGTGCACTTGGAACTACAGTGAATGGGATTCTGCATAGAATAGAAATTGTGGTCTTGTAGTGCTGTGTATAAGTGCAGCCACACTTGCGTAGCTTTACCCAGGGAATCCATCAATTGCTGGTATCCCTGTTTAAGGCACAGTTAATCCTAATGTATGGATTGGCAGGCTTACAGTCAAACATCACCTGGACTTACCAGGGGCACAGAACTTGAACGTTACAAAATATCAGTCAGCTAAAGAAGAAGAAAAAAAGGGGCACAACTGGTGCAAATAGGGGCTCACTTGCAAGTGAGATGTAGCCATCCTGCAGCATGTAGAGAAGGTGATCCTCAGGATTTGTATACCATTCCTCAGCGATTTGGAGGGAGCGACTCCAGCCATGCAGATGCGTCCCGGGGGGAGTTGAAAAATCTGGTTGTCTCCCCGTGCTAAACCTTTAGTCGTGCAGAAAACAATATGCTGTAACGGATACCCTTAAGCCACATGGCTGCTTTTACATGATCGAAGGATCGCCTCAATTTTTGAGTTTCCACTGAGTAGTCAGGAAATATGTGGATTTTGTTGTTTTGGTACAGCAATTCGCCCTTCACTCTGGCCACTCTGAGAACCTCATCTCTAGCCCTAAAGTTCAGGAACTTGAGGATGAATGTGCGTGGAGGTGCACCCGGGGGACCCTGCTTGGGTGGAATGCGGTGGGCCCTCTCAACAGCATAAAAGAGCGAAAACTGAGCCTCTGGCAGGAGGGAATGGAGAAATTCCTTCACAAACACAGTCGGATGCTGACCCTCAGCCCCCTCCGCCATGCCAGCAATGCGGAGGTTGTTCCTCTTGTTGTGATTTTCCGCATCCTAAGATTTGTATTCAAGGGCCCTTATTTTAGTGTGTAAGGCACGGAGGTCAGCTCCATGGTTCTCCACCGTATCCTCTACATGTCCTAGGTGCTGCTCAGCAGAGGTCAATCTGGAGCGCGTTTTGTCCATATCTTGCCTAATAAGCCCCACATCTAATTGCACAGCATCAACCTTAGTAGTTAGGGGGGTGATGGAGGCTTGGCAGTTTGCAATAGCTGCCAGAACATCAACCAGACCCGGTTGGGAAGGAGAGGATTGTCCTGCCTGCTCCGTCTGGGACGCCATATTGGTATAGGAGCGCGTCGCGGTCTGCACAGGCGGCTCCGGTTCCACAGCTACAGGGGGAAATTTGAGCTTCTTACCCCTTCCTTGTGGAGCCTGGGCTGAGCGGCGGTGCATGTAGATGCTTTGTGCCTGGAATCCGGGTCTCGTTGCTGCCGTGAGGGAGAGAAAACCTAGGATCTCAGCGGAGCTCTCGTTTCAGACATCCTCTCACAGTGCCATCTTGGCCACGCCCCCCAGGACATTTTTTTACTGTCCTGCCAGCGCACCGCCCCTGTGTGAAAGCACTCAGGCTCTCACACTGGGACTGCAGGGAAGGTGTTTTTCAGGCGCTATTCTTAGCCCAAAAGTGCCTGAAAAACTCTCCAGTGTGAAAGGGGTCTAAGGGGGCACACACAGCAGTACAGCCTGACAAATGTTCTAATTCACCTCCACTCTATCCTAAACTAAGATTTTAAGTTTTAGTTACACTTTTAGGTGAGTCCGGTTTGGATGCAGTTGGCTACACCTTTTTGTTCTCATTTTCATTCCACTAGTTTTAATGAATCGGCTCCATTATGTTAATGTGTGTGACTGTATATCAAAATAAAAAAAGTAACTGAAGGACACATCTGTTAGATTAACGCTTAGGGATCCATTTGTTCCCTGCACACGTTGGATCTTGACTTTAATTTGACTGTAGTTTGTGGCAATAGTAGATCCAGCATAGATTATGCTTTTTGGGCTTGATAGTTGTGTATGTTTTGGCAAAGGAAAACTGGGAAAGCAAAATCAAGCAATTCTGTTTTTGTGTTTTCTACAGATATACAAAAATCAGGAAGAAGAAAAAATGAAGCTGAAGATGGCTTCAGACCCTCGGTGGAAGAGATACAGAAGGTGGATGAAAAACGAGGGACCAGGAAGACTGACATTTGCAGATGATTGATTGACAGGCTTGTTCCTTGACAGATTATTTTCTTAAAATAAATTAGGAGATTTTTGTACTCGCTGCAACAATGTCATCTTAAACTGCATCATTACTTTTACCCTTGTTTTACAGCAATACATGTTTATTGAAGTTGCCATCATATCCACAAACTATTTTCAGACAATTGCTGCTTCATTTATTACAATTCAAAATCTTATTGTACCATTCTGAATCTACATACTAGGAGAGTATCGGAAAATTAAAAATGTATTTTTAATAATATTGATGGTAGAGGTCTGCCGCACTGCCTTGCTGTTGTAGTTTTTATTTTTTTGGTCTTACAAGTACCATATCTTGTAAAGAGAGACATTTTCATTAAGTCACTGGTACTGCAAGAGACACTACAGCTTTAGGACATAATCTTTATGCCAATCTAGCTCCTTCTCAACCAGCTTATTATCCAAAACTGAAGAATGATCACATGTTCACTAATTTCTGTATTAAACAATTTCACATACTGTAAAACACAGAGACCGAAGCTCCCATGCAATTTAGGTTGCCTATCGCAATTCTGTTTTAAGCTTCCATTCACACCTTTATTGAAATGAATATGCATAAAAATATGCAAAAAATGGGGCTAAGAGAAACAAATATATTTTGTTTGTGTTCTATGCCAAATTGTTTAAGAAGACAACTGAGCACTTAATTGTGTGTGTGTGTGTGTACTGGTCCTTCAGTTTCTGGCACTGGTGATTTTATTGGGATCAAATATCAAATGTAAATGCAAGTCTGAATAGATGGGTGGAACACGTTACAGCTGCCTTTACTTGTCCAGTGTAATCTCAACCTTCTTTCATGGTTACTACCATCATCATAGGAGTGAATCTGTGCACACAGAGGCCAAGATAGCTTCACTTTAACCACTTGCCGGCCGCTTCACGCCGGATTCCATCAACAGAATGGCATAGGCAGGCAAAAGGGTGTACCTGTATGTCTCTTTTGAATTTGCTGCCTAGCGGGCGTGGGAGCGTGCCCGCGGGTCCTGTGTGAACTCGATGTTCGCCGGCGGCCCGCAATTGCGGAGATGAGAGGCAGAATGGGAAGATGCCTATGTAAACAAGGCATTTCCCTGTTCTGCCTAGCAACATGACAGGGATCTACTGCTCCCTGTCATCAGGAGCAGTGATCTGTCATGTTGTAGTGAGCCCACCCACCCTATAGTTAGAACACATCCAGGGAACATACTTAACCCCTTGATTGCCCCCTAGTTTTTAACCCCTTTCCCTGCCAGTGTCATTTATACAGTAATCAGTGGTTATTTGTAGCTCTGATCGCTGTATAATAGTCAATGGTCCCAAAATAGTGTCAAAAGTGTCCGATCTGTCCGCCATAATGTCACAGTCCCTATAATCACAGATCGCCGCCATTACTAGTAAAAAAAAAAAAAAAAAAATATACAAATGCTGTAAATCTATCCCCCTATTTTGTAGACGCTATAACTTTTGAGCAAACCAATCAATATACACTTATTGCAATTTTTTTTTTTTTTATATACCAAAAAATATGTAGAATACATATCGGCCTAAACTGTGCAAGGTTATATAATATAATATATATATATATATATTTTTTTTTTGGGGGGGGGGGGATATTTATTAAATTTTATTTACATCCAACCGTCCACAGAGGAGAGTGGGCTTTGTCTGCTCTGCATAAGCGGAGCCGACACGGACCAGCCATCTGCCTGCTCAGTGTACATATTCTCTGCTGAGTAGGCAGACTCCAAAGGAGCCTGCTCCCTGTGTAGGGGGCCTTAGGCTGATTACATAATACACTGGCTTTACTTTTTTTTTTTTTTTTTTTTTTAAAGTGCATTCCCTTGTGGTTTGTTAAATATATAATTGAAAGTGTTTTATTATACCTGTTGATAGGTGCAAATGAAATGGTTGATTTTGCTAGAAATGCAATACCCACATTGAGGCTCACAGCTTGAAATAAACAAGCGTCATGTGTCTACGATCAGGTATATTGAGCAAGAGGATTGCTTGACAGCAACATTAACCACTTGTCGCCCGCCCTATTACAGAATGACGGCGGCAAAGTGGTTTGATATTCCTGATCGGACGTCATATGACGTGATCAGGAATATCGAGCCGCTGCGCGCCCCCGGGGGCGCGCATCAAAGCGATCGTTGTTGCGGGGTGTCAGTCTGACACCTTGCAACACCGATCCGACGGAGACTCTTTACCACGTGATCAGCCGTGTCCAATCACTAGGAAATAGGAAGAGCCGGTGATCGGCTTTTCCTCACTCGCGTCTGACAGACGCGAGTAGAGGAGAGCCGATCGGCTGCTCACCTGACAGGGGGGGGTCTGTGCTGATTGTTTATCAGCACAGCCCCCCCTCGGATCCTACCCAGGACCACCAGGGAAGCGATCCACACTGGACCACCAGGTATGCCCCTAGACCACCAGGGAAATGCCACTCTGTGCCCAGGCAGCTGCCAATCTGTGCCCAGGCAGCTGCCAGTCAGTGCCCACTGCAATGCCTACCACTGCCAGTGCCACCAGGGATGCCCATCAGTGCCTCATTTTAGTGCCGCGTATCAGTGCCCAGCAGTGCTGCCTATCAGTGCCCAGCAATGCCTACCTAGCAGTGCCGCCTTTCATTGCCCATCAGTGTCGCCCATCAGTGCCGCCTATCAATGCCCATCAGTGCCGCATTTCAGTGCCCGCTCATTGGTGCCACCTCCGCCGTATCAGTGCCTGTCAGTGCCGCCTTATCAGTGCCCATCAGTGAAAGAGCAAACTTACTTATTTACAATTTTTTTTTAACAGAAACAAAAGCAAAACTTTTATTTTTTTCAAAATGTTTTTATTTTTTGTTTAGCAAAAAATAAAAACCGCAGAGGTGATCAAATACCACCAAAAGAAAGGTCTATTTGTGGGAACAAAATGATAAAAATTGAGTTTGGGCACAGTGTAGCATGACCGCGCAATTGTCATTCAAACTGCGACAGCGCTGAAAGCTGAAAATTGGTCTGGGCAGGAAGGTGTCTAAGTGCCCAGTATTGAAGTGGTTAAATAGAAGGACTAACAGTTCACTATCAGGGGATGTCAAGGCTCAATAAGTGAGTGGACTATTTAAACAGTTGGACCCTTAAGCTGGGTACACACTATTCATTTTTTTTTTGTGCAACCCAGCTGGTTGCACAAAAAAAAACTCAGATCTGGTCAGAGACACTGTACTAACTATGCAAGGTAAGTACAGCGATCTCCCCCTCTGAGTTGTTGGGTTCTGATGGGGGGATATTTTTATTATTATCATTGCACATGTCCTTAGAGAGCCATGAAGCAAATGGGTATCAATACAAGGCAAAACATATATTGCCAGCACACCATGGATCTTAAATATAGTGTCCAAAAAAGTTATTAAAGTGAGCACAACAGTAAATTGCAATATTTGAGGGCTACACAGGACCCCTTCATTAGGCATGTGATAAAGGGATCCTGCATGACTCCAAAATGTCATAATTTAGTGCTGTGATGTGATTGCTTTCAGAATTTTCTTGGATGCTATTTTAACCATTTTCCGACTGGCTCCAGCCGATATACATCGGCAAACTGGCATGGGTGCGCAAAACCACGTACCTGTTTGCTACCCCAGCCACATTTACTGCACTTTTTAGTATAATTGAACCGAATTTTTACCGCCTATATTTTTTATTACATGTTGGAAAAACATTTTTATACCAATAAATTTCCCATTCCTATCGGATTTACACCATGTGGAGGTTTTTCTTTTTCTCCCTGTCATACCATGGAAATTACTGATTACTGAGTAGAGCTTGGTTAGCGATCCAAGCCAGCCCCTGAACAGGAAACGGCCATCAAGAAGTCCGGGCTGGATCCATCTTCTCCAGCGGTGAGCAAGTCCCTGGACTCTTTCTCCTAAGAGCCGGTTCACACGGGGGCGACTTGTCAAGCGATCTAGCCGCCTGACAAGTCGCCTCCCGTTCTGTACAATGGAACCGTTCTAATCGGAGCGACGCAAGTCGCTCCGACTTAGAAGAAAGGTTCCTGTACTACTTTGGGGGCGACTTGCATAGACTTCTATACAGAAGTCGTCTTGCAAGTCGCCGCGGCAGTCGTGTGCAGGTTGCCTCGGTGAGGCGACCTGCAAGTCGTGCCGCTTCTAATGTGAACCGGCTCTTACCAAGTGCATTTGATCTATCGGTATTAGATCCATCTTCACCGCTTGATGATACAAGCCTTTCTGACTCACCGCCAACAGCCTGTGAGTCCATCACTTCTGGTAAGGGCATTGCATTTTTCTTGACTTGAAGTTTGGTCTGGAGAAGATTATAACTCATATGTCAGCACATCTCTCACATCAGGTTGAGAAGCAATTAGGACTATAAATATCGACAGCACCATAGTTTCACCTTCATGAGTGTTCACCTCGTAGATGAATATGGACTATGGATGCACCATAGCATATCTATGTGTTAATATTTGCTAACATTTGAGGCATGTTTATATGTGCTATTGTCAATTATATATATTCACCCATTATTATAGAGATGCACTAGATTATTCACTTTCATTGATTAATTTCACTTTTTCACCCATTATTGTGTATTCTACCGCTGGGATGTTGTAATTAGTGACATCTAGATAACCCTTTGTCACTAATATTGTTTATATCCTCGCCATATAAGCTACAATATTCCTGTGGCGGGTATCCTTTTTTATTTAGATTTTTTATATGTATGATTACATATTTCTTTTTTCAAATAGTCGCCATCACATTTGTGACTATACACGCACTCATCCAGATATTAGCGCCACAAATTTATGTTTTTTATTTGTACCTGTACGTCACTCCGTCATCGGTGGCTAGCGAGGCACCCGAACTCGACGTCTGCCGGTGGACCGCGATCGTGGCACGGAGAGGCAGTCAAGGCATTTCCCTGTTCTGCCTAGCAACATGACAGGGGGATCTACTGCTCCCGGTGATCGGGAGCAGTGATCTCTATCATGTTCTAGTGAGCCCATCCCCCTTACAGTTAGAACATGCTGAGGGAACACAGTTAACCCCTTGATCGCCCCCCTAGTGTTTAACCCCTTCCCTGCCAGTGACATTTACACCGTAATCAGTGCATTTTTATAGCACTGATCGCTGTATTAATGTCAATGGTGTCAAAAGTGTCCGATCTGTCCGCCGCAATTACGATAAAAATCGCAGATCGCCGCCATTACTACTAAAAAATAAATAAATAAATAATAAAAATGCCATAAATCTATCCCCTATTTTGTAGACGCAATAACTTTTGCGCAAACCAATCAATATACTGCTTATTGCGATTTTTAACCAAAAATATGTAGAACAATACATATCGGCCTAAACTGAGGAAGATATTTGTTTTTTTATATACTTTTTGGGGATATTTATTATAGCAAAAAGTAAAAAATTGTTTTTCTTTTTTCAAAATTGTGGCTTATTTTTTGTTTATAGCGCAAAAAATAACCGCAGAGGTGATCAAATACCACCAAAAGAAAGCTCTATTTGTAGGAAAAAAAGGACGTCAATTTTGTTTGGGTACAACATTGCACGTCCGCGCAATTGTCAGTTGAAGTGACACAGTGCCGTATCGCAAAAAAGGGCTTGGTCAGGAAGAGGGTAAATCCTTCCGGGGCTGAAGTGGTTAAAGATCCATGGTGTCCAGGTGTTATGTGTTTTGGCCTGTTAATGGGGGAAGAGCAGATGAATGGCAGGATCACTACCGTTTATTTACAGAACGTGATGCATTATGGGATAATAGCAGTACGATGAGTCTAAATAGTGGAGTGGACAAAAAGTTTCAGGTGAGCGACACGACTTCACACTAGCAGTGACTGCAGTTAACTATCACAGCACTGGAAGACAACTTAGGACCAGGGATGAGCTGAACACCCCCCGGTTCCTGGCAGAACATGCGAACAGACAAAAAATTTGTGCGAACACCGTTATTCTATGGGACTCGAATGTGAAAAATCAAAAGTGCTAATTTTAAAGGCTAATATGCAAGTTATTGTCATAAAAAGTGTTTGGGGACCCGGGTCCTGCTCTAGGGGACATGTATCAATACAAAACAAAGTTATATAAACGGACATTTTTTTGGGAGCAGTGATTTTAATAATGTTTAAAGTGAAACAATAAAAATGAAATATTCTTTTAAATATCGGGCCTGGGGGGTGTGTATAGTATGCCTGAAAAGTGGCACATTTTTCCCGTGGTTAGAACACTCCCTGCACAAAATGACATTTCTAAAGGAATAAAAGTCATTTAAAACTGCTTGCGGCTGTAATTTATTGTTGCCCCCCCCAGCCCATTACCAGGCCCTTTGGGTCTGGTATAGATATTAAGGGGAACCCCGCACCCAAATTTAAAAAAAAGGCGTGGGGCCCCCAGGCTCTATATACTATGAACAGCAGCAGTATACAAGCGGTACCCGGGTTACAAACAAGATAAGGGACTTTAGGTTTATTCTTAAGTTGAATCTGTTTGTAATTTGGAACAGGTACATTTTGTAAGTGTAGCTCCAGCCAAAAAATCTATTTTTAAGCTTTTTGGATAACATAGGGAAGGCTTATCACCCCTGTAACATTTGTTTTGCTACCTGTTCAGAAGATTTCACCTCACTTCACCTCAGTTTCTCTCCCAATGGCAATTGGATTTAGAAAATTTTCGGTTATTAGGGAAACAAGGATTGGTGATAAAGCATCAGTGGAGACACCTTTTTCCCATATTAACTCTTACAGGAGAGAATTTCGCTTCCTAGGGGTAGATTTCCTCTCACTTCCTGTTGTCTTCCTCCATTTCTAAGTAGGAGTCGTTTGTAAGTCGGATGTTTGAAAAGAGGGGACCACCTGTATATACTGTACGGCCTGCCCTATACACTCTGCGGAAAATTGGGCCTTAGGTGTTGGTGGTACCAAAACACTGTAAGCCCTCACAGTTACTCTTGGTGGGCACTGGAACGGGCCCTGCTGTGAAATATTAGATCAAAAATTGTATTTACGCACCCCTGTTAAAAATTGGGCCTTAGGCATTGGTGGTGGCACAACACTGTAAAGCCTCACAAATACTTTTGTTGAGCACAGGAACAGGCCCTGCTGTGAAATATTAGATCAAAAATTGTAAATACGCACACCTGTTAAACAGGGGCATAAAAATTGGGCCTTAGGCGGTGGTGATGGCACAACACTGTACAGCCTCACAGATACTTTTGAGTGCAGGAACAGGCCCTGCTGTGAAATATTAGAACAAAAATTGTAATTACGCACACCTGTTAAACAGGGGCATAAAAATTGGGCCTTAGGCGGTGGTGGTGGCACAACACTGTAAAGCCTCACAGATACTTTTGTTAAGCGCAGGAACAGGCCCTGCTGTGAAATATTAGATCAAAAATTGTAATTACGCACCTCTGTTGAACAGGGGCATAAAAATTGGGCTTTAGGTGGTGGTGGTGGTGGTGGCACAACACTGTAAAGCCTCACAGATACTTTTGTTGAGCGCCGGAACAGGCATGGCTGTGAAATATTAGAACAAAAATTGTAATTACGCGCCCCTGTTAAACGGGCAGAAAAATTGGGCCTTAGGCAGTGGTGGTGGCACAACACTTTAAAGCCTCACAGATATTTTTGTTGAGCTCAGGAACAGGCCCTGCTGTGAAAAATGAGATCAAAAATTGTAATTACATGATGAGGAGCAAGGAGAGGTCCACCTTGTTCTTTGATGTGGGTCTTTTAAGTGCTGTTGCCAATGGACTGCATGGGAGGTTGTCATATGTCTAGTCAAGCATGCGGTGCCCAAGTGGCTGCTGTTTTGGCCATGCTTGATATGCTTCAGACATATGTTGCAAACAGCAATGGTGCGATCTGCTGCACACGTGTCAAAAAAGGCCCACACCAAAGAACTTTTCAAATATGTGGGAAGTCAGCAGCGCCCTGCACCTGCTTAGCTCTGCAGTGTGATGCAATAGGGTGGCTGCCCTTAAGCTGCCCCCTGGAGGGCATCCTGCCTCGTTGGAGATGTGCCTCCTCCTCCTCCTCTCTTCTATCAGGCACCCAACTAAAGTCAGTGACCCCATCATTCCCTCCTCGTCACTGGAGCAAACTTGGCAGTATGCTGCAGCTCGGGGAACATGACTGCCAGCTTCTTGACCTTCTTGGGCACCCCCTCTCTCTAGGCTCACGTTACCCCCTTCTTCAACCTGGGTACCATCATCGGAGCCTTCAAATCGTTGCGCATCCTCCTGCAGCATGTACTCGATACTGTGGTCGAATAGTTCAGGGGACTCCGTGCGTGATGGTGGGGCTAGGGAAGGAGTGACTGTTGATATGGAGCCGATGGAATAGGCCGCTTTGGCAGCTGCATTGGCAGGCAAACTACTTTGAGCCTGGGTGACAGAGGATGAGGAGGGCTTTGTTATCCATTCCAACAACTCTTCTGCATGTGGTGGCTCAATAACACGGCCATCTGCAGAAAAAAAGGACAAGCATGCCCCACTACCACGTGCTGAGGATGCACCTTGTCCACGACCAGCACTGTCGATTGTAGACACAGAGCCTGCTTGCCCTCTTTTAGTGGCCTGTGAGCGTCTGCCTCTCCTTGGTGGCCTTCAGGACATGCTCTAAAATTTGTTTAGCAAAACCATACTACACTGTATTGTGTACTGTATACACCACCAGAAAAGTAGTAGCAAGTGCAATAGGGGTGCACGGTACTGTTTAACCCAAAAGAAGTGTAATAACAACTATGGGTGTACTGTATGTATTGTGTACTGTGTACAATACCAGAAAAGTAGTAGCAGGTGCACAGTACTGTGTACACCAACAGAAGTGTAATAACAACTATGGGTGCATTGTATGTATTGTGTACACCACCAGAAAAGTAGTAGCAAGTGCACGGTACTGTGTACACCAACAGAAGTGTAATAACAACTATGGATGCACTGTATGTATTGTGTACACCACCAGGAAAGTAGTAGCAACTGCACTAGAGGTGCACGGTACTGTGTACACCAACAGAAGTTTAATAACAACTATGGATGCACTATATGTATTGTGTACTGTGTACACCACCAGAAAAGTAGTAGCATTAGCAACTGCACTACGGGTGCATGGTACTGTGTATGCCAACAGAAGTGTAATAACAACTATAGGTGTACTGTATGTATTGTGTACTGTGTACACCACCAGAAAAGTAGTAGCAACTACACTAGGGGTGCACGGTACAGTGTACACTAACAGATGTGTAATAACTATGGGTGTGCTGTATTGTGTACACCACCAGAAAAGTAGTAGCAACTGCACTAGGGGTGAACGGTATTGTGCACACCACCAGAAGTCTAATAGTAACTATGGGTGCACTGTATGTATTGTGTACTGTTTACACCACCAGAAAAGTAGTAACAACTGCACTAGGGGTGCACGGTACATCAGGAATGGCCTGCCGTTAGATATAGCTAAACAGTGGATATATATATATATATATATATATATATATATATATATATATGTGTATATACAGTGGGGACGGAAAGTATTCAGACCCCCTTAAATTTTTCATTCTTTGTTATATTGCAGCCATTTGCTAAACTCATTTAAGTTCATTTTTTCCTCATTAATGTACACACAGCATCCCATATTGACAGAAAAACACAGAATTGTTGACATTTTTGCAGATTTATTAAAAATGAAAAACTGAAATATCACATGGTCCTAAGTATTCAGACCCTTTGCTCAGTATTTAGTAGAAGCACCCTTTTGATCTAATACAGCCATGAGTCTTTTTGGGAAAGATGCAACAAGTTTTTCACACCTGGATTTGGGGATCCTCTGCCATTCCTCCTTGCAGATCCTCTCCAGTTCTGTCAGGTTGGATGGTAAACGTTGGTGGACAGCCATTTTTAGGTCTCTCCAGAGATGCTCAATTGGGTTTAAGTCAGGGCTCTGGCTGGGCCATTCAAGAACAGTCACGGAGTTGTTGTGAAGCCACTCCTTCGTTATTTTAGCTGTGTGCTTAGGGTCATTGTCTTGTTGGAAGGTAAACCTTCGGCCCAGTCTGAGGTCCTGAGCACTCTGGAGAAGGTTTTCGTCTAGGATATCTCTGTACTTGGCCGCATTCATCTTTCCCTCGATTGCAACCAGTCGTCCTGTCCCTGCAGCTGAAAAACACCCCCACAGCATGATGCTGCCACCACCATGCTTCAATGTTGGGACTGTATTGGACAGGTGATGAGCAGTGCCTGGTTTTCTCCACACGTATCACTTAGAATTAAGGCCAAAAAGTTCTATCTTGGTCTTTTCAGACCAGAGAATCTTATTATTCACCATTTTGGAGTCCTTCAGGTGTTTTTTTAGCAAACACCATGCAGACTTTCATGTGTCTTGCACTGAGGAGAGGCTTCCGTCGGGCCACTCTGCCATAAAGCCCTGACTGGAGGGCTGCAGTGATGGTTGACTTTCTACAACTTTCTCCCATCTCCTGACTGCATCTGTGGAGCTCAGCCACAGTGATCTTTGGGTTCTTCTTTACCTCTCTCACCAAGGCTCTTCTCACCCGATAACTCAGTTTGGCCGGACAGCCAGCTCTAGGAAGGGTTCTGGCTGTCCCAAACGTCTTCCATTTATGGATTATGGAGGCCACTGTGCTCTTAGGAACCTTAAGTGCAGCAGAAATTTTTTGTAACCTTGGTCAGATCTGTGCCTTGCCACAATTCTGTCTCTGAGCTCTTCAGGCAGTTCCTTTAACCTCATGATTCTCATTTGCTCTGACATGCACTGTGAGCTGTAAGGTCTTATATAGACAGGTGTGTGGCTTTCCTAATCAAGTCCAATCAGTATGATCAAACACAGCTGGACTCAAATGAAGGTGTAGAACCATCTCAAGGATGATCAGAAGAAATGGACAACACCTGAGTTAAATATATGAGTGTCACAGCAAAGGGTCTGAATACTTAGGACCATGTGATATTTCAGTTTTTCTTTTTTAATAAATCTGCAAAAATGTCAACAATTCTGTGTTTTTCTGTCAATATGGGGTGCTGTGTGTACATTAATGAGGAAAAAAATGAACTTAAATGATTTTAGCAAATGGCTGCAATATAACAAAGAGTGAAAAATTTAAGGGGTCTGAATACTTTCCGTTCCCACTGTGTGTGTATATATATATATATATATATATATATATATATATATATACACACACATATATATATTCCAATAATAATAATATTGCAGGTCCATAAATATTGGGACATCAACACAATTCTAATCCTTTTTGGCTCTATACACCACCACAATGGATTTGATATGAAACAAACAAGATGTGCTTTAACTGCAGACTTTCAACTTTAATTTGAGGGTATTTACATCCAAATCAGGTGAACGGTGTAGGAATTACAACAGTTTGTATATGTGCCTTCCACTTTTTAAGGGACCAAAAGTAATGGGACAGTTGGATGCTCAGCTATTCCATGGCCAGGTGTGTGTTATTCCCTCATTATCCCATTTACAAGGAGCAGATAAAAGGTCTAGAGTTCATTGTACGATCGGATCCGCCTAAAAAAAACAAAAAACTGACAGGTGGACCAGATTGGTCGGCCTGTGTGAAAGGGGCCTAAAGCTGAAATTTATTTTTTTGGATACAGCACCAAACACATTAGTTGTATGTAATATTCTGCATCCTATGTCCTGCAGGATGCTGCTTTTTGTAAAGATCTTCCGATCATCATGCTGCCTTTATAGCTACCAGATATTGTCCTGAGTAGCAATGAGTTTTCTGTTAGGGTCGACCATGAGTTCGACTCGAACATTGGCTGTTCGCCGAAAACTGAACATTATGGGCCGTTCGCACCAAATTCAAGCGGCGTGTAGCGGCCCATAATGCACTGCGGGAGCGCAGTGCATTGCTGTATGATGATCGGCCAAAGCATGCACCATGACCTGCATGCTTTGGCCAATCCCAGCACCCTCAGCTAAGAGCCATAATTGGCCAAAGGCAGGGAGCCTTTTGTCAAGCATGGCTCAGGGGGACTAAGTCTACGCCCCACACTATATAAGGCTGCCTGCACGTCGGCCCCGTGTAGTGTGTTGTTGGCATGGACGGAGAGAGAGCGTCATTTAGATTGAGCAGGCAGGCAGGTTATTCAGTTAGCTGCAGTTTATTTTATATACACACACACACACACACACACACACATAAAAATGAACTTAAATGATTTTAGTAAATGGCTGCAATATAACAAAGAGTGAAAAATTTAAGGGGGTCTGAATATTTTCCATCCCCACTGTATATACGAGACTGTCTGTGTATGTATGTATGTGTATATATACATGCATACATACATACATACACAGACAGTCTCGTATATACAGTGGGGATGGAAAATATTCAGACCCCCTTAAATTTTTCACTCTTTGTTATATTGCAGCCATTTACTAAAATCATTTAAGTTCATTTTTATGTGTGTGTGTGTGTGTGTGTGTGTGTGTGTGTATAAAATAAACTGCAGCTAACTGAATAACCTGCCTGCCTGCTCAATCTAAATGACGCTCTCTCTCCGTCCATGCCAACAACACACTACACAGGGCCGACGTGCAGGCAGCCTTATATAGTGTGGGGCGTAGACTTAGTCCCCCTGAGCCATGCTTGACAAAAGGCTCCCTGCCTTTGGCCAATTATGGCTCTTAGCTGAGGGTGCTGGGATTGGCCAAAGCATGCAGGTCATGGTGCATGCTTTGGCCGATCATCATACAACAATGCACTGCGCTCCCGCAGTGCATTATGGGCCTCTACACGCCGCTTGAATTTGGTGCGAACGGCCCATAATGTTCAGTTTTCGGCGAACAGCCAATGTTCGAGTCGAACTCATGGTCGACCCTAACAGAAAACTCATTGCTACTCAGGACAATATCTGGTAGCTATAAAGGCAGCATGATGATCGGAAGATCTTTACAAAAAGCAGCATCCTGCAGGACATAGGATGCAGAATATTACATACAACTAATGTGTTTGGTGCTGTATCCAAAAAAATAAATTTCAGCTTTAGGCCCCTTTCACACAGGCCGACCAATCTGGTCCACCTGTCAGTTTTTTTTTTTTTTAGGCGGATCCGATCGTACCATACATTTACTTCTATGGAGTGGTGGGAGTCAACGGATATCCTCTAAAAACAGACGGATGGGGATCAGTTCCCTATCCATCTGGCAGATACGATTGCAGTCAGGTGTAAACAGAGAGGTGGTCCATTTACAGTCAGGTCCATAAATATTGGGACATCAACAATTCTAATCTTTTTGGCTCTATACACCACCACAATGGATTTGAAATGAAACAAACAAGATATGCTTTAACTGCAGACTTTCAGCTTTAATTTGAGGGTATTTACATCCAAATCAGGTGAACGATGTAGGAATTACAACAATTTGTATATGTGCCTCCCACTTTTTAAGGGACCAAAAGTAATGGGACAGATTAACAATCGTCCATCAAACTTTCACTTTTTAATACTTGGTTGCAAATCCTTTGCAGTCAATTACAGCCTGAAGTCTGGAATGCTCGGATTCAGGTCAGGTGATTGACTTGGCCATTGCATAACATTCCACTTCTTTCCCTTAAAAAACTCTTTGGTTGCTTTCGCAGTATGCTTCGGGTCATTGTCCATCTGCACTGTGAAGCGCCATCCAATGAGTTCTGAAGCATTTTGCTGAATATGAGCAGATAATATTGCCCGAAACACTTCAGAATTCATCCTGCTGCTTTGTCAGCAGTCATCAATAAATACAAGAGAACCAGTTCCATTGGCAGCCATACATGCCTACGCCATGACACTACCACCACCATGCTTCACTGATGAGGTGGTATGCTTTGGATCATGAGCAGTTCCTTTCCTTCTCCATACTCTTCTCTTCCCATCACTCTGGTACAAGTTGATCTTGGTTTCATCTTTCCATAGGATGTTGTTCCTGAACTACGAAGGCTTTTTTAGATGTTGTTTGGCAAACGCTAATCTGGCCTTCCTGTTTTTGAGGCTCACCAATGGTTTACATCTTGTGGTGAACCCTCTGTATTCACTCTGGTGAAGTCTTCTCTTGATTGTTGACTTTGACACACATACACCTACCTCCTGGAGAGTGTTCTTGATCTGGCCAACTGTTGTGAAGGGTGATTTCTTCACCAGGGAAAGAATTCTTCGGTCATCCACCACAGTTGTTTTCCACGGTCTTCCAGGTCTTTTGGTATTGCTGAGCTCACCGGTGCGTTCTTTCTTTTTAAGGATGTTCCAAACAGTTGATTTGGCCACACCTAATGTTTTTGCTATCTCTTTGATGGGTTTGTTTTTTCAGCCTAATTATGGCTTGCTTCACTGATAGTGACAGCTCTTTGGATCTTATATTGAGAGTTGACAGCAACAGATTCCAAATGCAAATAGCACACTTGAAATGAACTCTGGACCTTTTATCTGCTCCTTGTAAATGGGATAATGAGGGAATAACACACACCTAGCCATGGAACAGCTGAGCAGCCAATTGTCCCATTACTTTTGGTCCCTTAAAAAGTGGGAGGCACATATACAAACTGCTGTAATTCCTACACCGTTTACCTGATTTGGGTGTAAATACCCTCAAATTAAAGCTGAAAGTCTGCAGTTTAAGCACATCTTGTTTGTTTCATTTCAAATCCAAAGGACCTTTTTGCTGCAGATCAGCCCTGTTGGGCTCCTTCCACTGTCTGACCTCGCTGGGTATCCTTCTGTTGAGCCCTGGTGGCGGTGAGGGGTTTTGGCGCATGGGTTACCCCTGGCTGGATTTGGCTGTTTTTAAACCTGTATACTTTATGTGGCTAATATGTGATTCTCCATCATTAACATGTAAGTTTGTCTTTGGCTTGGCACTATAATAGACAAAGGCTATACTGTTTACATCTTGTTATGTTGTATTTGTCTAAATTTTATCTATTTGCATTTATAGCATGAATGCTTTGATCCATTGATACACCCCTGAGGAAGGAAGTAATTTCTGAAACACGTTGGGTGTGGAGTCTGCACTCCATGTGGTGTCTTCTGACCCCCCTACGGCATACCTCACAACTTTTTGAGATGGGAATGAGGGACACCTATCAGAAAAATTATGCAGGCATAGGACACACCCCTTGACACGCCCCCTTAAAGGAGAATTGTACAAAAAAGAAAAATAAGATTGGTTAAACCCACAAGTGCTTTTTTTTGTCACTACTATTCCTTTATATTGGCTTTTGGAATTTACAAATGCAGGAATTTGGAACTGTAATGAAAGTTTTAGCAATGGAAAACACTTTATGATAGATAAAAAGTGCATTTTATATACAACTATATAGATCAGACCAAAATGAGGGACAAATGAGGAGGAATGAGGGACAGAGGGACATTGCTCCAAATCAGGGACAGTCCCTCGAAATCAGGGACAGTTGGGAGCTAAGCCCTACGGCATCTAACAAAGTGTATCATATTGATGTGTAATTGTATCAGCCATGTTTCTCTTATCAATTCTTCATTGTTTGTTATTTATTTTTGAGTCAAAATTGCAAACTGTATATACTACAATACATTTCTATTTTTATATTTATCATTTATACAGTTTTTTGGTGTTATATCACCATCAGGGCCTTTTAAAATCCCACAAGGGGGAACCTTTCTCTCTGTATTTTGTACACAGGGATGTTGGCCCAGCCCCAAGTCCTCTCTATCTCAACTTCTTTCTGTATTCCACTGAAGCTTTATCACCAATCCTTGTTTCCACAACAACCTGAAATTTTCAAAATCCAATTGTCATTGGGACAGAAAGTAAGGTGAAATCTTCTGAACAGGGGCACAGACAGCAAAATAATCATTACAGGGGTGTTAAAAAGTAATTTTTTTGGCTGAAGCTACACTTAGAAATTGTAACTGTTCTGACTTACAATCAAATGCAACTTAGGAAAACACAAACAGACCCAATCTTGTTTGTAACCTGGGGACGGCCTGTACACATAAATATGGCAAGGGGGTTACTGTCTTGGGGGGGTCTGATCGAGGTAGAAGGCAGTTAATATTCTTCCTCCTTCCTCCTCAGTTCCCCCGGCATTCTCTCTCCACTCCCCGATTCACCAGCTCTGAGCTGGTGAATCTGGGAGTGTGAATTCTGACTAAGATCACCAGTGAAGTGCTCAGATCACACCTTCATAAACTGTCCGATTCTGTGCCAGACAATAACAGCTTCTCAGTGTGTGGAGATAATAGTGGGAGAACCGTTTATGAGCTGAGATCAGCAGCGAACCTCGGATGATTGCTCTTCACAGTTTCATAAACGGACACATCAGTGTGAACCTAGGCTTAAAGCATGTTCACTGACCTGAGATACAAGTTTATTAACAATTTGGCTACAAAGAAACTGGCAAAATTGCAACAGAGAGTAAAGTAACACATTATTTTAGCTGTATAGCCATCATTAGGTTTCAAAAGTTCTCTTTCAGTGTGATCTCATTTCTGACTATGTCCTGGTACCTATCTTAATAAATCAGGAAGAGGAAGATTTTAGGTACATGTACACAACTGCGTTTGTTTACCTGGTGATACTTGCAGTCCTGACATAACTGCTCAAGTGGAGAATTCCCAGAACAACACAAAGGAATTCCAGCTCTGGCACTTAATATATACTATCTTTTGTTTCTATAATTAGTACAGCACACAACTGGATCAACTCAACTGTGAAGACAGTATGAGAACAGAAATAAACTCGTTTGATATACCACTTGGAAAGGATATTTTATGATTCAAAATAAATGCATGTTGTACAACCACTAAATCATGCATTAAATAAGACATCCAGATGACATTCAGCTAACAAAAGTATACTTATAAACCTATAAAGCTGCACACAGAACAAAAGGTGTAAGATGTATCCTTGTAAACCAATGGTTAAACGAATATAAAGCTGACTATCATTAAAGGAAAAGTCCAACCTGAGCTTTTTAGGCTGGGCTTCTCCTAATGACGCATACACACGGTCAGACTTTTTGACAACAAAGGTCTGACGGCCTTTCCGACGGACTTTCAACTGACTTTCTAACGATCGGACTTGCCTACACACGATCACACCAAAGTCTGACGGATTTGTACGTGATGACGTACAACCGGACTAAAATAAGGAAGTTGATATCCAGTAGCCAATAGCTGCCCTAGCGTCGTTTTTTGTCCGTCGGACTAGCATACAGACGAGCGGACTTTTCGACCGGACTCGAGTCCGTCGGACAGATTTGAAACATGTTTCAAATCTAAGTCCGTCAAACTTTTGACAAAAAAAAGTCAGCTGGAGCCCACACACGATCGAATTGTCCGACGGACTCCGGTACGCCGGACCAAGTATGCCGGAAAGTCCGGTCGTGTGTACGCGGCATAAGGATTAATTAAATCCCCCAAACATTATATATTTTCTGAAAGCAGAGACTCTAGAGAATTAAATATTGGGAGTTACAATTTTTTATGTCACATAATATTAGTTTGCATGATTTTCAAATGCAAATTATCAGTGAAAAATACACGAGAGTTATTTTAGTGCACACAAACACAATATAATATCCATTTTTTGGTAAAGTATAAGAGATGAGGTTTTGACAAATAAATGAATATCTAACATGTCAAGCCTTGAATTGCGCACTCCTAGGCATCGTTTTAAAACCCTTTACAAATCATCAGTTTAGAGTTAACATAAATGATGGCCTTAGAATTATTGCTCCCACAGTGATGTTTGCAGTGATATGTAACATGCTTGTGTCATCATTTTTGTACATAGGTGCACCCACTTCTTGTGTTTATGTTCTTATATTCGTGTACGTGGGGGCAGGGGTCTTTAAAAAATGTTTATGTGTATTTTATATGTTAGTCTATTGTATTTAAAGTGGTATTAAACCCAAAACAAAACAAAAAATTAACATATTGCAGCTTAGCAGTCCTCAGATGTAGTGGCTGCATTAGTTTTCTATTTTTGGCTATCTTTCCTCTGTTTTCATCTGCTGATCTGGCCAATAACACACCTCCTGTATTAGAGTGCCTACACTCTTCATTAAAGCGGAACTTCAGGAATTTTTTCATCTTTCCATGTATTAAATCTTCTGCCCTTGCTGTTTTAACTTTGGATAGTAAAACATTTTTTTTCTGCCAGTAAATGCCTCATACAGCCCACTTCCTGTTTCTTGTCTGGATAAAAATAGGCTTATGACATCATGCACAGCTCTCTCACTCTCGTGAGAGTTTGCCAGGAAGGGAGGGGGGGGTGAGTCATAAGAGGGCCAATGAGAGCTGCAGAGCTGGAGGTGTGTGTCTGTGTAAATCCAGGAGGTGAACAGGCAGCAGCTTCAGCTGCCCACATTCAGCTGCCCACATTTAAAATGATTGCAGCCAGACTCAGTGGAGGGAGATTTCTGCAGCATATTTGGCAAGTACAGAATCACAGTATATATAAAATAATATGCAAAGTGGTTGGAGGGAAGCTTCAGAATGGCAAAGATGTTTTTTTACAAATTATGCGAGCAGACTGCAGTTCATCTTTAAGAAGTGACAGAGACTGCAGTAAACTGCAATTTAGTAAATGTTTGCTTTTGGGTTTAATAGCACTTTATTTTATTTATTTTTTTTTACAATTGACTTTATTGCTGTCACATTTGGGGCTAATAGCTAATGTGATAGCATATTATAATGACAGGTTCTCTTTACTGACCCCTGATGTCTCCCCTGCCCTCCACGACAGCCTCTATGACAGTTGAACCCTGAAGTCATGACAGGTCGCTTCCGTGTTCATTCTCCTGGGGGCTCAGAGAATGGATGTAAGCTAGTCTGCCTCCATTCCCCTGACACTGGCCATATCCATCCAAGGCACGCGGGTGGGATAGCAGAGCCCAGGTTATATGGTGTGGGAGGTATTTTTGCCAAGCTGTGGAGTTGATCCACCTATAAGCCCAATGTAAATACTCGAAAAATAGAAAAAATGTAGCGCATATGGAAATAATTTTGTATTGGTCCAGAGGGCCAATACCTATCCACAAAGTGATGTGAATAAGGTGTGCAGGGAAAGCAATCAGTGAGAAAAAATGTATAAATAACACACAATAAAAAGACTAAAGTCTCTGAAAAATAGGTGTAAACAAAGTCTCTCAGCAACGGTGGATATTCTGAGTGTTGAAAGGAGACTTGCAGGGGATTTGGAAAATCACTCCGTGGGCACCTCCTCTCTAGTCAATGGCATCTAAACAGGTAATGGTAGGCATGAACTCTTACCAGATCCCGTGGACTCCCCTGTCATAGACATGGAGTCATGAAGGCATGGTGCCACCCTGGGCATAAGGAACGATATCCAGACGGTCTAGATGAACAGGCAAGTGGTTCTCCAAGTTGACCTGGTAGCCGGATGGATGTTCCCAATGGATGCTGGTGCAAGGGTGTAGACAGATCCCGTGGACTCCCCTGTCATAGACATGGAGTCATGAAGGTATGGTGCCACTCTAGAGATGAACACATGGAGACATGTCTAACAAATTGCTCAAGCAACAATCACATGCAAGTGATCGACCTGAATGCAGGCAGTTTATTTGCCCTCACATAGTATGAATGCACCCTAATTAACCCTAACTGGATGCAGAAATGAGTTCCTGAACTCCACCATACGCTGTGCGTTTCAGTCTACATCCTTGAATGAATGAATGAATGAATGAATGAAGGATTTGTAGAGCGCTGCAAATGCGAACTAAATCGCCTCAAGGCGCTAGAATGCGTTCTCTGTTACCAGCTTCTTAGAACAGGAAGGTCTTTAGTTTTTTCCTGAAGGCCTGATGGTTTTCTTCCATGCGGATGTGGGTCGGAAGAGCGTTCCATAGTCGAGGTCCTTGGACTGCGAATCTTCGCTCTCCCTTTGCTTTGTAGCGATATTTTGGAATGATGAGGAGGTTTTGGTTAGCTGATCGAAGGCTGCGATTGGGTGTGTAGTGTTTTATTTTCTCCTGCAGATATAGCGGAGCGTTTCCTTGTATGCATTTGTGGGTGAGGCAGAGGGTCTTGAATTTGATCCGATTCTTTACGGTTAGCCAGTGTAGGCACTTTAGGGATGGTGAAATGGATTCCCAGGGTTTTTTTCCTGTTAACAGTCTTGCCGCCGTGTTTTGAATGAGTCCTTGCACCAGCATCCATTGGGAACATCCATCCGGCTACCAGGTCAACTTGGAGAACCACTTGCCTGTTCATCTAGACCGTCTGGATATCGTTTCTTATGCCCAGGGGGGCACCATGCCTTCATGACTCTATGTCTATGACAGGGGAGTCCACGGGATCTGTCTACATCCTTGCACCAGCATCCATTGGGAACATCCATCCGGCTACCAGGTCAACTTGGAGAACCACTTGCCTGTTCATCTAGACCATCTGGATATCGTTCTTTATGCCCAGGGTGGCACCATGCCTTCATGACTCCATGTCTATGACTTTCTGAGCCGGATGCGGAGATTACATCGCACACAGGCTGACCACGCTATTGAATGACACCCATCCTTAACTGCTGGAATAGCTTAGTGCCGGCTCGAGGGCACTTTTAAATATGAGTGTACACTTTTGTATTTTATGATAATAAACAGTTTTAAACGTATTGCGCAATGATCGTTGTCCATATACTTTGCATGAGGAGAATCAAAGCTCAAGCATAGCCGGTGGGGAGCAGTAAAAAGGTGGAGTGGTTATCCAATTAATGAACCAAAGGCGTATCACATAAGAAATATCTGGTGAGTGGCTGATCTAAAAGGTGGTGGTGTGTCACTAAGTCACAAATGAATACAGATGATACACAGCAGCACGAAAAGAGTTGGAATCAATAGAGGAATTTGCACTTTTTGCACAAGGACTTTGTAACATATAATTTGCATGTTAGTAACTTTGATATATAGATTGGTGATTTATGTATATAATATTGTAAGAGGAATTTAATAATTAATGGGAGGTTTTTTAAATTTTTAATTATTGCACAGTAATACGAAAGTGATGTTTAAATACGAGTGGTGAATGTTAAAAGAGTAGCGCACTCACACACATTAATCACAATTTTTAGTCCATTTCACTGAATGGTTTATTTGAATGCAGCAACTCTAATAGGGTTTAAAAGGGTAACTAAGGAAAAGTTTTTTGCGCTGGTGACACATACATATTGATTTGCAAGAAATAGAAACTAGATACAATATATGGGCAGCACAGTGGCTAAGTGGTTAGCACTTCACTGGCAGCACTGTGGTTGTTGGCTTTGGATCCCAACCTTGGCACTACCTGCCTGGAGTTTGCATGTTCTCCCTGTGCCTGTGTGGATTTCCTCCGGGTACTCCGGTTTCCTCCCACACTCCAAAGACATGCTGGTAGGTTATTTGGCCCTATTATGCATAGCTCCCAACTGTCCCTGATTTCGAGGGACTGTCCTTGATTTGGAACAAAGTCCCTCTGTCCCCCTCATTTGTCCCTCATTTTGGTCTGATCTATATAGTTATATATAAAATGCACTTCGTATCTTTCAAAAAACCTTTCATCCAATTTCTAAATTGCTGCATTTGTAAATTTTAAAGGCCGGTTTAAAAGAATAGCAGTGGTAAAAAAAAAGCTCTTTTGGGGTTAACTAATCATTTTTTTAGTATAATTCTTCTTTAAGGGGGCGTGGAAGAGGGGGTGTCCTATGCCTACATACTTTTGCTAAGCTAATAGGTGTCCCTTGTTCCCGTCTCAAAAAGTTGGGAGGTATGCTAGTATGTGTATGTATGAATGTGAGTTAGGCAGGGGCGGACTGACAACTCATGGGGCCCCCGGGCAATAGGAGATTATGGGGCCCCCGGGCAATAGAAGATTATGGGGCCCCTGGGCAATAGGACATTATGGGGCCCCCAGGCAATAGGAGATTATGGGGCCCCCAGGCAATATAGTATGGGGCCACACAGTATACACACACACATACAGTATACACACAAAGACACACAATATACACACACAGTATACACACACAGAATACACATACACACACTGAAAAGGTACTGGCAAGCCTGATGGGGCCCCTTAGTGGCAAGGGGCCCTCGGGCAGTCCGCCCCTGGAGTTAGGGACCTTAGATTGTAAGCTCCTTGAGGGTAGGGACTGATGTGAATGTAACATATACTGTATATGTGAAGTGCTGCGTAAATTGATGGCATTATACAAGTACTATACCCGTAATAAATAAATAAAATGTAGCATACATTGTATTGTATCCTGGAACATTCCCATCCCATTAGCTTGTTCTGTTGATGCGCTTCTCAGTGGCTGTCTGTAGGTGGCGCCCGCAGCCAAGCCTTTCCCAATGCAGAGTTTGGAAGCTGCAGTTTTGTGCTGGATGGGTAGGAGGGAGAGAGTGTGTTAGTTTAGCTGCTTGTGAGATCATTTCCTGCCCGGATCCGAGAATTGATCACAACTACTATCTGTAGGAGAAGCAACAGGGTGCTCCTTTCCCCAACATCGAGTTCTTCTCCTGCTGGACAGAACATGTCTTCAAACTCTAACCTGAGCACTATGCAGAGACTGGTGGAGCAGCTGAAGCTGGAGGCCAGTGTGGAGAGGATCAAGGTAATAGAAGTCAGCTGATGGCAGAGGTTTGGGTGGGACTGGCACTGACAAGTTGGCAGTACATGGCATCTTTGTATCAGATGGACTGACATGTGAAGATGGTGAAGTCCATCCTGTTGCATGCTCACTGTCCATCAAGGCTTTGATCCATCATCTCTACAAAGGGGCTGGACAAGCCCTTCTATTAAAGATGGGGTATAGGGTGTCCCCTACTTATCGGCTCTGTAGACTGGAAAAAACACATACTGAATAAGCTAGTCGCCTGGCTGTTATGTTGATCCAAAGGCTTTAACTGTTTTGCTGTCAGTCGTTTTTGCATTTTTTTTGCATCCACGTTTAAAATCAAATTTTAAGCCTGAAGATTACATAAAACCCCAAAACATTATATATTTTCTGAAAGCAGACCCCCTAGAGCAGGGGTCTTCAAACTTTCTAAACAAAGGGCCGGTTTACTGTCCTTCAGACTTTAGGGGGGCCGGAGTGGCCAATGGAAGTAGGAGATGCCCCAGGATCAGTGGGAGTAAAAAAATTACATTGGGGTTGATTTACTAAAGGCAAATCCACTTTGCACTACAAGTGCACTTGGAAGTACAGTCACTGTAGATCTGAGGGGAAGATGTGAAATGAGGGGAAGCTCTGCTGATTTTATCATCCAATCATGTGCAAGCTAAAATGCTGTTTTTTATTTTCCTTGCATGTCCCCCTCAGATCTACAGCGACTGCACTCCCAAGTGCACGTGTAGTGCAAAGAGGATTTGCCTTTAGTAAATAAACCCCCCCAGTGTCTATAGTCAGTAGAAGGAGGAGTAATATCCCATCATTGGTGTCAGTGGATGGAATAGTGTCCCGTCAGTGGGGGGGAATAGTGCCTCACCATTGGTGTCAGTGGGAGGAATAATACCTCATCATTGGTGTCAGTGGGAGGAATAGTGCCCCATCATTGGTGTCAGTGGGAGGAATAGTGCCCCATCATTGGTGTCAGTGGGAGGAATAGTGTCCCATCATTGGAAGGAATATTACCCCATCATTGGTGTCAGTGGGAGGACTAGTGTCCCATCATTGGTATCAGTGGGAGGAATAGTGCCCCATCATTAATGTCAGTGGGAGGAATAGTGCCCCATCATTAATGTCAGTGGGAGGAATAGTGCCCCATCATTAATGTCAATGGGAGGAATGGTGTACCATTGCTGGTGTCAGTGGGAGGAATAGTGTCCCATATTGATGTCAGTGGGAGGAATAGTGTCCCATCATTGATGTCAGTGGGAGAGATAGTGTCCCATATTGATGTCAGTGGGAGGAATAGTGTCCCATCATTGATGTCAGTGGGAGGGATAGTGTCCCATCATTGATGTCAGTGGGAGGAATAGTGTCCCATCATTGATGTCAGTGGGAGGAATAGTGTCCCATCATTGATGTCAGTGGGAGAGATAGTGTCCCATATTGATGTCAGTGGGAGGAATAGTGTCCCATCATTGATGTCAGTGGGAGAGATAGTGTCCCATATTGATGTCAGTGGGAGGAATAGTGTCCCATCATTGATGTCAGTGGGAGGGATAGTGTCCCATCATTGATGTCAGTGGGAGGAATAGTGTCCCATCATTGATGTCAGTGGGAGGAATAGTGTCCCATCATTGATGTCAGTGGGAGAGATAGTGTCCCATATTGATGTCAGTGGGAGGAATAGTGTCCCATCATTGATGTCAGTGGGAGGGATAGTGTCCCATCATTGATGTCAGTGGGAGGAATAGTGTCCCATCATTGATGTCAGTGGGAGGGATAGTGTCCCATCATTGATGTCAGTGGGAGGAATAGTGTCCCATCATTGATGTCAGTGGGAGGGATAGTGTCCCATCATTGATGTCAGTGGGAGGAATAGTGTCCCATCATTGATGTCAGTGGGAGGGATGGTGTTCCATCATTGATGTCAGTGGGAGGGATGGTGTTCCATCATTGATGTCAGTGGGAGGGATGGTGTTCCATCATTGATGTCAGTGGGAGGAATGGTGTCCCATCGCTGGTGTCAGTGGGAGGAATGGTGTCCCATCGCTGGTGTCAGTGGGAGGAATGGTGTCCCATCGCTGGTGTCAGTGGGAGGAATGGTGTCCCATCGCTGGTGTCAGTGGGAGGAATGGTGTCCCATCGCTGGTGTCAGTGGGAGGAATGGTGTCCCATCGCTGGTGTCAGTGGGAGGAATGGTGTCCCATCGCTGGTGTCAGTGGGAGGAATGGTGTCCCATCGCTGGTGTCAGTGGGAGGAATGGTGTCCCATCGCTGGTGTCAGTGGGAGGAATGGTGTCCCATCGCTGGTGTCAGTGGGAGGAATGGTGTCCCATCGCTGGTGTCAGTGGGAGGAATGGTGTCCCATCGCTGGTGTCAGTGGGAGGAATGGTGTCCCATCGCTGGTGTCAGTGGGAGGAATGGTGTCCCTGATGTCGCTGATGTCTGATGTGAATGTATAATATATATGTAAAGTGCTGCATAAATTGATGGCGCTATATAGGTACATGTAATAAATAAATAGATATCTCCATTTCTCATGCCTGCTTTGCAAAATATAGGGTACTGAAATCTGTCGCCATTTCATGGATGCACGCAAACTTAAGGTTTGACATGTTAGGTATCCATTTACTTGGTGCAACCTCGTCTTTATATTTTAACCAAAAAATAGGGTAATTTATTGCGTATCTATGCCCTAAAATTAGCTTTAGTGTATTTTTTACCTTTGTTGGAATATCGTGTGAAATAAAATAAAAAATTGAAACAACATATATTTTATTCTCTAGGGCAGTAGTCAAACGCTCTTTGCTTACCTTTACTCGACCTTAAGGGCACTATTCCTCCCACTGACACCAACAAGGGGGCACCATTCCTCCCACTGACACCCACAAGGGGGCACCATTCCTCCCACTGACACCCACAAGGGGGCACCATTCCTCCCACTGACACCCACAAGGGGGCACCATTCCTCCCACTGACACCCACAAGGGGGCACCATTCCTCCCACTGACACCCACAAGGGGGCACCATTCCTCCCACTGACAACAGTGATGGGACACTATTCCTCCCACTTATACCAGCGATGGGACACCATTCCTCCCACTGACACCAGTGATCGGACACCATTAGTATATTAGTATAATTAGTATAGAATTATCACTGTATTAATGTCACTGCTGATGTGAGGGGCAGTTGGTCAGTTACCCCCCCCCCCCCTATGGCCAGTGTCATATTGCCCGCCGCACTATCGCAGTCCCATTATAGGTCACTGATCACTGCCATTAGTAGTATTAAAAAAAAATGCCAGTATATACTGTATACCATAGTTATATACTATAGACGCTATAACTTTCACACTAACCAATCAATATACACTTATAGTGATTTTTTTTTTTTTAAATCAAAAATGTAGCAGAATACATATTTGCCAACATTTATGAGGAAATTAGATTTTTTAATTCTTTTTATTGGATATGTTTTAAAGCAGAAATTAAAAGAATATTTTGTCTTTTTTTTTTGTTTAGATCGCAAAAAATAAAAATAAAACGTGGTGATCAAATACCACCAAAAGAAAGCTCTATTTGTGTGAAAAAAATGATACATTTTATTTGGTACAGTGTTGCATGACTGCCTAATTACCAGTAAAAGTAGTGCAGTGCTGAACATTAAAAAATGGCCTGGTTGTGAAGGGGGTAAAGTCTTCCAGGAGCTCAAGTGGTTAAAGTGACAACCAGCACTCCCATTAAGATTTGTGTATAACATTTCCAAACAGGAGCTGAAGGGTGCTTTAAAGGCTTCGAGAAAGCTTCTGGAAACTTGCCAAAAGCTTGCTAAAAGTTTCATAAAAGCTTTTAAGCTTTCAGCTTAGTAATTTCTGGAGTTGGGCTTTACAGTGGGACTAAACCTTCAAATACCTCCCCTCCCACTGATGCAGTGTCTGCAAACTCCCTGAGGTTCAGGGTCTTTGGCCATCTTGATTGGCAGGAGTGATGTAACTACCACGCATGCGCACAGGTGTTCATTCATCCCAGCAACAAAGTGTGCCGAGAGTGTATATTGAGCTGCGCAAGAGCACGTTTGTGTACGTTTTTAAACGTCTTGCAAGGAGAAAGGTAAAAAGTCTTTATTACAGAAGAAACCTATCCTGGAATTTATAAAGTGTTGTAGACACTCATTAGAAATCTGTTTCCATCCGTGTAACAAATGGTGCAACTTGCCTAAGATAGACTTTTGTCTGCGTCACAATACTCGCATGTGCGACAAAATTTACTCCAACATGGAAGAGGTCTTATTTACCTTTACTTTGCTTATCACCGATTTTGCAGTGTTTCTTAACCCCTTGTAGCCGGCCCTTTAAGGGATTTAGGAGGCCAGGGGGTGGGGTTTATGATCATGTGACTGTCACAGCGATCACATGATCGGAAAGCTTCCAATCACAAGCAGCGATTGTGAGCTTTCCGTTAGCTGCTGATAACTGTGCCAGGAGCGCGCAGGGTGTGTGCTCTCAGCGCAGCTGTATTCCACCAATTCACGCAAATATGTGGCCACTAGGCGCCAAGGCCCACCTGCAGAGAGGCTGCATATTTGGGTGCGGCCAGTGCCAACAGGCTAAAGTGATATTAAAATCTTGATGGTTTTTTTTTTTGAATATTGAAGTTATACTTACCTGCTGTGTGCAGTGGTTTTGCACAGAGCACCCCAGATCCTCCCATTCTTGGGTCCCTCACCAGCACTCCTGGCAAGTGCCCCCAGAGCAAGCAGCTTGCAATGGGGGCACCCAAGCAGACTGGCTCCTGAGCCACGGCTCGGCCACGTCCCCTCCCTTCACTGATTGGCTGAGTGGCTGTGTTTGACATCAGCTGGAGCCAATGGCTCCTGCTGCTGTCTCAGCCAATGAGAAGTTAGAGTCCCCAGAGAGGCGAGGCTCCCATGCACATCGCTGGATTAAGATTGGGCTTAGGTAAGTATTGGGGGGGGGGAGGCCGGGGGGAGCTGCACACAGAAGGTTTTTTTACCTTCATGCATTGAATAAAAAAAAAACCTTGAGCCTTTAGAACCACTATAATGAATTTGGCACAGAAATAGCAAAAAAAATACTTTTTTAACCACATTCACTAAGGAAGTGAACATCCGATTTGTAAATTAAAACATGGTCTTCTGCAATACAAATCCTCCTGGTTTCTGCAGGAATAAGCTTTCTTGTGACACGGGCACCATGTTACACCTGAGGTGGTCCTGCCCACTTCTGGTGTTATTTTGGGAAGCTGTCTTCCAGTTTAGGCATGACTACTCTGCGACACCTGAATTGGCCTTACTATCGGTGTTTCCAGGTTTACCACAAGTGGCCAGAAAAGGTTTATTCTGCTTCCTACTAACCGCGGCCGGTTGTATTACACCCACGTACTGAAATTCGTCTACTCTGTTCTTATGTGTGACTGCACTGAATCACATGGCGAGTATTCAGGAAAAACACTCTAAATTCACAACAACATGGTACGCCTGGATTGAGTTTTCGAATTCTGACGTTCTGAGATGGTACCTGTGAACCATGATTCATAACCCTGATCGCTGTGTTGTGGAGATACTGGCATGCCCAGTCAGACTAGATCTCCTTCTCTCTCTTTTTTTTTTTTTTTTCCTGACTTCTCTCTTCCCATTGCATCTACCCGTTTTAGTAGTTTTTTGTTTAAGGAATATATTGGTCCGCACATAATGTTAGCTAAGCGAAGCTAATGCTGCGTACACACGGGCAGACTTTCCGACCGGACTGGTCCGACGGACTTTTGACAGACTTCCACTGGACTTTTTTTTACGAACGGACTTGCCTACACACGACTGGACTATGGACGGACTTGCCTACACACGACTGGACTATGGACGGACTTGCCTACACACGACCGGACTTTCCGGCAGACTATGTCCGCCGGTCTTCCCGACGGAGTTACGACGGACTTTCCGAATGAACGGACTTGCCCACACACGAACAAGTCTGTTCATTTTGAACGTGACCTGGGTACGACAGGACTAGAAAAGGAAGTCAATTATCGGCGAGATTGACGCCTTGCGAGCCCCGTCGCGGGGCATACCAGGCCCTTAGGTCTGGTATGGATTTTAAGGGGAACCCCCTATGCCGAAAACATGGCGTGGGGGTCCCCCCAAAATCCTTACCAGACCCTTATCTGAGCACGCAGGCCAGACGAGCGAGCGACCCCCCCCCCCTCCTGAACCGTACCAGGCCGCATGCCCTCAACATGGGGGTGGGTGCTTTTGGGGGAGGGGGAGGGGACACCGAGAGAAGAGGTCGAACACCGGGAGAAGAGGCCGGAGAGAGCGGCGAAGTCAGAAGAAGACCCCCTGTAGTCGGAAGAAGGCCCCCGGAGCTGTCTGATAAAATTACTTTAAAAACCTGTGTAGTGTATTTTTTAACGCTTTTTCCCTAGGTGAATGGGTAGGGGTGCCATGTACCCCATACTCATTCACATAGGGTGGGGTGCCGGGATCTGGGGGCCCCCTTATTAAAGGGGGCTCCCGGATTCCGATAAGCCCCCCACCCGCAGACCCCGACAACCAATGGCCAGGGTTGTCGGGAAGAGGCCCTTGTCCTCATCAACATGGGGACAAGGTGCTTTGGGGTGGGGGGGGGCCGCAGGGCTCTCCCCCATATTGAGGGCATGCGGCCTGGTACGGTTCAGGAGGGGGGGCTCGCTTGTCCCCACCCCCTTTCCTGACTGGCCGGGCTGCGTGCTCGGATAGGGGTCTGGTATGGATTTTGGGGGGACCCCAAGCCGGTTTTTCGGCGCAGGGGGTTTCCCCCTAAAAGCCAAACCAGACCTAAGGGACATCGTCGCCTCCCCCTCGCGCTTGCCGCAATAGGAAATTTTTTTTTCCTATTGCAGCGAGCGCGAGATGTAGTACCCTGCCCTTGCGTATACAGACGAACGGGCTTTCCGTTAGGAACTGAGTCCGGCGGAGTTACGACGTAAAGATTTGAAGCAGGTTTCAAATCTAAAGTCCGTCGGATTTCCGACCGGAACGGTCCGTCGGAAGTCCGATGCAGCCCACGCACGGTCGATTGTCCGCTGGATTCGGTCTGTCGGACCAGTCCAGTCGGAAAGTCCGCTCGTGTGTACGCTGCATAATAGTCTTCCTTTGTGCCTACTGTTCAGATTTGTACTGCATTATGAAATTGTGCACATTTCTACATCTTTGTATTTCTTGATTGAATTTCTGCAGGTCCTTCCAATTGTATCCCATGGAAAATGTTTATTAAAAATCGTATTCTGCTTTTAAAGTGTTACTAAACCTACAGCAGTAAAATCAGTCTGTATATGCTGTAAAGCATGCTTGCTATCCTAAAATATATAGAGAGAAACTCAGTGCTCAGGATAGAAACAATATTACAACAATATTATAGCAGGTTGCAGCCTCTTCTAATCAGTCCCTGGAATGGGACTGAAGAAAATAATGATGTGCAGGTGTGGGATTGGTGGCGCTACCTACTGACTAACTTATAAGGATGAATATAGTGGCAATGTGCATGCCAGTGGTGAATGTGTGTACGGAAGGGTTAGTTACCCTGATAATGCAGGCTGCATGTATCCATACCAATGTGCAAAAAATAAAAAAATAAAATATAAAAATGTGCAATACACAGATAAAAATAAATATTAAGTGAATCCCAATAAACCTCACATATATATGTGTGCATAAGAATAACCTTGAGCGATAAACCTCTTGGGATCCATGTACCATCAAAAAAAACCTTAATGTCCAAAAGATAAAAAATAATAAATATATATACATTTATGTGCAAAAATGTATAAAACCCAAAACCAGCAAAATCCAGTGACACATATGTGTAGTCATAAACCGTAATAAAAAATCAGCATGAAGATATGAAATATATATAAAAAATTATTTGTGAAGCTCCAAAATGACCAGCGAAAAACAAAAAAAGTCTAAAGTGCTCAAGCGACTCTTATGTTCAGAGAATCGAGTGACTTCTGTGCTCCCCCTGATGGGTCCCCACTCACCAGCTCCCTGCACCCCTGCAGGGGTAATGGGCATGTAAAGATAGCCTGGGATGGTTCCTGGTATCTCTCCTAGTGGTCCACACGTGGTATCTGTGGTCTGTAGGGCCTTAGCAGGTCACTCCACCCAGTAAGGGTATCCAAGGGAGTTTTCCTGGTCACTTTTCCCAAAGTTGCTTTGTCAGCTGTTCATAGTTAGATCCTCAAATCTTAGGCACATATTGATGTGCATAGTAAACCAGGAAGTAGTGAATGCTGTGAGTCTGAGAGCCACAGAGATATACTCATATGAATGCCTAGATAGTAGCCCAGTATAAGGGGATACTTAGTCGAGATGGTGGCGCCAGCACTCAAGAGCCGATTCAAGAATCAGCGCGGGTGTGGAAACTGCTGGATGGCTGGACAATTAAGTGCCCCAATAGTAGCTGCTGACTTTTAACTTTTGGAAGGGGGGGTTGGGAGCAGAACTCCGCTTTAACCAGACACTGATAGAAGTCATAAGACTGCTATATACTAGCGGTTGACCAATATGGGTTTTTCTCTGGCCGATGCCGATATTTAGAAATCTCGGTGGCCGAAGGCCGATATGTGATTTTCCCCCTTCATCTCATAAAATCTAACAGTTATACCCCTTTCACACTGGGGCGTTTTTCAGGAGCTTTTGGGCTAAAAATAGCGCCTGTAAAGTGCCTGTAAAACGGCTCCCCTGCAGTCTCAGTGTGATATCCCGAGTGCTTTCACACTAAGGCGATGCGCTGGCAGGATGTTAAAAAAAAGTCCTGCAAGCAGCATCTTTGGAGCGGTGTATACCACCACTCCTGCCCATTGAAATGAATGCGCACCGCTGCCAAAGTGCCTGCAAAGCGTTTTGGCAGCGGTGCTTCAGGGGTGCATTTAACCCCTTCCCCGCTAGCAGCCGAATAGCGCTGCTAAAATGACGGTAAAGCGCCGCTAAATCTAGCAGCGTTTTACCGTCAACGCCTGCCCGCTCCAGTGTGAAGGCAAACTTAAGTGATACAGAAATTTTTTTACATTTAAACATTTATTAAACAAAACAAACCTCCAATCAGTTCACTTGTATGTAGAATTTAGAAAAAAAAAACTATATCTTAAATATTAAATATACAAAAACAGGTAATCAAAACTTTTGGACGAAAAAAAATGGGCTAACTTTACTGCTTAGTTTTTTATTTTTTTATTTATTAATGTATTTTTTCAAAAAAAAAATTGCGTTTGAAAGACCGCTGCGCAAATACCGTGTGACATAAAATATTGCAACAACCGCTATTTTATTCCCTAGGGTCTCTGCTAAAAAATATATATATATAATGTTTGGGGGTTCTAAGTGATTTTCTAGCAGAAAATACAGGATTTTTACCTGTAAGCAACAAGTGTCAGAAAAGATTTAGTCTTTAAATGGTTAAACTGAGAACTTCTACACACTGAATTTAGTTCATTCATAAGTGTAAACATTGTATCCTTGAGGTTCTTTTTATCAGATTTGGCAGGCTGCCCAGAGGAGGGAGAAGTCCCTTCACAGTTCAGGCAACTTGCATTGACTTCTATTACAGAAGTCATTTGCAAGTCACGCTGAAGTTATATCGACCTTTTTTATTAGCACAATCGGCCGATGCCGATTAAGTAAAAAACACCAAATATCGGCCGATATATCGGTCGACCTCTACTATAAACTGCTGATGAGAAAGGGTATTTAGCAGTTTATATTTACTAAAATATTTGCATTTCCATGTTTTGTATACTGTGGGAGACCAGACATAGTGAATGCACGGTTCTGGGTTTATTAACACTTTAAGTGGTTACTAAACCTCAGACATGAAATATGAACAAAGCATATCTCTCTATAGTGTACACTTATCTCAATGCAGAGCACTAAGTGTCATTGTGTTTGCTCCTTCTGCAGCATGAGGCTCCATTCACACTGCATTATTTTTTTCCTTCTTTTTCTTTTTTTTTTTGTGTCTATTTGAGCGTTTTTGCAAGTGTATTCAAGCTTCAGGATTTTTGTTTCAACCAATGGAAATCACTAGAGGGAAGAGATCGGATAAGTATATTTATATGCTTGAAAAAATGCTCAAATTATGCGTTTTCAGGCGCTTCCATTGAGCTACAGGCTACAAAATGCTCAGGTTTTCCTGAAACCTAGACACCTAGACAGGGGAGGGAGCTCCAGCACACAACATGTCATTGACAACCTCAGCTCTGTTCCTGTGTGAAGGGAAGTTTGTCCCTTCCCTTCAGTCAGCTCTTCTGTAAATTTAGCTCCCTGCCCCCTGTTTTCTGACAGTTCAGACAAGCTTTAAATGGCTGTAGAGAACAGAGGTCTGCTGATAGACGGGTACACCTTTATGTAGGATTTGTTTCATATCTGTGTACCACCTGAGTATAGTCACTTCACTGGGAATATGTAAAAGTTTACAACCGGGTTAAGGTCTCATTCACACAGGCGTACCAATCTGTATACATTCAGGGAAGCGACGTATCCGGTCATGTGACCCCTGATGGCGTCAGACATGCTGATGAAAGGCGTCGGATGTGGTTGAGCGTGATACGTCACTTCCACCCAGTGGAATGCAGGTGGAGCACATCCACCGTCCCTGCTTCCATTTTTATCATTGTAACCTGTTTTTGCTCTAAGTGCCAATGTACAGTGCCTTTGAAAAAATATTCATACCCCTTAAAATTTTCCACATTTTGTCATGTTACAACCAAAAAAGTAAATGTATTTTTTTGGATTTTATGTGATAGACCAACACAAAGTGGTACATAATTATGAAGTGGAAGAAAAATGATAAATGGTTTTCTAATTTTTTTACAAATAAAATGTGGCGTGCATTTGTATTCAGCCCCCCTGAGTCATTACTTTGTAAAATCACCTTTGGCTGCAATTACAGTTGCAAGTCTTTTCGGGTATGTCTCAGATGCTCAATTGGATTTAGGTCTGGATTTTGACTGGGGCATGAATATGTTTTGATCTAAACCATTCCATTGTAGCTCTGGCTTTACGTTTAGGGTCGTTGTCCTGCTAGAAGGTGAACCTCATCCCCAGTCTCAAGTATTTTGCAGACTCTCTAACAGATTTCTTCTAAGGTTGCCATGTATTTGGCTCCATCCATCTTCCCATCAAATCTGACCAGCTTCCCTGTTCCTGCTGAAGAAAAGCATCCCCACAACATGATGCTGCCACCACCATGTTTCACGGTGGGGATGGTGTGTTCAGGGTGATGTGCAGTGTTAGTTTTCCACCACACATAGCGTTTTGCTTTTATGCCAAAAAGTTCAATTTTGCTCTCATCTTTCCAGAGTACTTTCTTCCACATGTTTGCTGTGTCCCCCACATGGCTTCTCGCAAACTTCAAACGGAACTTCTTATGGCTTTCTTTCAACAATGGCGTTCTTCTTTCCACTCTTCCATAGAGGGCGGATTTGTGGAGTGCAGGACTAATAGTTGTCCTGTGGACAGATTCTCCCACCTGAGCTGTGGATCTCTGCAGCTTCTCCAGAGTTACCATTACCTCTTGGCTGCTTCTCTGATCAATGCTCTCTTTGCCCGGCCTGTCAGTGTAGGTGGACGGCCATGTCTTGGTAGGTTTGCAGTTGTGCCATACTTTTTCCATTTTCGGATGATAAATTGAACACTGCTCCGTGGGATGTTCAAAGCTTGGGATATTTTTTTTTATAACCTAACCCTGCTTTAAACTTCTCCACAACTTTATCCCTGACCTGTCTGGTGTGTTCCTTGGCCTTCATGATGCTGTTTGTTCACTAAGGTTCTCTAACAACCCTCTGAGGCCTTCACAGAACATCTGTATTTATACTGAGATTCAATTACACCCAGGTGGACTCTATTTACTAATTAGGTGACTTCTAAGGGAAATTGGTTCCCCTAGATTTTAGTTAGGGGTATCAGAGTAAATGGGGCTGAATACAAATGCACACCACACTTTTCAGCCATTTATTTGTAAAACATTTTGAAAACCATTTATCATTTTCCTTCCACTTCACAATTATGTGCGGTAAAAACAACACAGAGCAAGCAAGTAAAGTAATCTAGCCATACACAGCTCAGTGGCAGTGTTGATGGACGAAGCTAGCTATCGTAGTCCATAGCGGTGACACCCGCGGTTGATTGGCTTGCAGGCTCGAATTTGTAGCCATCCATGGCCAACCTTATGATGGCCATACACATTTTGATAAATATTCAATACATTTTTTTCTCTCCCCATAGGAATAATTGATCAACTGTATAGTCAACAACTCAATTGATCGATATGCCACACACAGGGTAGTGCATTTTGATCGACTTTTGGAAGACACGATTGTAGGTTATCGATTGTATGTCTGTTTCCACCATGCAACTCATAATCTGACCAACTGAAATATGATTAGATTCATAACCATAGCATCTCAGTGCTGCAGATCGATGCAAAACTATCAACTCAGTTTGATTAAATTCGATCTAAAAGGCTATGTTTACAAGGCAGTTAAGCAGCAGCAAGGGACGGCCACTGGCAAGAATCGATTGATTTTTTTTTTCTTTTTCCAGTGGTTGTAAGCAATGCCGGAACATTCTGTGTGCAAACAGCTGTGGCTGTGAGATTTGTATGGTCCCAACCATGATGTGGGATGATTTGGATGACGCTTGCATTCATTGCCCAAACAACAAATTAGTGAACGTAATTAAATTGTTAGGGGTGGCAAAACTGTGACGTCATAATTTGGAGTTTTTGAACTGGAACATGAATGCCGATCATGATCTTTTTCGTTTTTCTTTTGTTTGTGGATCAGAATAACAGCCAGGCAACAAGCATTTTCATAAGGAAGACCACAGTACAAACCCCATATTTCTGTCATGGAAAATTCTCTTTGATCTCTTCTTGCATCTAAAAGCCTTATGTTCCTGTATTTAGAAGTACATGTACTTATTGATCTGTAAAAGCTGTCAAGGGCTAACTTATTTTTTCAGGGGCATCCCACAGGAAAGCCCATCACTTTTTTGTTTGTGTGCTCATCTTTTAAAACATTTACTATATTTGATTTTTTTTCTCACCTCTTCGTATCCCTCTGTTCATTGATGTTCAGTTTACCTCTTCTAAACATCCCTTACATTTTTGAGGGCCTCGTATTGCAGTTTCAAATTTGGTCTGCAGGGTCATGTCTAGTATTATGGTTCCATAATTCCATGATTTCGGAAATGTGTATCGTTTTTAGTAACAAGTCCCTGTGTATTACGTATGAAGTGAAGAGCTAAAGATATGGATAGGTAGAGAAGTATCGGTATAGTTAAAAAGGGATATCCCCTTTAATTGAGTGATTACAAGTGTTTTAATGCATTTGTGCTATCCATAGAATGTTATTTCATTTTTTTATTTATGTGGTTGGTTTAAGAACCTAGCTTTTTTTTTTTTTTTTTTTTTATCACGTTATGCCAATTCTAACACTGGGACTGTAAATCACTAATGCAAATCAATATAAAATGAGCTCCACATCTAGATTAGAGAAAGTAGCTCCATGTGGTGGGTGCTTCCCTTCATGTGCACTGTATCTCTCTGTCTCCGTGACACAGTTCAGTAATTGTGTGCAGTGTCCAGCCTGCAGGCAGCGGGTGTGCTAAATAATTCATGCCTCTCTTTACTGAATATTTGTCTCCTTTGTTTTTACAGTTGTTGATTCTGTTTGCTTTATAGAAGGATCTGACCCCCAGCTAAATCAGCCGCTTGGTGTTTGAAAATGAAGAGGTTGTCAATTTCACAGACAATCTCCAAATGGTCATCTTTGGCTTGCACTACATAGAATTTATGAAAGGACACTGTGGAAATTTAATGCATGTGTGATTATTCAGGGCTCGATAAATCCCAGTCGCCATGGCGACTAGAAATTGCATCCTGGCGCCTGGGCTTTTGTTAGTACATTCACTGTTCTGTACTCTGACTCCTGAGTGGGCTGTGCGCTCACATTTAAGCATCAGCCTGTCACTCCTTGCACTGACTGCGCTCTGACCGCTGCTCTCCATCCATTAGCAGCCTGAGCCTCCCTGGCTGTCTGAGCTCAGCAATGGCTGCCTTGTGGTTGGCCGAACTGGTCACATGCAGTAGCAGACAATTGGCTGGCCTGTGGGTGATCGCAGTCAGCGTAGCTGCTTGCTTCCGCCACGCTGTCTAGGTCTCCGCTCCGGATCTCCTCACCCATCACAGGAGCATGGGAGAAAAAAAGACCCTACCAGGTGAGGTTTGTCAGGGGACATGGCTGTATCCTCTCCTCTGTGCATCTGGCACCGTCCTCCCCTCCGCCTGGCTGTGTCCCCTCCCCTCCTCTGTGCATCTGGCTCCATCCTCCCCTCCTCTGTGCATCTGGCTCCATTCTCCCCTCCTCTGTGCATCTGGCTCCATCCTCCCCTCCTCTGTGCATCTGGCTCCATTCTCCCCTCCTCTGTGCATCTGGCTCTATCCTTCCCTCCTCTGTGCATCTGGCTCCATCCTCCCCTCCTCTGTGCATCTGGCTCCATTCTCCCCTCCTCTGTGCATCTGGCTCCATTCTCCCCTCCTCTGTGCATCTGGCTCCATCCTCCCCTCCTCTGTGCATCTGGCTCCATCCTCCCCTCCTCTGTGCATCTGGCTCCATTCTCCCCTCCTCTGTGCATCTGGCTCCATCCTCCCCTCCTCTGTGCATCTGGCTCCATTCTCCCCTCCTCTGTGCATCTGGCTCCATCCTTCCCTCCTCTGTGCATCTGGCTCCATCCTCCCCTCCTCTGTGCATCTGGCTCCATTCTCCCCTCCTCTGTGCATCTGGCTCCATTCTTCCCTCCTCTGTGCATCTGGCTCCATTCTCCCCTCCTCTGTGCATCTGGCTCCATCCTCCCCTCCTCTGTGCATCTGGCTCCATTCTCCCCTCCTCTGTGCATCTGGCTCCATCCTTCCCTCCTCTGTGCATCTGGCTCCATCCTCCCCTCCTCTGTGCATCTGGCTCCATCCTCCCCTCCTCTGTGCATCTGGCTCCATCCTCCCCTCCTCTGTGCATCTGGCTCCATTCTCCCCTCCTCTGTGCATCTGGCTCCATCCTCCCCTCCAAAACATCGACAACAAGAGAGGGGCGCACCGACTTAACACATTAACACAATACATTTTATTTCAAGATAAAATAACAATCGTTATACTCACAAACGCATGAAGTGCACATGTCTTAACAAGTGGAACCAGTCGCCTTCAGAACTGCTGCGTTCTACAAGTGTAGAAAGAACAGGAGGCATCTGTGGTGTGGCTGACATATTTCAAGGGCGAGCCCTCTTCAGAGCCGAGATAGCGAATGACCCACCCTAATCTCAGTGCACGTTTTGCGTTCTATAAGGATACCCATTGTCCTGAGGGGGCAGCATTGTCGCAGGCGCCGAGGAAGAGTTCCTACACTATATACACCTCAAGGTTCACTATTTGAGCTCAGGAAAATGACTTTTGTGTATATTGACTTTCCATCCTCCCTTCCACCAGGCTGCATCCCCTCCTCTCTTCTGTCCACCTGGCTCCATCCTCCCCTCCACCTGGCTGCATCCCCCCTCTCTTCTGTATATCTGGCTCTGTCCTCGCTTCCAGCTGGCTGCATGGCCTGGGCGCTGACAACCCACGCCACGCCACTGAAGGTGTGAGCAATTCTTATTGCCCAACGCCCCGATCATGCAGTTACGGGCGCCTGGATCCTAACTTATTTTAGCTGGCTCCTAGATTCAAAGCAAATTTGTAAAGCCCTGGATTTTATATATAGTGTCACCTAGGTTTCTCTCATGCAACAGAGGAGCTCCAGGGCTTGTGGCTAATGTGCAGAATGTGTTCTTTCAGATCTAAGTGCTGTTCTGAATCCCAGGAGCCTGGAGGCCTTGTAGAGCTTTGAGTGGGGAAAAGCCTCAAGTTCTAGGTCCACATCATAGTGTAAGTCAAACCTCACTGGTAGTATCCGCTGTCCACAGGCCTTTATATGTTTGAGCTGACTGATTCATAGGGAACTACTTTGCTCTCACTGCTGTGGTAGCCTGCTGCTGGGTGAAAAGGCTGAGTGTTCAAAGTGTAGAACTATAGGGTACACATGCTTCCTGTTTTGGGTAACTCTGTGTTCCCCTTCCTGGTAGACTTTCACTTTCACACGATCGGGGAACTGTACCACCTTTGGCTTTAATAAAAGCTTTTTGGTTGAGATTGTTCCAAAAAGACCATCTCTGATAAGACTTCCCTGGACTGTAGATGGGTATACCAGGATCCCCAGTGCTTTCTGACAGTTTTAAACGGATAACCTTACTAGACATTTTCTGGTTAGAAATGGAAGTATGCTTGCCTCAGTTTCCATGGCTGATTGCTGCATTGCCAGTTCTCAACCTTGCCAGTTTATACTTCTGCAGAGCTTGGAAAGCACAGCTGGAAAAACCCGAATGCTAACATTTCTGGTTAAGAGAGATCTTGCTGATGCAAGATGACCACCTTGCTTCTTGCTGCTATGCTGACTTTTGCCCTGACATAAGCTACCACATTAATGCATTGTAACTGTTTGCATGTTATTATCTACCACCAATGTTTTTAACTGGTGATTGATCTTGAGCTGACATTGCAGTTCTTCCTGTGCATAGAAGCCCTAAGCAGTGTTTCCAGCCCTGCCTGCAGCATTCTCTGATGGCCCACATCTGTGTAGGCTTTGGTTTTAAAGAGTTACTTCACATTTTGCAGGAAAAAAAAGTAAAGGTGATCTAACACCTGACACCCTCCCCACCCCCTGGTCCTGTATTTACCTCTGAGGTTGCCGAGCTCTGAGCTATTTTGCAGCCGATCCAGTGGTCGGGGATTTGAAATCCCCACTCTTCACCCTCTTCTCCATCAGTGCTTCTGGGACAGACCAGATGGATTCTGATTGGTCAGCCCCATCAATGTGATTGGGCTGACCAGTCAGAATCGGTCTGGTCCATGTTGATAGCGCTGCACAGAGAAGAGGGAGAAGAGCAGGGATTTCAAATCCTCAAACTGCTGGAGCTGCTGCGGGGCTGCTGAGAGCTAGCAACCCCGTAGGTTATCAGGGATTGGGGGAAAATGGGGGGTTGGGATGCTCTCCAGTGTTAGATCATCCTTACATTTTTTTTTCTGTAAAGGTGAACTAGCACTCTTCACATAAAAAAAAACCAAAAAAAAAAATACAGGTTGTCACCCTTGGAAACATTTCTCAATATTGATGAAGCTCATCTAGAAGTAGGTGGACTTGTATATTTATGAAATATTTTGAGAGTGGCAAAGATTTCATCTGGACCTCCTAAGATTTGCTTTTCATGTCTAAGCAGCCTAAACAGCATATATATATATATATATATATATATATATATATATATATATATATATATATATATATATATATATATATATATATATATATATATATATACACACACACAGTGGGGACAGAAAGTATTCAGACCCCCTTAAATTTTTCACTCCTTGTTATATTGCAGCCATTTGCTAAAATCATTTTAAGTTCATTTTTTTCTTCATTAATGTACACACAGCACCCCATATTGACAGAAAAACACAGAATTGTTGACATTTTTGCAGCTTTATTAAAAAAGAAAAACTAAAATATCACATGGTCCTAAGTATTCAGACCCTTTGCTGTGACACTCATATATTTAACTCAGGTGCTCTCCATTTCTACTGATCATCCTTGAGATGGTTCTACCCTTCATTTGAGTCCAGCTGTGTTTGATTATACTGATTGGACTTGATTAGGAAAGCCACACACACCTGTCTATATAAGACCTTACAGCTCACAGTGCATGTCAGAGCAAATGAGAATCATGAGGTCAAACAAACTGCCTGAAGAGCTCAGAGACAGAATTGTGGCAAGGCACAGATCTGACCAAGGTTACAAAAAAATTTCTGCTGCACTTAAGGCTCCTAAGAGCACAGTGGCCTCCATAATCCTTAAATGGAAGACGTTTGGAATGACCAGAACCCTTCCTAGAGCTGGCCGTCTGGCAAAACTGAGCTATCGGGGGAGAAGAGCCTTGGTGAGAGAGGTAAAGAAGAACCCAAAGATCACTGTGGCTGAGCTCCAGAGATGCAGTCGGGAGATGGGAGAAAGTTGTAGAAAGTCGACCATAACTGCAGCCCTCCACCAGTCGGGGCTTATGGCAGAGTGGCCCGACGGAAGCCTCTCCTCAGTGCAAGACACATGAAAGCCCGCATGGAGTTTGCTAAAAAACACCTGAAGGACTCCAAGATGGTGAGAAATAAGATTCTCTGGTCTGATGAGACCAAGATAGAACTTTTTGGCCTTAATTCTAAGCGGTATGTGTGGATGAAACCAGGCACTGCTCATCAGCTGTCCAATACAGTCCCAACAGTGAAGCATGGTGGTGGCAGCATCATTCTGTGGGGGTGTTTTTCAGCTGCAGGGACAGGATGACTGGCTGCAATCGAGGGAAAGATGAATGCGGCCAAGTACAGGGATATCCTGGAGGAAAACCTTCTCAAGAGTGCTCAGGACCTCAGACTGGGCCGAAGGTTTACCTTCCAGCAAGACAATGACCCTAAGCACACAGCTAAAATAATGGAGTGGCTTCACAACAACTCCATGACTGTTCTTTAATGGCCCAGCCAGAGCCCTGACTTAAACCCAACCCAATTGAGCATCTCTGGAGAGACCTAAAAATGGCTGTCCACCAACATTTACCATCCAACCTGACAGAGCTGGAGAGGATCTGCAAGGAGGAATGGCAGAGGATCCCCAAATCCAGGTGTGAAAAACTTGTTGCATCTTTCCCAAAAAGACACATGGCTGTATTAGATCAAAAGGTGCTTCTACTAAATACTGAGCAAAGGGTCTGAATACTTAGGACCATGTGATATTTTACTTTTTCTTTTTTAATAAATCTGCAAAAATGTCAACAATTCTGTGTTTTTCTGTCAATATGGGGTGCTGTGTGTACAATAATGAGTAAAAAAATGAACTTAAATGATTTTAGCAAATGGCTGCAATATAACAAAGAGTGAAAAATTTAAGGGGGTCTGAATACTTTCCGTCCCCACTGTGTATGTGTGTGTGTGTGTGTATGTATATGTATATATATAATATAGGTTTGTAATTGAGTGTTTATAGGTGAGTATAAAAGTGTCTTTCAACTTTTAGTGTAAGCCTTTTGTGCTCTGCACCCACACACCTCTTTGCAGTGTATAGCTTTGGGCATTTTGAAATCAGCTAATTGCCTGTGTAGAAAATATTCTAAAAATGGTATTGTTAAGAAAGAAATAAGAACTGCAATTCCCTTTGGTCATGATACTTTTTCCTGTTTGTGAATAGAATGATTTATTTAAAGCATTGAGCATCAAAAGAAGAATGAGGTTTGGTTATCCATAATGCACAGAAATCTATTATGTCGGCCAAGATCTTTAGCTCTAATACAAACTTGTAGGCAAGTTGAAATAGCTAGAGCCGGGAGAATAGGAGTTAATGCCTCTCCTGGTTCTTTGGTCTTTTTGGCAGGTTCTGCTCTGGGTCCAGCTCACTAATCCTGTGGTAAATAATAATGGGACAGTGGTCCGGTACAAGGGTTCGGCCACCAGTCCGGGGGACAAGGAGTTCAGGGATTTCCCCCTGTGGGGAAAGCCTAGGGGAGTGAGAGAAAGCTGTATCTGAGATCCGTAAGGGAGAGAGATGGAGAATAATACCCACGTGGAGCAGAAGGAGATTTTCTATCACCATCGGGATATAAAGTCATTGGAACCTAGGGTTCACCCCAAAGACATCAACACTGGACTATGCCTCTGAAGGACATACATCTACAGGAATGCGCCTATGTAGGACTGTAATTGCTTGGACTTGCAGGTATGCCTGGGCAGCACAAGCCTGTAGTTAGGGGAAGGGACGTAGGTAAAACCCTGTTTTTTGTATGTTGTACTTTGAGATGTTCTTTTCTGCACTTTTCTAAGTAAAATATTGAAACATTATTCTTGCCTGAAGTTGGTAAACATGTGTATCGCAAGTAACCGGCGTGCACATAGTTTACCAAGTGGGTCTTAACACATTGGGGTATGAAGACACCAATGGGAAGACATGTGGTTACCTAGGGTAACAGAAGTTAACAAGCAGCCGGTCAATAGCATGTACCTGTTATAGATGGAATGGCCTTTTAGCAGCTAGAGAAATGTTGTTGGCACTCCTTCCACCAGCTGTCTGTCTCCAAGAGCAACAGCAGTGGATTTGCGCCACAGAGATCCCCATCCTGTACAGCGTTGAGGAGGTTCAAGAGTTAAGTGCACGTGTGAAACCCGCGCAAAGGGGTGCACGGCTGGGACCACTCTGCTACTGGGGAGTAGTAGTGGAAAATGGTGGACAGGTGGCTGTGGACAGAGCTTAGCATGTCCCTCCTAGAGTTACCTGGAGAACAGTTGCAGTGCCAGTGTACATGGTGTATGTTCATCTCTAGGAGTAAAGGTCCGCCTTAGGGTTGAGTATTTTGACATGACAGCCTCAGCCTTGTCTCAGGGCATTGATGAACATGGCACAGAAGTAAAGGTACCCTGTGTGTAGCAAAGTGAACCTGTGTAAGGTGCCTAGCATAGCCCAGAAGAAGTTCTTTTTCAATAAAAATAACAAACATGTTATACTCGCCTCCTCTGTGCAGTGGATTTGCACAGAGCAGCCTGGATCCTCCTCTTCTTGGGTCCGTCTTCTGTGCTCCTGAGAGATTCCCCTCCCACCGCTTCCCGGTGGTTTCCGAGCTTACGGTAAGCCAGAACCGATCCGGTGCGGCCAACGGCTAAGCAGTAAGCTGAGTGAGGACAAGATAGCCCTCACTCGGCTCTATGCTCTTGGAGGACCAGAGAGAACTCCGACGCCACTTCTGGTCTTTTTGACCCCAGATCTCTCAATAATGAGGACCTGACATGCTTATTTTTATTACAAGGAATGTTTACATTCTGTGTAATAGGAAGCAAAGTGATCAAAAAATTGTGAAAGGGACAGTGTAAAAATAAAAAGTAAAATGAATAAAAGCAAAAAAAAAATGTAAGTGCCCTATCCCTCCGATCTCGCGCGCTGAAGTGAACGCATACGTAAGTCGCGCTCTCGTATGTAAATGGTGTTCAAACCACATGTGAGGTATTACAATCGTTAGAGCGAGAGCAATAATTCTACCACAAGACCTCCTCTGTAACTCTAAACCGTAAACCTGTAAAAAAAAAAATAAAGAATCCAGGCCTTTCTTAAAGCAATCCACTGAGCTGGCCAGAACCACCTCAGGAAGGAGTCTATTCCACATTTTCACAGCTCTTACTGTGAAGAAGCTTCTTCGTATGTGAAGATTAAATCTCTTTCTTTGTCATCTGTGATGCCCTTAAAATGGATGTAAACTCGATTCATGAAATTTGAGCTAGGCACATAGATCTGTAGTGTTTTCTTATCTCTCTTTAAAGCACTATGTCCTGTAGAGCTGCACTATTAATCGTCAAGAATCATTATCGTGATCTTGACCAAAGTGTTTCACAATTCTTTCTATGCAAAGAATTCTCTCTGCTCTTCTAAAGCCACAGTCAAAAGAAAGGAAGAGAAAAACTGGGCAGTCTGCCAAGAATCAAAACATTCTTTATCAGTTGAACTTAAGTGTAAACATTGTAACAATTTGTCAATGGAATAGACTTTGGCCCCTTTCACACGCGCGGACCGTATGTCCGTATTTCATCCATCCGTTTTCGGATGAAATACGGACATACATGCATCCCTATTGGATAGCGGGTGTCAGCGGATATCATCCGTCCCCGCTATCATCCGATTCTGCAGAAGGAGGAAAATCCTAATTTTCTTCAGTCATCTTCCAGGACAGCATAACCTGAGAGATGACTGGCCCACCTGACCGGAAACACAATCAACATACAAGGTTAAAAGGCCCCTCCCTTCCCCCTGCACCTCAGTTCTTGATTGTGTTTCCCGGCAGCGAAACGTTTGTTTTTTCTCGGACCTGAAGCTGGTAGCGGATGGTCCCCCCCCTGAGGGCTGGATGCCAAAACCGGGGAGGGTGGCGGGTCCAGCCAGGGCCCTGTCCGTTTCAGGGGGTCCCCAATGGCCGGGGGAGAGAGTCTTCCCCGGCAAGGAGCCTCCTGGGTACAGAGGGGTATCCCGGAACTCCTGTGAGCACATACCTCTTGCTTTTACCTTCCACCCAGTCAGGTATGGAGGTGATGAAGGAACTGGGGCTCAGGCTGGTGTCTAGGCCGCAGAGGGGGTAGAGGACGCCAGCCAGGTCGGTACCTAAGTGCCTTGTAGGGCTGGTGGACGTCCTGGACTTTCATAGGGAACGCTGAAGCTCCTATGCATGGAGGAAGCATTCCAGCCGGGTGGAGTAAGATGGCGGCGTTTCTGGTGCCGGGCGCTGTGACTTCTGACTTCCTGTTTATGCCAAAATGGTGGATTCAGACACTAGAGGCCAAAATCCCACAGCTTGCAGGGATTGGCATTCCAGGAGGTGATCATCCCCGTTCCACCGGAAGAGCTTTACCAAGGGTTTTATTCCCATGTGTTTGTCGTTCAAAAACCGTCAGGGAAATTTCACCTGATATTAAATCTCAGGAAGTTGAACAGGTTTCTGCGACAAAAGAGCTTCCGGATGGATAGTATTTACACGGTGCGCAGGCATCTATTAAAGGGTGCATTCTTAGCCACGATAGATCTGAGGGATGCTTACCTTCATATCCCGATCACCAGGGAACATCAGTCCCTGCTGAGATTCGCAGTCCTTACGAGTGAAGGGATTCAACATTGGCAATTCCGAGCTCTTCCCTTTGAATTAGCTGCAAGCCCAAGGATCTTCACAAAGGTCCTGGCGGAGGTTGTAGCTTACCTACACCTACAGGGGGTGTCCCTTATACCCTACCTAGATGACCTTTTGGTATACGGGCAATCCTTAGAGCAGGTAGAAGTAGACATAGGCAGAGTGATTTTCACTCTGGAGTCCTTGGACTGGTTAGTAAACAGAGAGAAGTCTTCTCTGGCACCATCCCAAATAAAAGTATTCCTGGGATATCTGGTGGATACAGAGGCTCAGAAACTGTTTCTTCCAGAAGAAAAACGTTTAAAGGTGGTTAAGCAGTATCCTCTTTAAAAGAACCCAAGGGGTACTCTCGCAGGCATATCATGAGAGTTCTAGGTCTAATGACCTTGTGTATCCCAGCGGTTCCCTGGGCTCAGCTCCACTCCAGGGAGCTGCAGTTCTTCCTTTTGTCCTCCTGGGACAAAAGGAGAGAGTCATTAGATGGAAAGGTGTCTATCCCAACAAGAGTAAGGACCTCCCTAGATTGGTGGCTGGATCAGGACAAGCTCAGGTCGGGTCTTCCCTGGGACCAGTGGAATCCCACAAGAATCACTACCGACGCAAGCGCCTGGGGTTGGGGCGCTCACCTGGGGGATGTCCAGGCACAGGGGGCCTGGACTCCTTCTCAGGCAGGGGCATCCTCCAACCACAGGGAACTCCTGGCGGTGGGCCAGGCGTTAGTAGCCTTTGGACACAGGATTCAGGGCATAGAGATCCAGATCTTGTCAGACAATGTGACAACGATCTCTTACCTAAATCGTCAGGGGGGCACCAGATCCAGGAAACTACTGAGTCTAGTCCTGAACATCTTAAACTGGGCCGAAGAGAATCTACAGTCCATATCGGCAGTTCACATAAGAGGAACCGCCAATGTGGTGGCAGACTTTTTAAGCCGGCAACCCATCCTCCAGGGGGAATGTGAGTTGAATCAGGAGGTCTTTCTCCAGATGAGTCAGAAGTTCGGGATTCCAGGTATAGACCTTTTTGCCCACAGAGGGAACAAAAAAGTGGATCGTTTTTTCTCTCTCAACAGAGAAGGGGGATCTCAGGGAGTGGACGCTCTGTCTCAGGACTGGGACTTCCATCTAGCATACGCCTTTCCCCCACTAGTCTTAATACCACGGTCTTACAAAAATTGGCCCGCTCAGATTGCGGACTGATCCTTATAGCCCCATGGTGCCAAAAAGGACCTGGTTTGCCACTCTCAAAAAGTGGTCATTGTCTCCTCCACTCCGTCTTCCAACCAGACGAGATCTTCTCATACAGGGGCCAGTCCTCCACCCCGACCCGGGATTCCTCAATCTGACGGCATAGTTCTTGAGGAGGAGATCCTTAGGGGCAAGGGTTGCTCTGATAGGGTAATTGAGACACTCTTGGGCAGCAGGAAGCTGGTCACCAGGAGGATCTATTCCAAGGCTTCTTACAGTGGTTATCGGGATAAGGAGGTGTCTTATCCACTGGAATTTTTACAAGCAGGGGTGGATCAGGGGATTTCCCCGAACACCTTGAGGGTACAGATAGCAAAGTTATCTGTATTTCTGGATCAGAGGCTCGCACTAGAACCTCTGATTAAGAGATTTCTTCTAGCAAGGGAGAGGTTAACCCCTGTCAGGGTGAATGTATTCCCTCCATGGAATTTATCTCTGGTTTTGAAGGCGCTGACGAAAGCGCCCTTCGAACCAGCGCAAGAGATTTCAGTTAAGTTTTTGACTCTTAAGTTAGCGTTTCTGTTGGCCATAACCACGGCCAGAACGGTGAGCGACCTACAGGCCCTGTCAGTTAAGGAGCCTTTTCTGTTGATTCTGGAAGATAGAGTGGTTCTTAGACAGGACCCACAATATCTTCCCAAGGTCGCATCTAAGTTTAATAGACCTCAGGAGATCATTTTACCCTCCTTCTGTGATAACCCAAAAAATGAGAAGGAGAGGAAATTTAATTTATTAGATGTCAGGAAATGTTTGTTGACATATCTAGATAGAGTAAAGGACTACAGAAAGTCAAATCATCTTTTAGTTTTATTTAGCGGCCCTAGAAAGGGAGGGCAGGCATCTATATCTACTGTGGCTAGGTGGATTAGGCAGACAATAACATTGGCCTATGAACAGACTGGTTCCCCAGTACCAGGGAACCTTAAGGCCCACTCAACGAGATCCTTGGCGGCCTCTTGGGCAGAGAGAGCTGGGGCCTCGATAGAACAGGTCTGTCACACAGCCACTTGGGCGAAGCAGGATACCTTTTTGAAACACTATAGAGTGGAACTGCTGTCGCCCCAGGATCTGACATTTGGAAGAAAAGTGCTACAAGTGGTAGTCCCGCCCTGAGGTAGGCCTTGAACTCCTTGTCCATCCTCTCAGGTTATGCCGTCCTGGAAGATGACTAGAGAAAATTGACAGTTACTTACCGATAACTGTTTTTCTTGGATATCTTCCAGGACGGCAGGCCTACTTCCCACCCATGTTTTAATATAAGTACTACGGAAGAGTTTCTCTCTGTCACCCGGATAACCTATTACTTTGGGAGAACTGAGGTGCAGGGGGAAGGGAGGGGCTTTTTAACCTTGTATGTTGATTGTGTTTCCTGTCAGGTGGACCAGTCATCTCTCAGGTTATGCCGTCCTGGAAGATATCCTAGAAAAACAGTTATCGGTAAGTAACTGTCAATTTTTCTATCCGTCTGCAGAGCGGATCGGATGAACACGGACAGACGGTCCGTGCTCATCCGATCCCCCATAGGGGAGAGCAGAGATCTGACAGGGCGGTCCCTGCACAGTGTGTTGATCCCTGCTCAGCGGGGATCAACGGATCATCAGGGATCCATCCCGTGTGAAAGGGGCCTAAGTGTGTAAGTGAAAAAAGTTTAACCAAACACTAAATCTTTTTCTGACATTTGTTGGTTTCAAGTTAAAATCATTTTTTTTTTTTTGCTAGAAAATTACTCATAACCCCCAAACATTGTATATATTTTTTTAGTGGACACCCTAGAGCAGGGATATGCAATTAGTGGACCTCCAGCTGTTGCAAAACTACAAGTCCCATCATGCTCTGCCTCTGGGTGTCAGGCTTGTGGCTGTCAGAGTCTTGGTATGCCTCATGGGACTTGTAGTTCTGCAACAGCTGGAGGTCCGCTAATTGCATATCCCTGCCCTAGAGAATAAAATGGTGGTTGTTGCAATATTTTATGTCACACTGTATTTGCGCAGCGGTCTTTCAAATGCATTTTTTTTTAAAATCCTTTAATGAATTAAAAAAAAAAAAACTAACCAGTAAAGTTAGCCCATTTTTTTTTGTATAATGTGAAAGATTTTATGTTGCGAGAATCGTGGTCTTTTTATTCTAAGCAAAAAAAATTGTGATTTTCATTTTGGCCAGAATCGTACAGCTCTAATGTCCTGTAGATTTCTCCTGCTCAGTAGCTCTGTTATCAGCCTGATAACTTTTGACAAGTTCTCAGAGACAGCAGCCTAAAGTGTGTGTTGGGGGAAGTTGCTATAAATAGATTAGCAGTCAGCTTGCAGTCTCAGAGCACAGCTCTGCACATTCCTTCCTTTGCCAATGTGGAGTGGGGGTGTGTACCTTTCCTCCAATCAGCTGTCTTGGTTGTATGCCAATAATCCACTTCAAGTGGTGACCAGGAAGAGAAAATCTCTAATAGGACGTGCACTTTCTAAAGCATATATACAGCTGAAGACCGTAGATATACAGGTAAAACTTATGTTGGGAGATTTGTTTCATCCCTGTGTATCATCTTAGGCTGTTCACTTCACTGGGTATGGGAGAGGGTTTACATCCACTATAAAGTGAATAACTCTACACTGAGTTCACCATATGGACCACTTATGTATTTATACAGTGATTGAAAAAAGTATTTGATCCCCTGCTGATTTTGTACATTTGCCCACTGACAAAGAAATGATCAGTCTATAATTTTATTGAGAGAATACCAACAAAAATATCCAGAAAAACCCATTTAAAAAAACGTATAAATTGACATGCATTTTAATGAGTGAAATAAGTATTTGACCCCTTCGCAAAACATGACTTAGTACTTAGTGGCAAAACCCCTGTTGGCACACACAGAGGTCAGACGTTTCTTGTAGTTGGCCACCAGGTTTGCACACATCTCAGGAGGGATTTTGTCCCACTCTTCTTTGAAGATCCTCTCCAAGTCATTAAGGTTTCGAGGCTGACGTTTGGTAACTCGAACCTTCAGCTCCCTCCACATATTTTTTATGGAATTAAGGTCTGGAGACTGGCTAGGCCACTCCAGGACCTTAATGTGCTTCTTCTTGAGCCACTCCTTTGTTGCCTTGGCCATGTGTTTTGGGTCATTGTCATGCTGGAATACCCATCCACGACCCATTTTCATTGCCCTGGCTAAGGTAAGGAGGTTCTCGCCCAAAATTTGACAGTACATGGGCCCCCGTCCATCGTCCCTTTGATGCTGTGAAGTTGTCTTGTACTCTTAGCAGAAAAACACCCCAAAGCATAATGGGGTTGAATTACTAAAGGCAAAACCACCCTGCACTACAAGTGTGCACTTGGAAATACAGTCGCTTTGGATCTGAGGGGAAGATCTGAAATGAGGGGAAGCTCTGCTGATTTTATCATCCAATCATGAGCAAGCAAGAATGCTGTTTTTTACTTTGCTTGCATGTCCCCCTCAAATCTACAGCGACTGCTCTTCCAAGTGCATGTGCAGTGCAAAGTGGATTTGCCTTTAGAAAATAACCCCCATTGTTTCTACCTCTATGTTTGATGGTGTTCTTGGGGTCATGGGCAGCATTCCTCCTCCTCCTCCAAACATGGCGAGTTGAGTTGATGCCAAAGAGCTCGATTTTGCTCTCATCTAAACACAGCACTTTCACCCAGTTCTCCTCAAAATCATCAGATGTTCATTAGCAAATTTCAGACAGGCCATGTACATTCTTGAGCAGGGGGACCGTGTAGGCACTGCAGGATTTTAGTCCTTCACGGCGTAGTGTGTTACCAATTGTTTTCTTGGTGACTATGGTTCCAGCTGCCTTGAGATCCTTGATGAGATTCTCAGAAGAAGACCCCCGAAGTCGGAAGAAGACCCCCAGAGCTGCTTAATAAATTTCTTTAAAAACCTGTCTAGTGTGCTTTTTTTATTGACACTTTTTTTTGTAGGTGAATGGGTCGGATATTGTTAAAGGGGGCTCCTGGATTCCGATAAGCCCCCCGCCCGCAGACCTCGACAACCCGTTGGTTGTCGGGAAGAGGCCCTTGTCCTCATCAACATGGGGACAAGGTGCTTTGGGGTGGGGGGGGGACGCCCCCCTGCCCCAAAGCACCCACCCCCCCCATGTTGAGGGCATGCGGCCTGGTACGGTTCAGGAGGGGGGGGGCGCTTGCTCGTCCCCACCCCTTTTCCTGACCAGCTGGGCTGCGTGCTTGGGTAAGGGTCTGGTATGGATTTTGGGTTTTTTTTCGGCCTAGGGGGTTCCCCTTAAAATTCATACCAGACCCAAAGGCCTGGTATGCTCATGGAGGGGGAACCCATGCGTTTTTTTTTTTTTTTAATTTGGCGCAGACTTCCCCCTCGAGATTCATACCAAACACAGTGCCTGGTATTGGCGGGGATCCAAGTCGGATCCCTGTTCATTGAAAGTCGGACACATGTCGGCTTCTTGTCGCAGGGCAAAGTCGGATCCAAGTAGGACGGCTGTCATGTCGCACCAGTGTGAACCCGACCTAAAATGCAAATCGATTTATAACTTTTTTGAAATGTGTTTTTCTGGATATTTTTGTTGTTATTCTGTCTCTCACTGTTAAAATAAAATAAAATAACCCTACCATTAAAATTTATGGACCGATCATTTCTTTGTCAGTAGGCAAACGTAAGAATTCAGCAAGGGATCAAATACTTTATTCCCCTCACTGTACATGTTGATCTTATTCCCCCTTAGGCCCCTTTTACACAGGGCGGATGCGCTCAGTGGGAGATCGCTCCGTTGATCTCTGCTGAGCCGGCGGATGACAGGTCCGTCTCTGTTCACTGAGCAGGGACAGACCTGTCAGAGGCCTGTTGATTTCTATGTGGAGATCGGATGAAAACGGACAACATCCTACCCATAGGATCCTACCCATAGGAGTGAATGGGTGGCCCAGTCGGATCCGGCTGAAAAACCGAAAGGCGGATCCGAGCAGGCTTATCGCGTGAAAGGGGCCTAAGTCTCTCCTTCTCAAGAGTGAATAAATTAAGTTCCTCTAATTGTTCCTCATAGCTGAGTTCCTCCATGCCTCTTATGAGTTTAATTGTCGTCCTCTGCACTTTCTCCAGTTCCCCAATATTTTTTTTGTGAACTGGTGCCCAAAACTGAACTGCATATCTCCTGTCTCCCGTGCCCCTGAACACCGACGAGAAACGATCACTTATGGGAGTAAATTTGTCCCTGTAGTTCTCCCTGGTTCCTCCTGCTGTTTGCCATGTCAGTTACCGTGTCCTTTATTGACGTGGGAGGAACCAGGAAGAGCTATGGGAACCCTGAGAGTCAGTACTCCCAGAAGTATTTCCCTGCAGAGTTTTGTTAGAAACAGGGCAGTGTTCAGTGGCCAGGGCCAGGGGTAGGAGAGGTTAGTATATACGGTCGTAGTTTACAGGTGTAGCTTTGCTGAGTACAGTTAGCATAGTAACGCTGTTGCTTCAAGATATTTTCTTTTCCATTTTATTGCCATGCAGGTGTTGATCACGTGAAAAGCATGGATATCCCAGCCTCAATCCTAAGAGACCGGTTTAACAAAACAAATATTTTGTCCAGGTTTACATCCTGTTTAGAATAACTGGACAAGAAAAACAGCTTGTGTGTATTCAAAGTGATTTTTTTTAGGATAAGCTGCTTAGTGTAAAAATACCATTTTCTTCCTTTCCACATTAATCAAAAACAGTTCTGTGCTATAAATAACCTTTTTGGCTCTGTACATTACAGTTAAATTGGCTAAAATCAGCTTTTTGACAGAGTGCCTTTCCACTGTAAAGAGAAAAAACCTTTACTGCTACAAAAACCTAATCCTATATTTGTTCTAACAGTACATACTTTTAAAGTACACCCGTGCCCAGACAAAGTATTTACATATTGTTAAAACAAGAACTTCACCCTGGTTTAACCACTTGACCCCCAGGCCAATTCTGACATTTCTCACATACATGTAAACATCTGCATATTTTTTGCTAGAAAATCACATAGAACCCCCAAACATTTTTTTATTTATTTTTTTTTTAAGCAGAGGATCTGGAGAATAAAATGTGGGCGTTGCAATTTTTTTTATGTCACATGATATTTGCACAATGGTTAATTAAAATAAATAAATACATTTTAGTGAACCCAGACAAAATATAATACCCAACTTTTCAGTAAAATATAAAAGACAATGTTACGCCGAATAAATAGATACCAAACATGCCATGCTTTAATATTGCACACACTCGTAGAATAATGACAAACTATGGTTCATTAAATTATCCATGGACGACACTCGAAAAGCCTTTAGAGGTTACCAGTTTAGAGTTACACAGAAGGTATGGTGCTAGAATTATTGCTCTCACTCTGACATTCATGGTGACACCTCACATGTGTGGTGCGATTGCCGTTTACATATGTGTGCAGGACCGACTTGCACTTTCGCATTTGCTCAAGGGGATGGGGGTGCTTTAAATTTTTTTTTTTTTTTACACTATACTTTTATTTATTTTTTATTTTTTTTATCAACTTTATTGCGATCACAAGGGATGAACAACCTCCCTTGTGATAGCATGGATCATCTGTTTATGGAGAGATCTGGGGTCTGTGAGACCTCATATCTCTCCTCTGGCCTCCAAATGAGATCAGATGAAACCAAGAAACTTCTACTGCCTGTAAAAGTGATCACTTTTACATAAAAGAAAATCTCCAGGTGAAGGTGAACAAAACTGTACCAGGATTATAGCTGTAGCTGCAACCATGATCCTGATTTAACCACCTTAATATGAGGCCATATATACAGTGGGGACGGAAAGTATTCAGACCCCCCTAAATTTTTCACTCTTTGTTATATTGCAGCCATTTGCTAAAATCATTTTAAGTTCATTTTTTTTCCTCATTAATGTATACACAGCACCCCGTATTGACAAAAAAACACAGAATTGTTGACATTTTTGCAGATTTATTAAAAAATAAAAAATAAAATATCACATGGTCCTAAGTATTCAGACCCTTTGCTGTGACACATATTTAACTCCAGTGCTGTCCATTTCTTCTGATCATCCTTGAGATGGTTCTACACCTTCATTTGAGTCCAACTGTGTTTGATTATACTGATTGGACTTGATTAGGAAGCCACACACCTGTCTATATAAGACCTTACAGCTCACAGTGCATGTCAGAGCAAATGAGAATCATGAGGTCAAAGGAACTGCCTGAAGAGCTCAGAGACAGAATTGTGGCAAGGCACAGATCTGGCCATGGTTACAAAAAAATTTCTGCTGCACTTAAGGTTCCTAAGAGCACAGTGGCCTCCATAATCCTTAAATGGAAGACTAAAAAAACAAAAAAAGACCGAAAAGTTAAAAAAAAATTTAAAAAAAATTACGTTTTCTTTTGTTCCTGTTATAAAATTTTGCAATTAAATAATCTTACTTCATTAATTTAGATCATAATGTATTCTGCTACATTTCTTTGAAAATAACCCAAATAAGTGTATATTATTTAGACCCCTTTCACACTGAGGCGCTTTTCAGGCATTTTAGCGCGAAAAATAGCGCCTGTAAAGCGCCTCTAATGTAGTGTGTGTGTGTGTATGTGTATATATAATATAATATAATATAATATAATATATATATATATATATATATATATATATATATATATATATATACACACACACCTGAAAATTGATCAATCCTGACTTACTATCGGCCTTCTTAAAGCCTGAAAACTCCAGGACGGTACAAATATCTCCCAAATGACCCATTTTTGGAAAGTAAACAGTCCAGGGTATTTAGTAAGAGACGTGGGTATTTTGGAGTCGTAATTTTTTTGTCCAATATTTTTGGAAAATAAAAAAAAAAAATTCAAATTTTTTATTTTACATACTGTCACCAGTGTAATATACCGTATATATTTTTTTTAATTACATTTTTTCCCCCTATTTTTATGATTTCTTTTTTTAGCACACTGTGACCATAACAATATAGTGTTACCATAGTAACACTGTACTACTCTGGGGAAGTGATCAGTTTTTTGTTTTTTTTGTTTTCTTTTTTTACACATACCGATTGCCTAAAACCAATGACTGTCATTGGTATAAGCAACCATTTTTTTACCAAATAAAACTGATTAGTGTCTTTTGTTGTGATTAGTTGTGATTGGCCAAAGCTAATCACATGGTAAAGATGGGCTGTGATTGGCCCTGTCTGTACCATTTGATCACTGTGACCAATCACAGCTAGCAACACAATTGTATACAATGGATGGCATGAAAGGAAGCCATCCATTGTGTACAATTGTCATGTGATCTGCTGTGACTGGTCACAGTGATCACATGGCTCTGGCAGTGCCCGGTATAGTGATCAGTTTCAGCTGTGTCATATGATGTCCACTCAGAAGGAAGAAAGTCCCACCTGGCTGTCAATCTGCTATAGGCTGGAAGGTATTAAATTAGATGTGAACCCAAAAAATGTGAAAATCCCAAGCAAATCGTTCTCTTCCTCCCAAGACCTCCTGCTCTCTAGCTCCCTTGTCACCTCCTCCCATGCTTACCCCCAAGACTTCTCCCATGCCTCTCCCATCCTATGGAATTACCTACCTCAATCTGTCAGTCTATCTCCTACTCTGTCCACTTTAAAAAACCATCCTCTTCAGAGAAGCCTATCCTGCCCACACCTAACAAATGTACTTTTATTTTCTCCATCAGCTTATCCCCCACAGCTATTACCTTTTGTATCACCTGACCCTCCCTACTAGAGGTTTTGAGGTGCCAACACTTTGACCCTGTCAACCCATTGGAATGCAAATGTTTTATTTTTGTAAAGTTGCGTTAAAGACTAACTTTAAAAAAAAAACATTACTCATGTTCATTAACTTTGCCTATACTAGAAACAAAATTTTAGTGTTATTGAAAATGGGAAAAATCACAGGGTACAAATTTATCTACAGTGAAACTAGTTGTTTGTCAAACTGTGAAAAACTATTTTTTTAACTTTTTCTTAAAAAGTTATGTATGCTTGTGTAGCACCCTCTAGATAAGTAGGTACTAGAGTGAGTTGTTTTTTTTTATAGTTTTGGTAAATTTAGGCAGGTCTGGCTGCCAGCCAGACCTGTTTGTTTTGATTTGGCCTGAACTGGGAGTGGCTCAGGGTAGCAGTTGGTGACTCATAGGCAGCATTACTGAGACCCCCCTCTTCTTTCTAGATCCTTCTAGAAAGAGAGAAGGAGAGGAGAGGTGAAGCTGCCCAGGGTGTTCTGAGGAGCCCTTACCAATCCCCAACCTGAATTGGCAGGGGGCAGGCCTCCTTAAAATACCCAGGGTCAGCCCAGCTGGGGAGGAGTTGGAGTTGTTCAGAGCTTGGAGATGGAATGCTAGGCTGTCGGGGCCTTTGTGGGAGGGAGCCCCTCAGTCTGGGGGGGTGACCTTGGGCCTGGGCTCAGGTGCGGACGGAGCCCTTCAAGAAATTGTGAAGGTTCTGGACAGGAGGCACAGGAGGAGCAAAAGAGGACATTGCCAGGCAAGTCTCCAAGGAGAGGAACAACTGGTCACAGCCAGGAGAGGGCTAGTGAGTGAGATGCACAGCCAGGAGGAGTGTCTGGAGTGTCTGAGAGGTGAACGCCGGGCTGGGCAGAGTTACAGGTGGGCCACATCTCTTAGCAGCCCCTACAGGGGTACCGCTACATTTGGGGGCTCGTTCCGGGACCACCTGTTCACGGGTAACTTGCCAGCCATTACCCCTAGCAACGGAAGTTGAGTGAGGCGGGGAACTGTGCTTTGTTCCACCACCATTGAAGAATTGAACCCAAGGGAAGGACTTATGTGCTCTGCCTGCTATTCAGTACTACATTAATGAGTACCATTGCCCATAGCAACCAGCGGAAGCCATTACCAATTATTGTTACTCCTGCTTTTAACAGTAAAGTATGCCTGGAAGTGTCTACTGTTGCCCGGGGTGATCGGGGCCAGTGAGGCATGGGCTACAAACTTTATTGTTGCTACCGGCAACCACTGGAAAAGTCAGCGGTCATTAGTTCCCAGTTGCTCGGGCACAGTCGGTGCCGAGCGACATGCCTGGACAAGACCTGCTAGTATCAGCATGCCTGCTAACTCCGCCCTCGGTATGGTGGAGGGGACAGAGGGCTCCCATTGCTATCAATCTGCCCAATGGGGAGGGAGAGAGCAGAGTGAGTCGCTGCTCTCAGGCACAGCGCTGGATCGAGAACAGGCTCAGGTAAGTGTAATGGGGGGGGGGGAAGGTTTTTTACTCTAATGCATAATTTTTTTTTTTTTCGTTATTGCATTTTAGTGTAAATATGAGATCTGATTTTTTTGACCCCAGATCTCATATTTAAAAGGTCCTGTCATGCTTGTTTTCTATTACAAGGGATGTTTACATTCCTTGTCATAGGAACAAAAGCGACACAATTTTTTTTTTAAAAGAACATTGTAAAAATAAAAGGTAAAATAAATAAGAAAAAAAAGAATTTTTAAACGCACCCTGTCCCACAGAGTTCGCGTGCAGAAGCGAACGCATACGTGAGTAGCGCCTGCATATGAAAACGGTGTTCAAACCACACATGTGAGGTATCGCCACGATCAGTAGAGTGAGAGCAATAATTCTAGCCCTAGACCTCCTCTGTATCTCTAAACCTGCAACCTGTAGAATTTTTTAAACGTTGCCTATAGAGATTTTTTAAGGTTAAAAGTTTGTCGCCATTCTACGAGCGGGCGCAATTTTGAAGCGTGACCTGTTGGATATCAATTTACTCGGCGTAACATTATCTTTCACAATATAAAAAAAATTGGGCTAACTTTACTATTGTCTTATTTTCTTTATCGTACATCATGGGACACAGAGCCTTAAGTAATTACTTAATGGGTTATAGGCCACCTTCAGGAGTTGACACTGGTAAACCCAATCAAAGGAAGTTTACTCCCTATATAACCCCTCCTCCTTCCAGGAGCACATCAGTTTTTTTGCCAGTGTCTAAGGTGTTGGTCACGAGTGAAGAAGTGCTCTGAGGAGCTCCAGGAGGGATCCATGCTGGATTTAAATTCCTCCATAAAAAGAAGCCATCCAAAGTGCCACTGAGGCCTAAGATGGATGGTACCTGGGACCTCGTATCCGAAGCACGAGGTTTTGCCTGTGACGCCTCTTTGTAGGGCTGGACCCCAGGAACTCAGGGCTTAGGTCTTGTTACATTACCTAAAGCTTCCTGATGGGGTGCTTGTACATGGCCCAAGGCAGTTGGAACCCAGATTTAGGGACCCAGTCCTTGAAGGTTTGCTAAACGCAGCCCGCCGTGATGGGTGACGGTTGGATTTTCTGTTAATTCAGCAAAATCCTGCGGCGAGGATAAGGTAAGGGAAGAAACTTGGGTATTAAAAACATCTTTGTATTTCTTCCAGTAAAGGAACAAATGTTGTCATGCCTTAAAATCTCCACCGCTAAAAGTTTGTTTCTGTGGCTGTATTTTTCATATATCTGTGCCTCACTGCAGGAGTCTCTGCCTTCCCTCCCCCCTTGTGTTGGGTCTGGGACCTGAAAAACGCAGCGCTTAGGCGTGGGAAATATTTTTAAATAAAAAAGGGGGTGCAATTTTTTGGGAGAGGACGGGGCCTAAACACAGGTGCCGTGTACGTCCACGAGGATGCACGCCAGGCTAAAAGCAGATAAATACAGCTGTTTCAGTCTCTCCTCTGCTGATGAGGAGGAAACAAAAGCTGCCTGCACACAGGGACACACGAGCTGTGGGACACGTGTGGGTTGCAAAAACTGTCATTCCTGATCCAGGAAGGGCACTCATTTTCCAGCACTAGGCTGAACTTTATAGCGGCTTTTAAAGTCATGACTTTTTTCAGCGATTTAGTGAAAATTGTATAGCGCCTCTGTTTTTGTACTTAGGACTATGCCTGCCAAAAAAGGTAAAGGTTTCTTTCACCCCCAGGTATTGGGATCTCGAGCTGTATTTCCACTATGTCATCCTCGCCTGAATTACCAGTTATGGCAACTCAGGGTGAGCCATTGAAACAAATTTGATAGTGCAGCTGCCTCTCACATCTCAGCACCTGTATACGCGACTGAAGATGCCCTTTCCTCCTCCCTTCGGGGTCTGGAAGAAAGATTAGCGGCTTTAATCGCATCCTCCATTCAAATGGATTGGAAGCGTACTAGGTCCCCTTCCCCCACTTCAGCTTTGCAAGGGGAACAGTGGGCACATGTTGAGGTGTTACCCTCAATCGATCAGGAAGAAAAACAAACCAATGATTCCTCTGCAGAGGAAACAACGGATGAACCTTTTTCAGCTTCTCAATCTGAGAAATTGCTGATACAATCTCTTACAGAAATGGTTTGTTCCACTTTCATGCTGCCTCTAACAGAGTCTCATGAAAACTCGGCCTCTTCCTTAGGTTCTTTAAAACCTTCCCATCCTTTGCATGCGTTTCCAGCACATGCATTACTAGAACAGATTATTTTTGCTGAATGGGATCACCCGGATAAGCAGTTTCTCCCTCCTAAGAGGTTTTCAATTCTCTATCCTCTGGAGGAGAAATCCTCCGAAAAATGGAAAGTACCAGCAATTGACACTGCGATTTCCAATGTGAATATTAACTTGTCCTGTAGACAATGCACAGATGCTTAAGGATCCAACAGATAAGAAGTTGGCATCCCTGCTAAAATCTGCCTTTTCCATAGCAGGTGCCCTCACTCAGCCCGCAGTTGCCGCTATAGGCGTCTGCCAATCCCTAAAGGACCAATTTAAACAGGCCCTTAGAGAGCTTCCTACACAACAAGCTCAGGATTTGGCTGAACTACCTAAGGCATTATGTTTTGCCATAGATGCCATTAAAGATTTTATTCACCAGGCATCCCGCCTTACGCTTATGCTTGTACATATGCGAAGAATCCTGTGGTTGAAAAATTGGTCAGCTGAAACACCATGTAAAAACCTCCTAACTGGGTTTCCCTTTCATGGGGAGCGACTATTTGGAGAAGACTTGGATAAATATATCAAGATCATTTCTAGTGGGAAAAGTACTCTTTTACCAGTCAAAAGAAAATATAAATGCCCTTCATTTAAATGGGCTCTTTCCCCTGTGCCAGAGGCTTCCGCCTCTAGGCAGTGGCAATGGCCTCCGCCGTCAGAGTCTAGAGGAAGACCTCAGCGTCAAACCCAGGCTCAAAAGAAGCCCTGGGGTAGGAAATCTGCAAAACAGAATCCTAAAGCCTCATCATGAAGAGGCAACACCCCCTCACCAAGGTGGGGGGAAGACTTCTGCAATTTTTAGAAGTCTAGAAAAAGGAAATTCAAAACAGATGGGTCATCTCCACGGTAACGCTGGGGTACAAGCTGGAATTTTGGGACTTTCCACCGTCTCGTTTCCGGAGATCAAGCGTTCCCAAAGATCCAGAGAAATAACAATATCTGCTTCAGGCTCTAGACCGATTAATATCTCAAGGGGTGATCATACAGATCCCCACAAAAGAGCAAGATCTGGGGTTTTATTCAAATCTTTTCATGGTACCAAAACCAAATGGAGACATCAGACCCATTCTAGATCTAAGAAAGCTAAATCAATTCCTGAAGATCCGCTCCTTTCGCATGGAGACAATCAAATCGATAGTTTCCATCCTTCTAGGAAGAGAACTTCTGGCATCAATCGACATCAGGGATGCATATCTGCATGTCCCTCCCTATATTTCCTGCTCATCAATATTTTCTGCGGTTCGAGTTAGAACAGCAGCATTTCCAGTTTGTAGCCCTGCCCTTCGGGCTAGCACCCCGGGTGTTCACCAAACTGCTGGCCCCACCTCTAGCCAGGTTAAGGGCACAGGGCATAACAGTCGTAGCGTACCTAGACGATCTATTATTTATAGATCAATCGGTAACTCGTTTGGAGCAAAGCGTACGCACTACAACCAACTATCTGAAAAGTTTGGATTGGATTCTCAACCTAGAGAAATCTTCCTTAATATCGCTAAAAAGGCTGGAGTACTTAGGTCTTATCATAGACACAGCCCAGGAAAGGGTGTTCTTGCCTCAAGCAAAGATCAACTCCATAAGAGAGCTGGTGCAGAGGGTCAGGTCAAATGGCAATCCCTCCATTCGCCTCTGCATGAGGTTACTAGGAACCATAGGGAAGCAGTTCCCTATGCCCAGTTCCATTCAAGACTGTTGCAAAACAGTATCCTGTATGCTTGGAACAAAACAATTCAAGCTTTAGACTTGCCAATGCGGCTGTCCCCAATAGTGGCCCAAAGCCTCAACTGGTTATTAATCCAGAATCTGCTGAAAGGAAAATCCTTCATTGTTCCTGGTCACTTTTAAAGTCCCACCTACCCATGGGGGTTTTGTTCTTTCTAATCTAGTCATTCTAATTACCAGTCATCTGGAAAGTGGTAACGATGGATGCCAGCCTTTCAGGCTGGGGGGCAGTACTAGAACAGTGGTCAAGAGCAGAAAGAATCTTGCTCATCAATATCCTAGAGATTCAGGCAGTACGTCTGGCTCTAAAGGCCTGGGCTTTTAGGTTACGGGATTGTTCTGTCAAGATTCAATCCGACAATGCCACAGCTGTGGCCTTTATCAATCACCAAGGGGGCACTAAAAGCCTCTCAGCACAGAGAGAGGTGAACCATATTCTAATTTGGGCAGAAAGGAATGTTCCATGTCTTTCTGCAATCTTCATTCCGGGAGTAGAGAATTGGCAGGCGGACTACTTAAGTCTCCAGCAGTTATTCCCAGGGGAATGGGCTCTTAACCCCGACATATTTTGGGCTGTTTGCCAAAGATGGGGGACTCCGGACGTGGATCTTCTAGCATCCAGGTTCCACACGAAGTTGGTCAACTTTGTGGCCAAAACAAGGGATCCATTCGCATGTGGAACGGATGCGTTAGTGACCCCATGGGATCAGTTCTCACTGATCTATGCATTCCCCCCTATTCAGTTGGTACCCTGACTTCTTTGCAGGATCAGGCTGGAAAGAAAGCCAATAATTCTGGTGGCACTAGCATGGCCCAGAAGGTCATGGTACGCAGAAATCGTGAAGATGGCAGTGGAGGGCCCATGGTCCCTCCCACTACGGCCAGATCTGCTCTCTCAGGGACTGATATTCCATCCTTCCTTACGGGCTCTAAATTTAACGGCTTGGCTATTGAAACCCACATTCTAAAGAAACGTAGGCTTTCCGGGTCAGTTATCTTTACCCTGATTAATGCTAGGAAGCCAGCTTCCAGAACTATGTATTATAGAGTCTGGAAGGCTTATGTTTCCTGGTGTGAATCCAAGCGTTGGCACCCCTGGAGGTATATCATAGGCAGAATTCTTGTCTTTCTACAATTGGGGGTAGAAATGAAATTGGCCTTAAGTACTATTAAAGGCCAAGTCTCAGCTTTATCGTTTTTTTTTTTTCAAAGACCACTTGCTACTCATTCTTCAGTCCGGGGACTTAAACCTAGTTTTGTCTGTGTTACAAAAAAAGCCATTTGAACAGATACAACATATTCCCCTAGTCCTTCTGACAAGGAAGTTGGTATTTTTGGTTGCTATATCCTCAGCAAGGAGGGTTTCAGAATTGGCTGCTCTTTCTTGTAAAGAGCCATATTTGATTTTTCATGAGTGGTGTTATGCCCTCGTCCAAGCTTTTTGCCAAAAGTAATTTCAGGTTTTCACCTGAGCCAAGATATTGTCCTGCCATCGTTTTTTCCAAAACCATGTTCCAGGGAAGAAAGGTCACTACATTGTCTTGATGTGGTGAGAGCTGTGAAAATCTATTTAAAGAAAACTGCTCAGATTCGTAAGACTGATGTCTTATTTATTCTGCCAGAGGGTCCTAAGAAAGGACAGGCAGCGTCGAAATTCACTGTCGCTAAGTGGATTCGGCAAGTGATAATTCAAACTTATGATTTAAGGGGTAAGAATCCCCTGTTTCAAGTTAAGGCGCATTCTACCAGGTCGGTTAGTGCTTCTTGGGCAGTGTGTCACCAGGCCTCCATGGCTCAGATCTGTAAGGCCGCAAATTGGTCTTCAGTGCATACATTCACCAAATTTTATCAGGTGGATGTAAGAAGGCATGAGGATATCGCCTTTGGGTGCAGTGTGCTGCAAACAGCAGTATAGATCCTCAAGTCTGGGTGTACCCTGCGGGTTGTTTCTCCCACCCCTCAAGTGGCATTGTTATGGGACATCCCATTAAGTAATTACTTAAGGCCCTGTGTCCCATGATGTACGATAAAGAAAATAAGATTTTTATTACAGCTTACCTGTAAAATCCTTTTCTTGGAGTACATCATAGGACACAGAGGTCCCTCCCCTCTTTTTGGGGATTTAAGTATATTGCTTTGCTACAAAAACTGATGTGCTCCTGGAAGGAGGAGGGGTTATATAGGGAGTGAACTTCCTTTGATTGGGTTTACCAGTGTCAACACCTGAAGGTGGCCTATAACCCATTATGTAATTACCTAAGGCTCTGGGGGTTATTTACAAAAGGCAAATCCACTTTGCACTGCAAGTGCACTTGGAAAAGCAGTCGCTCTAAATCTAAGGGGTAGATCTGAAATGAGTGGAAGCTCTGCTGATTTTATCATGCAATCATGTGCAAGCTAAAATCCTGTTTTTTATTTTCCTTGCATGTCCCTCTCGGATCTACAGCGACTTTACTTCCAAGTGCACTTTTAGTGCACTTTCAAGTGGACTTGCAGTGCAAAGTCGATTTTCCTTTAGTAAATAACCCCCTCTGTGTCCCATGATGTACTCCAAGAAAAGGATTTTACAGGTAAGCTGTAATAAAAATCCTATTTTTTAAATTCAAAAAAGTGTAATTTTTTCCAACAAAAAGTGCGCTTGTAAGACTGCTGCGCAAATACAGTGTGACAGAAAGTATTGCAACGACCGCCATTTTATTCTCTAGGGTGTTAGGAAAAAAAGTATAATGTTTAGGGCAGGCATCACTAAATGGCGGACTGCGGGCCGGATCCGGACCCAGTAGCAGCCCTATGCGTCCCGCAGCCTCGCCAGATGGTTGGCTGAGTGTTCCCTCCCCTCTGCCGGCTCGCCTGCCCGCCGCTGCCGCCGTCATCGTATCACTCCCCCTTCCTCCCCCTCCACACACTGCCCTACCTTGTTCACACAAGCCTGGAAGCACTGCAGGTCCGGACAAAGGGCGGAACTTTTCAAGTTACAAAGCAGGTGATTAATTGCTAGACAGTGGGGCGGTCCCAAGCAACCAATCACCCGCCTTTAACTTGAAAAGTCCCGCCCTTTGTCTGGATCTGCCATGCGTGCTTCCTGGCTCGTGTGACTAAGGTAGGGAAGGTAGGGCAGGTAGGGCAGTGTGTGGAGGGGGAGGAGCGGGGAATGCTGTGTTGATGAAAGGGACAGACTCTGTAATATCGAGGGAGGACTGTGATGGAGGGAGTCTGTAATAGTGGGGTCTGTAATGGGGGGGGGATGGAGTGGGGTCTGTAATGGGGGGGATCTGTGATTGTGGGGTCTGAAATGGGTGGGGTCTGTAATGAGGGGGATCTGTGATAGTGGGGTCTGTAATGGGGGGGATCTGTGATAGTGGGGTCTGTAATGAGGGGGATCTGTGATAGTGGGGTCTGTAATGGGGGGGATCTGTGATAGTGGGGTCTGTAATGGGGGAGATCTGTGATAGTGGGGTCTGTAATGGGGGGGATCTGTGATAGTGGGGTCTGTGATAGTGGGATCTGTAATATTGGGGTCTGTGATAGTGATGTAAAAGGGAGAGATGTGCTGTGAAGGGGGTACTGAGGGCACTGATGTAAGGGCTTCTTCACACTTGTGCAGAGATCTATAATAGAAAACAATCATGACGTGACGAGTCATCACCAATATGACACTCGGACCTCCGCTGGAAGAAAATTTTACTGACCGGACCCCCGTGAATTTTAATTCAGTACCCCTGGTTTAGGGGTTCTAAGTAATTTTCTAGCAAAAGAAAAACTGTTTTTAACTTGTAAACAACAAATCTCAAAAAGAGGCTCGGTCCTTAAGTGGTTAATTTGCGTATTCTATATCTGCTTGGAGTTCAGCCCTTGATTGTCCCAGGGCAACTGTTATTTTGTCTTATTTTCCATGTGATGCCACATCTCCTTCAAGACCTAAAATTAACATTTTGCTTGCTTCATACTCACATGAAGTTTAACCACTGACCGCTCTCCAGCATTTATTCTTGCACAGTATAGCATTAAACTGTGGGAAAACGACATACTTTGAAAATGGGAACTGTTCCTTTAGAACATTCAGAAATACACTTTCCTAAAATAACTTTATAATAAAATGCTAAACCAAGAGCGGGAATTGAAATTAGTGGGGATTATCTCGTGCAGTGCATAGTTTTCAACTATTACATTCTATTTTACATTTACAGATTATGTTTGCTTTGATTACATTTGTATTTATTTTTATGAGTATTAAAGCTTTTTTGTCATATGATTTTATTGGTACAAACATATAAACCATTTGCTAGACCAAGCTGATCTTTTATCCGGTGAAGTGCAGAGATCAAAAAACCATGTTTGTCTCTAAAATACATTTGTGCTCATAAGTTTACATAACTAGCAGAATTTATGATTTCTTGGCCATTTTTCAGAGAATATGAATGATAACACAAAACTTTTCTTTCACTTATGGTTAGTGTTTGGCTGAAACCATTTATTATCAAACAACTGTGTTTACTCTTTTTAAATCATAATGGCAACAGGAACTAGCCAAATGACCCTGATCAAAAGTTTGCACACCCCAGTTCTTAATACCGTGTATTGCCCCCTTTAACATCATAGACAGCTTGAAGCCTATTGTGGTATTTGTGGATGAGACTCTTTATCTTCTCAGATGGTAAAGCTGTCCACTTCTCTTGGCAAAAAACCTCCAGTTCCTGTAAATTCTTGGACTGTCTTGCATGAATTGCACGTTTGAGATCTCCCCAGAGTGGCTCAATGATATTGAGGTCAGGAGACTGAGATGGCCACTCTAGAACCTTCACTTTATTCTGCTGTAGTCAATGACAGGTCGACTTGGCCTTGTGTTTTGGATCATTGTCATGTTGGAATGTCCAAGTATGTCCCATGCGCAGCTTCCTGGCTGATCAATGCAAGTGTTCCTCCAGTATTTTTTGATAACATACTGCATTCATCTTGCCATCAATTTTGACCAAATTTCCTTTGCCTTTTGTAGCTCACACATCCCAAAACATCAGCGATCCACCATCCGATTTCACAGAACCTTCCATCATAGGCCTTGTTAACTCCTCTCCAAATGTAGTGTTTATGGTTGTGGCCAAAAAGCTCAATTTTAGTCTCATCACTCCAAATGACTTTGTGCCATAAGGTTTGAGGCTTGTCTCTGTGCTGTTTGGCGTATTGTAAGCAGTATACTTTGTGGCATTTGCGTAGTAATGGCTTTCTTCTGGCGACTCAACCATGCAGCCCATATTTCTTCAAGTGTATCCTTGTTGTGCATCTTGAAACAGCCACACCACATGTTTTCAGAGAGTCCTGTATTTCACCTGAAGTTATTGGTGGGTTTTTTCTTTGCATCCCGAACAATTTTCCTGGCAGTTGTAGCTGAAATTTTAGTTGGTTTACCTGACTGTGGTTTGGTTTCAACAGAACCCCTCATTTTCCACTTCTTGATTAGAGTTTGAACATTGAGATTGACATTCTCAATTCCTTGGATATCTTTTTATATCACTTTCCTGTTTTATACAGTTCAACTACCCTTTCCCGCAGATCCTTTGACAATTCTTTTGCTTTCCCCATGACTCAGAATCCAGAAACATCAGTGCAGCACTGGATGAAAGATGCAAGGGTCTGTCAGGAGTCCAGAAACGCATTGACCTTTTATACACGCACACTAATTACAAGCAAACAGATCACAGGTGAGGATTAATTAATAGTAATATTAATAGTTAATTTGTGTTCATGTTATCAGGCCAAAATCACCAGGGTATGTAAACTTTTGATCAGGGTCATTTGGGTAGTTTCTGTTGTCATTATGATTTAAAAAAAAGTTAACACAGTTAATTGATAATAAATGGCTTCAGCCAAACACTAACCATGGGTGAAAGAAAAGTTTTTGTGTTATCATTCATATTCTCTGAAAATAGGCCAAGAAATCCTAAATTCTGCCAGGGTATGTAAACTTAAAGGGCACAACTGTATGTGGATATATTGGTTGTTGTTCAGAGTTATGAATTTGTGTTGGGTCATTTTGTGACATTTTGGCATTACAATGTCTATACTGACTGGTGTAACATTAATTGTAGACAGAATCACATGCCAGACAATGCAGAGGCATAGAACCCAACATGGAGAAGTCTATTGCTTTTTAAAGTAAATACATTCTGCAAATCAGCATTGGTGCAACTTTCTAATAATACTAGAACACATATGCTACATAGAACCCCAATTCCAAAAAAGTTGGGACGCTGTGTAAAATCTACAAAAAAACAGAATGAGACAGGGCAACAAGAAGCTGGCAAAGTAAGTGGTACTAAAAAGGGAAACCTGGAAGAACAGTTCGTTTAACAGGATATTAACCACTTGACCTCCTCAAGATTTACTCCCTTCGTGGCCAGATCATTTTTTGTGATACCGCACTGCGTTACTTTAACTGACAATTGCGCTGTCATGCAATGCTTTACCCAAATGTCCTTTTTTTCCCACAAATAGTGCTGTCTTTTGGTGGTATTTGATCACCACTGCGCTTTTTATTTCTTTGTGCTATGAACAAAAAGAAAATAAAGTAAATTTTTGAAAAAAAAACAAAAAAATATTTTACTTTCTGCTATAAAACATACCCAATGAAAAATTTAAGAATTCAAATTTCTTCGTAAATTTAGGCCAATATATATTCTGTTACATATTTTTGGTAAAAATATTCCAATTAGCATATATTGATTGGTTTGTGCAAAAGTTATAGCATTTACAAACTATGGGATATTTTTAATTCATTATTTTTATTTTACTAGTAATGGCGGTGATCAGTGACTTATGGCAGGACTGCGATATTGCGGACAGTGACATGTTAACTGACACTTTTTGGGGACCAGTGACACAGTGATTGGTGCTAAAAATTATGCGCTGTCACTGTACTAATGACACTGGCTGGGAAGGGGTTTACTGTGTGCCAGGCAGTGTTTTACTACACTGTGTGTGCTGCTTCTACTAGGGGAAGAGATGAAATTTAGTCACTGCTTTGCTGCTGATCAGCTTCCGCTGTGTGTAATCACAGCAGAAGTGAGCTGCCAGTGGCGTTAATGCACGCCCCCTACCTGGAAGTGTCGGATCACGTAGATGTACGGGATCCAACGCACAGGTGTCACCCTGTAGCAGTAAAACTACTATAGGTAAGTCCAAAAGTGGTTAAAGGATACTTTTTAAAAAAAAACTAATAATAAACATAAACATGCTATTCTTACCTGCTCTGTGTAGTGATTTTGCACAGAGCAGCCCTGATCCTCCTCTTTTCAGGTCCCCTGCTGGTGCTCCTGGCCCCTCCCCCTTGCTGAGTGCCCCCATAGCAAGCCGCTCGCTATGGGGGCACCTGTGCGTGCTCGCTCTCGAGCCACCTCTGTGTGTCCATAAGACACACAGAGCATATCTTGGCCTGCCCCTCGCTCCCTCCTTACAGCCTTTGATTGACAGCAGTGGGAGCCAATGTCTCAGCCAAGGACGGCAGAGAGAGACCCTTCTCTTGTGCACATCGCTGAATAGACATGGGGCTTGGGTAAGTATTGGAATGGGGGGGATGCTGCACAGAGAAGGTTTTTGCATAGAATGCGCAAGGTAAAAACCTTCAGCCTTTACAACCACTTTAATTGGCAACAGGTCAGTAACATGACTGGGTATAAAAAGTGCATCTTAGAGAGTCCGAGAGTCTCATAAGTAAAGCTGGGCCAAGGTTCACCAGAGTGTCTCAGAAGTAAAGATGGGTATGGTTCAATCTGTGAAAAGCTGTGTCTAAAAATTGTCAGTTTCAGAAAAATGTTCCTCGATGTAAATTTGCAAATTTATATCATCACCCACAGTACATAATATCATAAAAAGATTCTGAGAACCGGAAGAAGTCTCTGTGCGCAGGGAACAAAGCTAAAATGCAATATTGGATTCCTGTGATCTTCAGGCCCTCAGGCGGCACTGCAGTAAAACATGCATGATTCTGTGATGGACATTACTGCATGGGCTCAGGAATTCCTCCAAAAATCATTGTCTGTCAGTTGACAGTTCCATCCAAAAATACAAGGTAGAGCTCTGTCATGCAAAGAAGAAACCACAGCTCATTTAAAATGGTCTGTTGAAAAGTAGAAAACTGTTCTGTGGTCAGACAAATCAGAATTTGACATTCTTTATGGCAAACATGGGCTCCGCATTCTCTGGACTAAATAGGAGAGGGACCTTCTGGCTGTTATCAGCTCTCCATTCAAAAGCCTGCATCTCTGATGGTATGGGGGTACATTAGTGCATATGGAATAAGCCGCTTGCACATCTGGAAAAGCACCATCAATGCTAAAAGATATACACTTGGGTCCATATATATTTGGACACAGGCACAGTTTTAGTTTTTTTCAGGTAGTTACCAAAACAAAATTCAAGCTATAGTTATATAATGGATATGAGCTTAAAGTAAACACTCTCAGGTTTAATTTGAGGGTATGTACATCCAAAATGGAGGAAGGGTTTAGGAAATACAGCTCTTAAGAATAGCCATCCTTCCTTTTTTCAGGTGACCAAAAGTAATTGAATCAAAAGCTACTCCTTCGTTATTTCTTCATCAATTAAGCAGGTAAAAGGTCTGGAGTTGTTTCCAAGTGTGGTATTTGCATTTGAAATCTATTGCTGTAAACCTACATCATGCTTTCAAAGCAGCTTTCCATGCAAGTGAAACAGGCCATTGTAAGGCTTTAAATACGAAGTCCAACAAAGAGATAGCAGCAACATTAGAAATGGCCAAATCAACAGGTTACTACATTCTGAGGAAAGAAGAACACATTGGTGAGCTCGGCACCATAAAAAGGCATGGATGTCCACGGAAGACAACAGTGGTGGATGATCGCAGGATCCTCTCTGTGGTAAAGAAAAACCCATTCACAACATCCAGACAAGTGAAGGACACTCTCCAGGAGGTGGGCGTATCATTGTCAAAGTCTACAATCAAGAGAAGACTTCAGGAGAGAAAATTACAGAGGGTTCACCACAAGGTGCAAACCATTTATAAGCCTGAAGACTAAAAAAAACAGATTAGACTTTGCCAAAAAGCATTCTTTGGACAGATTAAACTAAGATTAATCTGTACCAGAATGACTGTAAGAAAAAAGTGTGGAGAAGGCATAGAACAGGTCATGATCCAAAGCACACAACGTCCTCTGTAAAACATGGTGGAGGCAGTGTGATGGCATGAGCATGCATGACTTCCAGTGACACTGGGTCATTGGTGTTTATTGATGATGTGACAGAAGCAGCCGGATGAATTCTGCAGTGTTTAGGGATATACTGTAAGCCCAAATACAGCCAAATGCAGCAAAGTTGATTGGACGGCACTTCTCAGTACAAATGGACAATGATCCAAAACACACTACAAAAGCAACCCAGGAGCTTTTGAAGGAAAAGAAGTGGAATATTCTGCAATAGCTGAGTCAATCACCCGATCTCAACCCAATTGAGCATGCATTTCACTTGCTGAAGGCAAAACTAAAAGGCAGACCCACAAAGAACAACTGAAGACCTCTGCTGTTAGAGCCTGGCAAAGCATCAGAAAGGAGGAAATCCAGTCTTTGGTAATGTCCATGGGTTCCAGACTTCAGGCAGTCATTGCGAGTAAAGGATTCTCAACAAAATATTAAAAATGAACATTTTATTTATGATTATATTCATTTGTCCAATTACATTTGAGCCCCTGCACATGGGGGGACTGTATATAAAATTGGTTACAGTTCCTAAAATTTGTACTTAATATTTATGTTCGACCCCTTGAATTAAAGCTGAAAGTCTGCACTTTAAATTAATTTGGATTGTTTTGTTTTATTCTGGTGGCATACAGAGCCAAAAGTATGAAAATTGTGGCTGTGTCCAAATATATATGGACCAAACTGTATCTAGGTTTTAGGGCCAGTTCACACCATGAATAGCACAGGAACACGCTGTGCATTCCTATGTTATATGCGGGTGCAGTGCAATTTCAGCCTATTCATTTAAATAGGCCAAAATCACACCAAAAGTAGTGCATGCACTACTTTATAAAACACCGATACTGGATCGCAAAGTACTACTGTACAATGCGATCTAGTGCAGGGAACCACATTGCATTTGCAACCTGCATTTTGGGTGCCGTTAAGGTAACACGAACACTTGTTGCAGATTGCAAGTGTAATATGTTTTGAATGTGGTTTGGGAAATGCGCATGGAACGCAAATTTCCCACACCATGTTTTAGTGTGAACTGGCGCTTAGAGCAACATATGCTCCGATGCAGACTACATCTTTTTTAAGGGAAGACCTTGCATATTTCAGCAGGACAAGGATAAACCGTATACTGCATCTATGACAACAGCATGGTTTTGTAGTAGATGAGTCCGGGTATTTAACTGACCTGTCTGCAGTTCAGACCTTTCACCAACTGAAAATATTTAGAGCATATTGTAACGCAAAATACAAAAAAGAGGACCCACGACTGCTGAGCAGCTAGTATATCAGGCAAGAATGGGACATTCCTTTCCCAAAACTCCAGTAATTGCTCCCTTGGCAAAGTTAACTAGACCTGTAGTGATCGTTGGGCACAACACATTCAAGTGTAGCACCCTTGCACTAAAAAGGTCTAGGAAATTTAGTTGTGCTAGGTGGTAACTAATCTGGGCCATTTTGTAGTCTTTGATCAAATGGGTTTCTCCTATTCTTGGGTTTAACTGTGATTTCTCTCTTTTGTCAATAGGTGGCACTGTTACCTTTGGCATTAGAATGATAGATTAAGTGAATTTAGGCTATGAGTGAATATGCTTTTCTTAGCCAATCAGCAGGAGTTTCTTTGGCTGCTGGGATAGTCTATTTATTTGAAGAGAGTCGGGTGATCGGGGGTTCTTTCCACCCGGGCTCCGACCTGGGGTGCCTGATCGTTGCCAGGAGGCAAGGGAGAGAAAGTTGCCAGAGGGACAACCACTCTTGTTCCTGGAAGCAGGTGTAAAGGGATGGAGTTCTGAAGGTGTACCAGAGCAGACGCTTCATCAGCCGGGGGCTGTGAAGTAAGTGGGAGAGCTTCAGGAGAGAACTAAACCACGAAGTACAGCGGGTAGCTGTGAGTAAAGCTTGAAGGAGTACAGCGGGTAGCTGTGAGTAAAGCTTGAGGCATGCAGCGGGTATCTGTGGGTGAAGCTTGAAGAATATAGCAGGTAGCTGTGAGTGAAGCTTGAAGAGTCCATCAAGTAGCTATGAGCTGAACCTAAGGATCTACACTGGGATACTGTGAGTAAAGTTGTTGCTGTAGGAGACAGCAGTTGCTACGAAATACAGATTGCTGCATTCAGCTTAAAGGCCCTTTTTCTGTATTGCTGTCTGCCTAGTTTTATTTTTGTCCAAGGAGTCTGCCAAGTTGCTTTTGCATTTGCCCTAGGGTACCCCTCTCTCCCCCTGTTCCTGTTAAGAGAAATAAAACTCTTTTTTCATTTTTAAAGGTGACTGTCGCCCATCTTTCCACCTTGCACTACACCCACCATGCCTAGTAACCTTCACCCTGAGGAGGAATATCAGCCCTCCCTGACTCTGGGGGTCACCACCAGGCCTCTGGAGGTTGGGGAGAGCGCTACACAAGTAAATGGAGAAGCACCACAAACGCACCTGCAGCATGTTTGACCACAAATATGGGGTTAAAATGGTCTGTGAGGAGGTGTCGCATCACTCCATCTCCTGTCGGTAGCCTCTGGTGAGCGATCCAAACTCGGATCGGGCTTTAGAGGCAAGGGAGACGCATGTCTAAATCTACCCAAATAATTTAAAGTTTGAGCACACCTTACTTCATTTTCTAAACACTTCTAATACCAGCATGTTTTTTTATCATTTCCAAATAATTGTGGCAAAATGAGATCAACTTTGGGTGTCATTTTGGGGGTTTTTGGACTATCCTAGTAAAAGTACAATTTCACTTTAAAACAAACCCTTTTTTTTAAACATATTGCAGTCGTACACCTTTAAGTCATGCTGTCGGCTGTAAAATGTTTCCCTTCCCTGTAGAGCTGTTAGACTTAGGCTGGGTTCACACTTTTGTGAACTGGATGCGGTCTTCCCCAGATCCAAATTGGCTTGATAGCAGATTGTGACCTGCTCTCAATGGAGCCGGTTCACACATCTTCAGGGAGGCCGAGGCTGTGGTCCGCACTGGAAAAGGGTCCTGTGCGTCTTTGGCTCCATTTCAGGCAAGAATTCTGCCAAAAATTTGGACCTGATTCGCCCCTGAAATGGAGAACAGGGACGCACCGGACCGGACCCCCTGCTGTGAGCCGCCGCCGAAGATAGTGTGAACCCGGCCTTAACTGCATGTGATAGTAGATGGTCAGCAATGTTTGAAAACCCTATCCATTGCTGGGTTACTACTCAGAAGCAGAGTGCAATCACTTTGTAGTGGTAGATTGGGTGTGTACAGTCTTATGTTTTCTTATCAAAAATTAGATCTTAGGTAATTGTAGCTTTCAGGATATGTAAAATGTTAAAATAAAAAACTTTGTAGATAATAAGGATGAGCTCAGGCGTGTTCGCAAACAGCAAGTGCAGAGCCCGTCATTAAGTCGGCACTGGGGAGCGCTAATCACAAGCAGTGAGACATTTCCCGATCTCTGCAGCCGCACATCGGGACAATGTCTCACTGCTAGTAATTAGCGCTCCGCAGTGCCGACTTCCTGGGGGGCATTATCTGGTGTTTTTTTTTTATTTTTTTAATGGCTCTAATCTATTTCCCACTGAAACAGTAAATTTCATTTAGGAATTGTAGATGCACTTTAAATTAGTTCTAATACACAAGTCTGTTTCTAATGAAGTGCAAAATGGTTTTTGTGGATTTAGAACAAAATGGAAGCGCTTTAGTACACATTCATTTTATGACATTAAAGCGAAGCTCCACCCAAAAGAGGAAGCTCCGCTTGTTTTCATCCTCCCCCCCCCCCCTCTGCTGCCACATTGGGCACCTTTTGGGGGGCGGGTAACTGTTTTTGACAGGTACACATCCCTACTTCTGGAAGACCTCGCCGCAGCAAGGTCTCCTGGAAGTTCGGCCCCCCTCCTCCTTCCACTGCCCCGGGCCATTCAGAAAGCGCAACGTGCTTCATGCATGCGCAGTAGGGAACCGGCTGTGAAGCCGCAAGGTGCAGCGCCCGAGAGCCGATTGAAAAATTGTGGGATTCCTGGACAGGTAAGTGTCCTAATATTAAAAGTCAGCAGCTCCAGTATTTGCAGCTGCTGACTTTTAAGTTTTGGAGGGGGGAGGACTGCTCTAACGTAAATTTGAGAATCAATATACAGTGAAACCTTGGTTTGCAAGCATAATTCGTTCCAGAAGCATGCTTGTAATCCAAAGTACTGTTATATCAAAGCGAATTTCCCCATAGGAAATAATGGAAACTTAGATGATTCGTTCCACAACCATTTATTCATATAAAAATGATTACGAAAAAACGAAAAAAATACAATATAAAGTGTACTGTAAACATAAAACAAAACTGCACTTCAAAATACAGTAATGTACAGTAGTAAGAATATTGTACTGTACCTCTGTGTTGCAAAAGTTTTAAGGTTAAAAAAAAAGAATGTGCACAGTGACAATGTTAAGGAGTCTGATGCTCACCTATTTAACCGCTTCAGCCACGGACCATTTGGCTGGCTAAAGACCAGAGCACTTTCTGCGATTCGGCACTGCGTCGCTTTAACTGACAATTGCGCGGTCGTGCGACGTGGCCCCCAAACAAAATCAACGTTCTTTTTTCCCCACAAATAGAGCTTTCTTTTGGTGGTATTTGATCACCTCTGCGGTTTTTATTTTTTGCACTATAAACAAAAAAAAGCGACAATTTTGAAAAAAGCGCATTATTTTTTACTTTTTGCTATAATAAATATCCCCCAAAAATATATAAAAAAACATTTTTTTCCTCAGTTTAGGCCGATACGCATTCTTCTATATATTTTTGGTAAAAAAAAATCGCAATAAGCGTATATTGATTTGTTTGTGCAAATTCATAGCGTCTACAAAATAGGGGATAATTTTATGGCATTTTAATTTTTATATTTTTTTGTTTACTAGTAATGGCGGCGATCAGCGATTTTTATTGTGACTGCGACATTATGGCGGACACGTCGGACAATTTTGACACATTTTTGGGACCATTGGCATTTATACAGCGATCAGTGCGATTAAAAATGCATTGATTACTGTAAAAATGTCACTGGCAGGGAAGGGGTTAACACTAGGGGGCGGTGAAGGGGTTAATGTGTGTCCTAGTTTGTGTTCTAAGTGAAGGGGGATGGGGACTGTGCAGGGAAACTAACAGATCTGTATGAACAGACGATCTGTCAATTCTCCCCTCAGAGAACCGAAAACTGTGTGTTTACACACACAGATCCCGGCTCCCTGTGTGCCCCGAGCGATCGCAGGGGCCGAGCGCGCCTCTGGCGGCGCGCACATGCCCCCTAGTTGCCACAGAGTGAAGCGACGTTACATAATGTTGTTTCGACCAGCCGTGCTATTCTGCCGCAGTACAACTGCGGCGGCTGGTCGGCATGTGCTTAAAGCCGCTGTGTATACTGTATGTAGAATAAAGCCGCTGGTGTACACAGCTCTGTATGTGGCCAGAGGTTGGTGCTCATCTATTTAAGGCCTCTCTATATACTGTATTGTATGTTCAGTAAAGCTGCTGGTGTACAGTATACAGTACAACGCTGTATGTGGCCACAGGTTCAGCTCACAGCGCTTCCTAGAGAACTCGGTAAGGCCCCTTTCACACTGGGGCGGTTTGCAGGCGTTATTGCGCTAAAAATACCGCCTGCAAACCGCCCCTAAACAGCCTTCGCTGTTTGTTCAGTGTGAAAGCCCGAGGGCTTTCACAATGAAGAGGTGCGCTGGCAGGAGAAGAAAAAATCTCCTGTCAGCCGCATCTTTGGAGCGGTGAAGGAGCGGTGTATTCACCGCACCTAAACCGCTCGCCCATTGAAATCAATGGGACAGCGCTGTACGAGTAGTTTTAACCCTTTTTCGGCCACCAGCGGGGGGTTAAAACCGCACCGCTAGCGGCCGAATACAGCGGTAAAACAGCGCTAAAAATAGCGCCCTACCGCCCCAGTGTGAAAGGGGCCTAACTGTTGACATCACTTCCGGGTACGCCCGCTCCTGCTGGGAGTGTCTGAATGTCTCCAGGAAGCGCTGGGAGCCACCATCGCACGCAAATCTCTGGCCACATACAAAGCTGTACTGTATGCTGTACACCAGCAGCTTCACTGTACATATACACAGCAGATTTACATGGATGAGCAGCAGACTTCTTCACATTGTGAGTGTAATTATTCTTTTTTTTTTTACATTTAAACAAAAACAAAAAAATGCTTTTATATCAAGACAGCGCTCGCAGATCAAGGCAATTTAAAAAAAAAAAAAAAGTTGCTCGTCTTTCAAAACGCTCATAAATCGCGTTACTCCTAAACCAAGGTTTCGCTGTACTAGGTTGTATAAGTTACCATGTGTTTTATCACTGGTCTAAATGTATGATGTGACTTGCTTTGTATAAAGAATAAGTGCATTTTCAGAAAGAGAATGCTTAAAGAATAAGTGCAATTTGCTCATTCTTGCTTATTCTTTTTGCCCTTGTGCTCTGGTCGAAATCATCTCCCCCTCCACAGATCTGTATTTACCAAGATCCTCTGCATGTGGCCTGCAGGGATTGTTTATATCCCGCACTGCAAGATTCCCACTGCTGGCTGCACCTGTCCTTTTAAAGTCCCATAGACTTTTAAGGGGTTGGGAGACGATGAGCGCAGCCAGAGGAGGGAGACTTGTGACATGGGATGTACACAATCTCCGAAGATATACTTTGCAACAAAGCAAGTCACATCTCACACCTAGACGCTTCTACCTACAGGATTGGTATTAAGGAGGGATGCTTGTGTCACAGTGCAATGTAATAAGGAAGCTGGAATTCCCATACACAGGCTTTAATGGTAATGTCTTTGTTCCTTTGTAGGTTTCCCAGGCAGCAGCAGAGCTCCAACAGTACTGCATGCAGAATGCCTGTAAAGATGCTTTGCTGGTTGGAATGCCAGCTGGAAGTAATCCATTCCGAGAGCCCAGATCTTGTGCCCTTCTCTGAGGATGCTGCATTAAATCTCTGACTGATGTAAGTAAAGTCGCTAGGAATTCCTATTGTAAATGCTAAGCAATATAAATATTTAAAGCTGAACTGGAAAACTGCTAAACACAGTTTAGCAGTTTTCCAGTTGTTGAACCCCCTTCTTTTTTCTTATGACATACAATTTATACAGATGTGGCCATAGGAGTGTCCTTTTTTTTCTATTTTTTGTCCTGCTAAATACACAGTTGAAAATATATACTGTATAGGAGAGCTGCTTTGCCTATCAAAGGGTTTGTAATTCTGTCCTGGGATTTACAAAGCCATGCCCAACGGCACACTAATGCTGGCGGCCTATCTTTCCTATGCTGCAGTAAAGCAAGAAAGCTCTGGTCCGCTTTAAAACTGTGGCCTATTGCTGGACAGGAATGGAGCAGCAGCAGCTCATCCCTCTACCCACACTGCTACTTCCACATGTCGGCATATTCCTTGTCAGAAAAAGCAGCACATGCAGTTGGCTCCTAGTGCTGCTCCACCTTCTCCCAGTCAGAGTTCTTCTGTATCTGCCCTTAAAGGCCAACTCTGGGATGGAGAAAAAAAACCCTACCCACACATGCCCCACCTCCGCTTAATGGGGTTAAATGCTGCTTATGCCCCGTACACACGATCAGAAATTCCACCAGCAAAAGTCGGATGTGAGCTTTTGGTCAGAAATTCTGGCCGTGGGTATGCTCCATCGGACATTTGCTGGCCGAATTCCAGCCATCAAAAGATTGAGAGCAAGTTCTTTATTTTTTGGTCGGAAAAAGTTCCTATCCGAAAATGAGTTCGTCTGTATGCAATTCGGACGCGCAAAAAATCACGCATGCTCGGAAACAATTCGACGCATGCTCGGAAGCATTGAACTTCATTTTCTCGGCTCGTCGTAGTGTTGTACCTCACCGCGTTCTTGACGGTCGAAAGTTCAGAGAACTTGTGTGACAGTGTGTATGCAAGGCAAACTTGAGCGGAATTCTGTCGGAAAAATCATCCAAGTTTTTTCTGACGGAATTTTTGATCATGTGTACAGGGCATTAGGTCTATTGGGAGCTGAAGAAGATATATTACTTTAACCCCCTGCTCCATTGTCCTCTTCTTTCTGGTGCTCTAGACTGTGATTCCTCAGCAGCATCATACACAATGCAGGGCTTTTAACCCTACATTGTACATGGAGGAGGCACGTGTGTGACCGTGATCATGAGCGCCTTTGTGGGAGTGTTCATACATATAGGGAGGGAGCTTACATGTACCCAGGAGTAAGACCCCTTTCATACTGTGGCCGCCCGTGCACTAGCGGTAAAGCGCCGCTCGTTTTAGTGGCGCTTTACCGCTGTTTAAGTGGCGCATTTCGGCCGCTAGCAGGGTGCTTTTAACACCTGCTTGCGGCCGAAGAAGGGGTTAAAAACGCCCGTGTTGCAGCGCTACCGAAACGCATTTCAGTCGCTTCGGAAGCCCTGCACATTTATGGCAATGGGCAGGGGCGTTTTGGGAGCACTGTATACAGCACTCCCAAAGCATCCCAAAGATGCAGCTTGCAGGACTTTTTCTAACGTTCCGCAAGCGCACAGCCCCAGTGTGAAAGCACTTGGGCTTTCGCATTCACGCAGCATTGGAGGCAGTTTTCAGGCACTATTTCTAGCGCTAAAACGCCTGAAAACTGCCTCAGTGTGAAAGGGGTCTTAAGATATACTAGATAGATATACTTTATTGTCATTGTATACATACAACAAAATTTTTCTGGGTACTCTTTACAGCAGCAATAAAACACTGCTCAACAAAAACCACACATACTACTCCTAGCACATGCCCACATATCTATTTAAATATATAAAAATATAAAATGTTATTTAAAAATAAATAAAAGAATATTAGAATTCCACATAAAATTCCTAAAACACTGTATCTGATGGGATTATGGACAATACGGCCCTAGGGAAAAAACTATGCTTTTAGCGATTAGTGTGCGTTTTAAGTGTTCTGTATCTTTTCCCTGATGGCAATGGGACAAACACACTAACCTGGGTGGGTTGGATCAATACTAATAGCTTTTGCCCGCTATTTTAATTGGCTGGTATATGCTGTGTCCAAATTCGGTAGCTCTGTTCCTATGATCCGCTGTGCTGTTTTCACCACACGAGACAGGCACTTCTTATCCTCCGCCCTGCAGCTGGCATACCACACTACAGCGCAGTGGAGAAGAATACTCTCAATGGTACAATGATAGAAATTGACCAGAAGCCTTAAGGGCAATCCAGCCTGCTTCAGTCTCCGAAGGAAAAACAGTCTCTGCTGTGCTATTTTCACTAAAAAAAAAGAGACCATGACAACTCCCTTGTATTATGTATTCCCAAAAATTTAATAGTGTCCACCCTTTCCACCTCCTCACCACCTATATAATTCGGGCAATGATTGATCTTTCTTGATCTCCTATAATCCACTATTAATTCTTTAGTTTTTTCCGTATTGAGTATTAAATCATTTTCTCTACACCACTCAACCAAATGTTGAGTTTCCTGCCTATAAGCTGTCTCATTATCTTGTATGAGTCCCACTAAAGTGGTGTCATCAGCAAACTTCACTATAGTGTTAGACGCATGTATGGGAGTACAGTCGTGAGTGAACAATGTAAACAAGGCCGGACTTAACACACATCCCTGTGGTACCCCTGTATTCAAAATAATAGTGTTAGACATCTGATCTCCTATTCTCACCATTTGTGGCCTGTTTGTTAGAAAATCCATAATCCACGAGCACAGCAATGGACATAGGCCCTAAGCTTTTAACTTTTTCACTAATTTGTCAGGGACTACTGTGTTAAATGCATAGCTAAAATCAATTAATAACATTCTAACACAGTGGTTCTCAACTCCAGTCCTCGGGACCCACCAACAGGCCAGATTTTAAGTATTACCTTGGGGAGATGAAGCCTAGAATACTGCAATCACTGAGCAGCAAATGATATCACCTGTGATGTATTTCACTTATCTTGCAAACCTGGCCTGTTAGTGGGTCCTGAGGACAGGAGTTGAGAACCACTGTTCTAACATATGTGTTTGAGTGCTCAAGATGTGTCAAGGCAGCATGCAATGCAATAGCAATTGCATCATCTGTGCATCTATTTGCACGATAGGCAAACTGATACTTATCCAGATCAACAGGAATGCTTGCCTTAAGATTTGATAATACAAGCCTCTCAAAACATTTCATGATGATAGGAGTTAGGGCAACTGGGCGATAATCATTTAAGCATGATACCGCTGATTTTTTAGGTATTGGGACAATAGTAGTAGCTGCTTCAATGACAAATTAAAAATATCAGTAAAAACACCTGCTAACTGGTCTGCACATCCCCTCAGTATACGGCCTGACACCCCGTCTGGTCCTGCTGCCTTTCTGATGTCAATCTTCCTCAAATTTGACCTGACCTCATGTATTTTTAATACCAATAAATGGTCGTCCTCCACTACTTCTTTACTATGGTTTTCACATGTCATATTTTGACCCCCAAAGCGAGCAAAAAATTGGTTTGAGGTGTCAGGGAGCACTTTACAAACCTGTGTATTCCTAGATTTAAAATCTACCATTGTTTTTATCCCCTTCCACATGCTACAAGAATTTTGATTTTCAAAATAAGATTCAATGCGCTGCTTATATCTACGCTTAGCCTCCTTAATGCCTTTCTTTAATTCACTCCGAGCTTTCCTATAGGCCATAGGGTCGCCAGATCTAAAAGCCACATACCTTGCTCTAAGCTGAGCCCTTACTTTACCATCCAACCAAGGCTTTTGGTTTGGGAACACCTTAATGCCCTGTACACACAACAGGATTTTCCGACAACAAATTCCATGGGATTTTTTCCCAACGGATGTTGGCTCAAACTTGTCTTGCGTACACACGGTCACACAAAGTTGTCCGAAAATCCGATCATTCTAAACGCGGTGACGTAAAACACGTACGTCGGGACTATAAACGGGGCAGTAGCCAATAGCTTTCCTCTCTTAATTCATTCTGAGCATGTGTGGCATGCTTTGTGCAATGGATTTGTGTACACACGATCGGAATTTCCAGAACGGATTTTGTTGTTGTAAAATTTTATAGCAAGCTCTCAAACTTTGTGTGTCGGAAATTCCTATGGAAAATGTGTGATGGAGCCTACACACGGTCGGAATTTCCAACAACAAGGTCCTATCACACATTTTCCATCGGAAAATCCGACCGTGTGTACGGGGCATAATAGTTTTTGTAACTAGGAACATCTCCATACAAAATGGGAATATAAGCTAGAACAGATGAAGCATATTCCTCTAAGTCTGCATCCTGTGCAAATAAATTCCATTCAGTTGATTTAAAGCACTCTTGCAGGAGTGAATTTGACTCCTCGCTCCAAACCTGTATAGTTTTAATATCTGGTTTTGTTCTGCAAACAAGAGGCTTATAACATGGGATCATCATTAAAGAGGTATGATATGATAGACCAAGATGTGGCAACAAAGTAGCTTTATATGCACTGGAAACATTTGTATATACCTGATCTAAAATATTGTTCTCCCTTGTTGGAAAGTGCACATTCTCATAAAATTTAGGAAGAACCGTTTCTAGCTCCACATGGTTGAAATCGCCAGCCACAATCACAACCCCCTCTGGATGTGCATTCAGCTGAATGTTAATAGCATCGTCTAATTACTCCAGAGCCAGCTTAGAATTAACCTGTGGAGGTATGTACACAGCCACAATTATAACATTAGTAAATTCTCTTGGTATAAAAAAAAGTCTACATTTTAGCATTAGATATTCCAAATCAGATGAACAGTATGTCCCGACAATATTGATAGTTGTACTCCATTTATTGTTAACATATACACACAGACCACCTCCTTTAGTCTTTCCAGAGTACGCAGTCCTATCCTCTCGATAGACAGAGCGGCCTGCCAGCTCAATGGCCTCATCAGGTATAGAACTATCCAGCCAGGTCTCTTTGAGGACAGTCACAAAGCTATTTAATCTGTGTGTAATAAACCGCAGCCTGAGTTCATCCATCTTGTTTAACCACTTGCTTACTGGGCACTTAAACCCCCCTCCTGCCCAGACCAATTTTCAGCTTTCAGCGCTGACGCACTTTGGAAGACAATTGCGCGGTCATACAACACTGTACCCTAATGAAATGAATATAATTTTTTTTTATCCACAAATAGAGCTTTCTTTTAGTGGTATTTAATCACAGCTGGGATTTTTATTTTTTGCTAAACAAACAAAAAAAGATGGAAAATTTTGAAAAAAAAAAAAAAATCATGTTTCATAGTTTGTTATAAAATTTTGCAAACAGGTAATTTTTCTCCTTCATTGATATGCGCTGATGAGGCGGCACTGATAGGCTGCACTGATGGTCACGGATAGGCACAGTTAAGGCGGCACTGATAGGCACAGTTAAGGCGGCACTGATGGGCCCTGATGGGTGGCACGGATGGGCACTGATAGGTACCACTGATGGGCGGCACTGATGGGCACTTATTGGTACTGGTAGGTGACACTGATGTGCAGCACTGTTATTGAGGCACTGATTGTGGGCACTGATGGGTGGCACTGTGGGCACTGGTAGGCGGCACTGCTGCCTATTGCTAGGTGGCACTGGCAGGGGGCACAGGTGGGCACTGGTGATCTGGCGGCAGGTCTCCGTGATCGGGACTGATGTCCCTCTCACAGCTGCCGGTGATCGCCTTTTTTTTTCCTCCTCACGCTGTCAGCGCGAGGAGAAAAAATAGCCGATTACCGGCTCTGTTGACATCACATGATCAGCTGTCATTGGCTGACAGCTGATCACGTGTTAAGGGGTCGGGATCGACCCCTTACTCTGATCTGTGATCAGGCGAGTCTCAGACTCGTTGATCACAGAGTGCACCGTGCGCGCCCTGCAGCGGGCGCACAGGCCACTCGTGCACGGGACGACATAAATGGACGTAGTCCCGGCAAAGCAGGTCCATGCTGTAGCCGTCATTCGGCTATAGCGCGGATCTCAAGTGGTTAAAAGAGATCGGCAATTACTAAGAAAAAGACTTGGCAACACAGGTCTATATGGGCAAGCTTCCATTTTTAATCTTATACCTGCTCTCTTACCCCGTTTCAGTTTCCTATACCTCCGTTTCCTCCGGTGTTTCCCAAGAAAAACATCAGCACCTCCAACAGTTCCTTTGGATGCTTTAGTGGCAGCTTCAACACACTCAGCTAAACATGAGCTCTCCAGGGGAAGTTTTAGTGTGCTGCACCTCCACTGCTTAGCTTGTTCCTCTGCCAAAACTTCAGCTGCTCCCACAGCCGCCCCAGTTGAAACAGCCCCAGCATGGTCACAGAAAGATTTTTGCTTGCTTTTCCTCCAGTGCTTTTCTTGTTTTCCTGTCAGCACTGCTGCAGCTGCCATGGCATCGATTGCAGTCTCAGCACACTTCTCAAAGTGCTGAATCTCTGGCAAAGCTCCTAGTAAGGCACACAGTGGGGCAGTCAGTGTCAAGGCAGGTGGCCGAACAGCACATGAAACAAAGGCACTAAAGCGTAGTCCTGGCCTCCCATAATACACACAGCATTTTCCTGCCTACAGCAAAGAGTCAGCAGCTCCTCTCGCTCATAGCAAACAGTCCTCCTCTCACACTGCTGTACAGAGCACCCAGCCGCTGCATCTGCATGTGCCGCCATCTTGCACCTGAGCTCACACACAATACTTAGGGTAATGAGTAGGGCCTCCCTGCCAGGGTCTTTTTTTTTTTTCTCTTGTGCCCATGATTAGACTTTATGGACAGAGCTAAATATTTCTTGCCATTGCCATGACCCACTACCAAAGAACAACCCAAAATAACATTCATTTCGATACCACATTGTGCATTATTGTTTGTTTGTAGTAGGGCCACAAGACAATAGTACGCATTATTCTTTAAATTTTTTCTTTTATCCTACCTAAACCTGCTGACATTACCATGGGCAATACCACTTGCACTGACCCCAAACAAATTTTTTTAACCACTTTACCACCAGAAGATTTGACCCCTTTCGTAACCAGGGCATTTTTGCTATTCAGCACTGTGCTACTTTAATTGGAAAATTGTTCGGTCATGCAACACAGTACGCAAATGAAATTTTTTTTCACACAAATAAAGCTTACTTTTGGTGGTATTCAATCACCACTGGGTTTTTTTTATTTTTTGCTTTATAAACTAAAAAACATAGAAAATTTAGAAAATATTTGCAAACAAATAATCTTTCTTCATAAATTTAGGCTAGACTTTTTAAACCATAGTGCCTTCTGGGTTCCTGGGAAAAATGCGTAAAAATCAATCCAAATTGCCCAAAAATTGTGTACCAGGTAGCAGGTGGCTCAAGATGGCTACTTATTGCACAAAGCCACAGGTTTTCATTGTGCAACATTACGACCTTGGGCATTAGGTAGGCCAGCCGCCAGCATCCTAACCACTCCTGATTGATAAGGAGGATAACGGGCACATGCACAGCATCCTTGTTTGACCCCCCCGCTCTGTCAGCACTGGGGTCACGCTAGCTGTGTGGGGGGTGGGAGAGAGAGAATGAGGAATACTAGTCAGTACCAGTGTGCAAAAGTGTATTTGCTTTGAACTAATAAATTGTCTCTAACGCTGGGTGTCCTATGTGTGTGGATGATGTTGCAATATGTAAAACTATTTAGTTTAGTTTTCTACATTTTAGAATGGGGTGCCTCGAGACCATCCATAATTTTAAAGGGTTCCTTGACTGGAAAAAAGGTTGAGAAACACTGATTTAGGCCACAATATAGTCTGCTACCAAAGATATGTTTTTGGTTAAAAAAATAACCCAAATCGGTGTATATTTCACCTGTGTGAAAGTTATCGTCCCACAAACAATGGTATATACTGTATTTTGAGAAATGATTAATCTTGATGTACTGACGGTTTATCTCATTTCCTGAGGTCCTAAAATGCCAGAACTGTACAAATATCCTCCAAATCACCCCGTTTTGGAAAATAGACAGTCCATAGTATTTAGTAAGAGGCATAGCATGTTTTTTGAAGTTGTAATTTTTTTGTTACAATTTTTTGGAAAATGAAGAGATTAAATACAATTTAGTTTTTTTTTTTACATATTGTCACCAGACATCATAGGACTGGTGTGGTAGTAATCAGGGATACTGAGTGGTGACAGTATGTAAAAAAAAAAAAAATAATAATAATTTGGTTTTTAGTATTTTATTTTCTTTTTATTCATTTATTTATTTATTTTTACAATCTATTTTTATATACTCTCATCATGGGTGAACAATGATGTCATGAATGGATTCTATTCATGACTTGTTTACTAGGTGTCATGTGATCGCACAGTGAACATTTGGTATCTGGGCCACTCATAGCGGCCTGATACACGGGAAACCACAATCTGCTATTTTTTTTTTTGTCAAATCTGTTTATTGATTTTATAAACACAAAGAATAAAACAGACATTGGTTGTGAAGTACAATGGGCAAAACTTGTATGCATAAACATTGCAAATGGGTCACCACAGAGTTAGTAGCTAATTAGCTCCTGAAGTGAATATGCTATACAGGCCCCGAAAATATGTGTTTAGACAAAACAATACATCCATCAGTTGCACATGACTTACACTAGGTAGAGAGCAGTATATATGTGTGAGCAGCTCAAGGGGTTTCGGAAGCTGTTGAAGGCTCTGCCAACCAGAACTTGTCATATTTTTGAGGACACCCTCTATTAGCATATGTGTCTTTATAGAGAGGTAAACTGTTGTTGACTAGTTGCTTCCAGAAAGTGAGAGAGGGGGGCAGTTTTCCATCAGTGTAGAGCTATGGCCTTACGGGCATAGAAGAGAAGTAAGCCAGCTAGAGTACGTCCCACAACCGTAGGGATTAATTGTTCTATTAGGCCCAGAATACAAATTGACATGGAAGGTTGTAGTGGTATGGAGGTAACCTTATTGACTAGTGTCAGTACCTCTTTCCAGTATCCAACAATAGCCAGACAGGTCCAAAAAATGTGGGCAAAGTCTCTGGGGATCCCCCCACAGCACCAGCACCCCGAGGGAGAATTAGAACTCATTTTGTGTAGTCTGTATGGGGTAAAGTATGCACAATGAACTATTTTATACTGGATTAAACGATATCTCAGAGAGGCAAGGGAACTAAACAGGAAATCCCATATGTCGTCCCAGTCATCATTATCCAGATCCAAGGATTTCATGTAGCCACTGATCTCTAAGTTTCACTAGGACAGACAGGGAGGTCATAATCAGATGGGCTTCTTTGCACAATCTGACCTAAGGAGGTCCTCTAGCGCGGACTGAACTACCTGGGGGGCCGAGTGAGGGAATTGGCTTCTGAAGGCATGGGAGAGCTGAAGATACTGAAAAAAATATGACTGTGGGACAGTCAAATCAGAAATTAATTTAGAGAGAGGAGCCAGGGATTGGTTGATAACTGCCTGGATAATCGTTTTTTTATGTTAAATTTAGTCCAGGCGCGGGGTTCTGCAGCGTATAGCGGTGATTCAAAGCGGGGGTTTAACCATAAGGGGGCATTGGGAGAGACTGCCTGTTTAGGGCAACGCTCAAGTTTGAGTCCAGCTCCCCATGCACGCAGTGTAGTTCGCATGGAGGCCGTTAGTTGGTATGGGGCCCTAGGGCCTCGAAATAGGAGAAATTTCAGCACTTCCAGGGAATTAACTACTGCTGCCGCAACTAGCATTGCGGAATTGGTAGTGTCTGGGCTGAGCCACCAGGCAGCGGTAACTAACTGGGTGGCCAAAAAATATTTATAAAAATGAGGGCACGCCAGGCCTCCCTGGGAGGCTGGGCACATTAAAGTGGACCATCTGTACCAAGGGGACTGAGGTCTCCATAGAAAAGAGGAGAGGAGATGGTTTAGGCGGGCAGAAAAGGATTTGGGGATCCATTGCAGGGACTGACGGAACAAGTAGGTAAATTTTCGGTAGAATTTTCATTTTTATCAGGTTAATATGCCCTAAAAGTGATAGGGGTAGCGACTCCCATGCCTTCAATTTTAGCCGAACCTGTTGAAGCACTGGGGACAAATTTAATGAAATGTAATCCGAAGCTTGTCTGGACACCACCACCCCGAGATAACTGAAGCTCTCACTGCAAGGGAACATCTAGGAGAGCAGTGGAGCGGGCCGCAGGGTCTATAGGGAACAGTAGGGCCCAGTTTACTTTAAGGCCTGTGATAGACGAAAATGAGTTAAGGATCTGCAGGGCCCCCCTGAGAGATGAGTCAGCATCATTAAGAAAAAGTAGGAGGTCATCTGCGTACAGGGCCACCCTCTCCTTCAGGCGACCAACCCGCAACCCCTTAATGCAGAGGGAGGTGTGGAGGGCCTCCGCTGTTGGCTCTATCGCAATGGCAAAATAAGGCCTGGAGAGAGAGGGCAACCCTGCCAAGTACCTCTGGATAGAGGGAAGGACTGTGACAGCCCCCCATCTTAATAGCTGATGTGGGATTTTGGTATAGTAATTGCAGCCGTTTAATGAAGGTCAAGGGGGACCCCATTCTGCAGAGAACCTCCCGGAGAAAGGGCCTTTTTCGATGTCAAAGGAGGCCACCACCCTAGAACCCTCATTAATATGCTGCGCATGGATGTTCATGAATAGTCTTCTCAAATTTATGTCAGTTGTTCTATGTCTCATAAATCCGGTTTGATCAGTTTCAATGATGGTTGGTAATAATGGCTGCAATCTCATAGTGAGCAATTTAGTGAGGATTTTAAAATCCGTGTTAAGAAGAGCAATTGGCTTATATGAGGCACATGAAGTTGGGTCTTTTGGAGCTTTGTAAATCAGTACCACATGGGCATGACTCATATAGGCTGGGAAGGCGCCATCAGCCAGACATTGGGAGTACAACTGGGCCAATTTAGGAGCGAGGAGATCCCCATGGATCTTATAAAACTCCATGGGGAGGCCATCTGGGCCCGGGGACCCAATCGCCAGCAGGACCTCCCCCGGGGTAATCGGTCTCACCAAGGCCTCTCTTTTTGTATCCGAGAGCCAGCCGAGGGCCAGTGGTTTCAGCCAGGACGCAAGGTCCCGGGGCTGAAAATCCAGGCAGCACGGAGGTGTAAAGGGGGCTATAATATTGTCGAAAAAGCATCCAGGTTAGCTGGCAAAGATAGCTGGCTGGTCGTGTTGCACTAACATAGCCAGAAGGCGACCATTACGGTCTCCCTGTTCAAAGAACCTCTGTTTGTTGTGGTACAGGTCCAGTCTTGTGACCTCAGCTAGGTGAAGATGAAGCTCACGCTTTGCTGCATTGCAGAAATCAAAGTGAGCGTCAGTGGGGTTAGTGGCATAAATATCTGTCTGGGTATTCATAGCAGCCTGTTGGGAAGTAGTAGTAGCAGTTTGTTCTCTGGGAATTCCAGCAATAGAAGAAATGTACTGCCTCCTAGTGAGGGCCTTGAAGGCATCCCAGGGGTTTCCTGGAGAGGAAGACCCCGCATTATGGTCCAAGTATTGGCCGCCGGCTGGGAAGAGTGGAGAGCTCCGGAGTCAGGTAGTGTGGAGCGGGTCTTAGGTGGACCCATCCGAGCAGTGTTAAGCCGTTGATAGTGGTCCTGGGGTGACCGGGAGCTGAGTGGTGGTCAGCAGAGGGGAGAACGAGGGCTGGAACCTGTTGGTAGAGGGAAGTCAGGATCGGAGCTCCAATGAAGCACGTCTGCTCTGGTTTACATGCCGGCCCCGCCCCTGCAATCTGCTATGTTCAGCGATCGCAGAGGGGGCATGCCATGGTGCCTGCTCAAGCCGCCGGCGAGCTGTAAAATTACTGTTGGCCAGTCAGTAAGTGGTTAATCTTACCAAAAAAGAAAAACACTAACATGGACACTGGCCCTAACGTTAACACTAACACTAAAGCTGTAATAAACCCAAAACCAAAAATGTAATATATTGCAGCTTACCAATTATTAGATGTGGTGGCTGCATTAGTTTTCTTTTTTAGGCTCCCCCCCCCTCTGTTTTCACCTGGTGATCTGGCCAGTAACACACCTCCTGTATTAGAATGCCCCCAATCTGGATGGAGTAGCACAGGGGCACATTTGGACAGCAGCATTGTCAGTCTAGGGGGAGGGAAGGGGAGTGTTAGGTCTCATACACATAGGGCGTAAAAAAAAATGAGCTGCAAAGCCAGTACCGATGCCAGGAAAAAGTGGCTTTAAAAACGCGCTTTTAGAAGCATTTTGCATTGTCAATAATGGGCGTTTAGATGCGTTTCTCTGCCCTCCTCTATTTTCCACTCCCAAATACAATTACTACAGCTTAAAAACGCTTGATGTGGGTTAACACTGTATACGACATGAACACGTGTTTAGCCGTGTCAGGCATTTTTACAGCTGTAACGCCAGTCCTCAGAACACGCTGGTCCTGGGTTTTTTTGCAGCTTGAAAACGGCTATGCCACTTACAGCTCCTAAAAGCTTGTGTGTGCATGGACACATAGAATAACATGGAGAGTATTTTTAAGCTGTAAAAAGAAATGCTGCTAAAAGTAAAAAAGGAAAAACGCCCTGTGTGAATGAGGCCTTAGTTGTACTAGCAGATTTAAATTAACTACACTAAAAAATTAAATTACAAACCTTGTAACACTTATAGTGCCCCTTAAGCTGCCAAACAATCTGGTGTCTCACAGAAATGCAGGGTGCAGGCTGTCTTGTCAGGGATGACAATGAGTGTGTTTTTCATACACACCTTGATGATTTTAGGGCCAGTTCACATCACATGCAGTCTAGTGCATTTTTTTTTTTGCATCAAAAACGCATGGATAGTAGGTTATATGGTTTTCAATGGCATAGATCAAACCAATGCATTCAGTTCCAGTGCATTCCAGTTCCAGAAAAAAAGTAGAACATGCTGCACTTTTTTCTGCACCAGAATGTGCTGGAATGCAGAAAAATGCTTCAAAAACTAACCGGAAGACACCTAAATGCACCAAAAATTTCCTTATTTAAGGCTAAGAAAGAAAGAGGGGGAAAAATGCACTGGACTGCATCAAAAACGCACATGCAGAAAAGCATCCGGCACACATCCACACTGCATTTCTATGGTGTGAACTATCCCTTAACACACACAAAAAAAAATGAGGGGCGCAGGAAAAGTTCAAGGCTGAGGCTGTCTACATTCTTCTCCCACCTATTGAGCTAGATGTGTGCGGTGTATCTTATTTACTCACGCTAACAAATTGAAGCCAAACTCTAGCTAACACTATAAACAGTTGTAGCAAACAGGTTTTTTTTTCCTTTTGGGATAAAGATTTTACATAAAGCGAATCATTGTAAGCGGCCACGCCAATGTTGAATGGTTTGTCTGATCCCTGCAACTGATACATCTACAAGAGAGCGTGTTATTTTAAAAAACAGATTTACTGGCCGGATCACCAGATAAGAATCAAACAAAGTAAGCCTAAAGGAAAAACGAATGCAGCCATCACATCAAATAATTGGTGAACTAGAATATAATGGATGTTTGCTTTTGTGTTTAATATCGCTTAAGCTAAATCAAGCAGTGATCTAGCTATTCTATATATAATTCTTTTACACAGGCTTTCTAGCGATGCAATGTATCATTTACTCCTTGCAGAGTAGAAAGAACATGGTATGTTTTTTTTTTCACTATGATCACATGATTGGATTCTGGTCCTCCCAGCTCTCCAATCATTAGTCTGGGATCCAGAGCTGCTGATGACAGCTTCATCTCAGTGCTGGGGGCAATAGCAGTGGCAATACGCTGACAGTAGTGGTGGGGAAAGAGGAATTCAGCTGGTTGTGCTTTCTTTAGGTACTTAGAGCGCCACCTGCACTATAAGCCCAAATTGTGCAACTGGTTAAATACCTCTGATAAAGTACACTGAGCAAAATTATAAATGCAACACTTTTGTGTTTGCCCCTATTTATCATGAGCTGACTTTTTCTATGTACACAAAAGGCCTATTTCTCTCAAATATTGTTCGCAAATCTGTCTAAATCTGTGCTAGTGAGCACTTAACCTTTGTCGAGATAATCCATCCACCTCACAGGTGTGGCATATCCAGATGCTGATTAGACAGCATGATTATTGCACATGTGTGCATTAGGCTGGCCACAATAAAAGGCCACTCTAAAATGTGCAGTTTTATTGTATTTTGGGGGGGTCCGAAAACCAGTAAGTATGTGGTGTGACCACCAGTTGCCTCACGCTGCGCAACACATCTCCTTTGCATGGAGTTGATCTGGTTGTTGATTGTGGCATGTGGAATGTTGGTCCATTCCTCTTCAGTGGCTGTGCGAAGTTGCTGGATATTGGCAGGAACTGGAACACGCTGTCGTATACGCCGATCCAGAGCATCCCAAACATGCTCAATGGGTGACATGTCCAGTGAGTATGCTGGCCATGCAAGAACTGGGATGTTTTCAGCTCCCAGGAATTGTGTACAGATCCTTGCAACATGGGGCCGTGCATTATCATGCTGCAACATGAGGTGATGGTCGTGGATGAATGGCACAACAATAGGCCTCAGGATCTCGTCATGGCATCTGTGCATTCAAAATGCAATCAATAAAATGCACCTGTGTTTGTTGTCCATAGCATACACCTGCCCATACCATAACTCCACCGCCACCATGGGCCACTCGATCCACAACGTTGACATTAGCAAACCGTGCATTATCATGCTGCAACATGAGGTGATGGTCGTGGATGAATGGCACAACAATAGGCCTCAGGATCTCGTCATGGCATCTGTGCATTCAAAATGCAATCAATAAAATGCACCTGTGTTTGTTGTCCATAGCATACACCTGCCCATACCATAACTCCACCGCCACCATGGGCCACTCGATCCACAACGTTGACATTAGCAAACTGTTCACCCACACAAGGCCATACACCATCTGCCCTGTAAAGTGAAAACCGTGATTCATCCTTAAAGAGAACACCTCTCCAAAGTGCCAGACACCATCATGTGTGAGAATTTGCCCACTCAAGTTGGTTACGACGAACTGCAGTCAGGTCGAGACCCCGATGAGGATGACGAGCATGCAGATGAGCTTCCCTGAGACAGTTTCTGACAGTTTTTGCAGAAATTCTTTGGTTATGCAAACCGATCGTTCCAGCAGCTGTCCGGGTGGCTGGTCTCAGACGATCTTGGAGGTGAAGATGCTGAATGTGGAGGTCCTGGGCTGGTGTGGTTACACGTGGTATGTGGTTGTGAGGCCGTTTGAATGTACTGCCAAATTCTCTAAAACTCCTTTGGAAATGGCTTATGGTAGAGAAATGAACATTCAATTAAAGGGCAAGAGCTCTGGTGGACATTCCTGCAGTCAGCATGCCAATTGCACACTCCCTCAACACTTGTGACATCTGTGGCATTGTGTTGTGTGATAAAACTGCACATTTTAGAGTGGTCTTTTAATGTGGCCAGCTTAAGGCACACCTGTGCAATAATCATGTTGTCTAATCAGCATCTGGATATGCCACACCTGTGAGGTGGATGGATTATCTCAGCAAAGGAAAAGTGCTCACTAACACAGATTTAGACAGATTTGTGAACAATATTTGAGAGAAACCGGCCTTTTGTGTACATATAAAAAGTCGTAGATCTTTGAGTTCAGCTCGTGATAAATGGGGCAAACACAAAAGTGTTGCGTTTTTATAATTTTGCTCAGTGTATAGAGATCTGAATGTGCAACAGTGTATGTCAGAGCTAGAAAAATAGCAGGAGCAAGATGGCCAATGTGCCAAAAAATTGCTGGCACCTAACTTTGTTTAGGCTTTTTCCAGTGTTCTCAATCTAGAACAGGGGTTAGCAACCTTTTTCCACTTAAGGGTCGGATTCAATGTCTATGAATGCATGGAGGGCTGTATTCGCCTGCTAATAAATGAAGATAATAATCTGGACCCCTTTACATTACACAGCCCCCGCACCTCTGGACCCCTTTACATTACACAGCCCCCTTTATATTACACCCCCCCATGTCATGCCTTAAAATTGGGCACACTCGTGGAATGGTGACAAACTACAGTACTTAAAATGTGTTCGCTTCTGCGCGCAAGCATGGAAGGTTGTGTCGCTTTCTTTTTTTTTTTTTTTCTTTAGTTTATTTCAATTTTTTTATTTTTACACTGTCCCTTTAAAAAAAAAAATTCTGATCACTTTTATTGCTGTCAGAAGAAATGTAAACATCCCTTGTGACAGTAATAGGCAGTGACCAGGAACTCTATATTCTTCCATAAACAGGAAGAAAAAAGATTACACCATGGAAATAAGGTAATTCAAGCTAGAAAAAAAAAGATTAAAACAGCCAATGACGTTTTAACTTGCTGTCCTGAAGTGGATGGTGCAAAAATGCAAATGTGGGTGGAACTCCGCTTTAAGAATAATTTTGATGGATACATGTCATAGTCTGAATTAGGTTAAACTATTGCATTCTTTTTCACAATTTTAACAGTTAAAATAAACAACTCCAATTTAAAATACTCTCTACTTTTCATTTTAGGTAACCACCACCTGGGGATCTAAAATATATACAGCCTGCCTTTTCCTGTGCCATTCCAAATGTGGACAAAGCCTACACCTTTTGAATATTTATTATTTTTTTTCCCACTATTCACATTTTTTTTGCCTTTTTATATCATTTGATTTTCTATATAAAAAGCTTGCTTTTATAGGAATGTTACAGTTTAGAAATCTACACAGACACTGAAGTACCACAGTATTTTACACTTCGGTATTGATTAGGATTCAAATTTGTGATTGTTAAAATAAATAAATATTAATTACCCTTTTTTTTCTATTTATGGGAAAAGTATTTTTGAACAGGTACAAATGTTTTATGAAAATAAATTAGTATAAGAAGAATACAATATATCTTCCTGTGTCCTCTGAAATGTAGCATTTTTATCAGTTTACTAAATATAAATAGATTTTATTTGTATTTGTTTCTTCTTTTTTGTATGTTGTATTTAGATATAAGTATATTTTACGGGCAATTTTCCAGACTGGACAAAAAGAAAAATGGTATTCAGTCTGTACAAAATATATACTTTAATTGTTTATTTTAATCAATTTAGAAAATGCAAAGTGAGCAAACAGTACAAAAATGTAAATCAAATCAATATTTGGTATGACCATCCTTTGGCTTCAAACCAGCATCAATTCTTCCAGGACACACTTGCATACAGTATTTGAAGGAACTTGGCAGGAAGGTTGTTCCAAACATCTTGGAGAACTAACCACAGATCTTCTGTGGATGTAGGCTGCCTTAAATTCTTCGGTTTCTTCATGTAATCCCAGGCAGACTCGATGATGTTAAAATCAGGGCTCTGTGGGGGCCAAACCATCACTTCGAGGACTCCTTGTTCTTCTTTACACTGAAGATAAGACATTGGCTGTATGTTTGGGGTCTTTGTTCAATAACCCATATACAGCCAAAAATTGCCAATGGTGGGTGTCAGCCCCAATTAATGTACAACATGGTCCACAATGGGAAAAGGGAATGGTGAGGAGCACCATGGCTTTGTGACACCAAAGTATTAAATGATCATTGAAAATATAAACCAGACATTTATTGAAAAAAAAAATTTCACCTCTATTGAAGTAGGGGACAACACTGAACATAAAAAAATACCATTTAAAATGTATAGAGATACAGTACAGTAAATACAAATAAATATACTAAATTGTACATTTTCCCAAGCAGCATAACACCACCAACCGGCATCTGCAAGCGGGGAATGGTTCCCAGATTTACTGATCTATTTGCACATTGTCACTGACTTTTTCTTTTGATATTGGATTCCAGCCCACAGATTCCCTTTATATTTTCTTATTACTTGTGTCTGACCTGCAACCATTGGATTTTTTTTTCTTTTCAATAACAAACATAGTATACCTACCTGCTGTGTGCATATGTTTTGCTATGGGGCCACTCAAGCGGGCTCAATCCTGATCTGCGCTATGTGTGTCTATTGACACACACAGCTTGGCTCAGCCACGCCCCCTGCTCTTCTGCCAGGCTGTGATTGACTGCTTCCATGACAAGTGAGGAGCCGAGAGAGTGTAGATAGTCTCTGCTCTCGAGCACAGTGTTGGATCAAGATCAGGCTCAGGTAAGGATAAGAAGGGGTCGGGGGGGTCGGGGGGAGTTGAACACAAGGTTTTTTACCTTAATGCAGAGAACGCATTAAAGAAAAAAAAAAACTGCCTTTAGAACCACTTTAAAGTAGAATTCTTTCATATGGAATCTCTGCAGACCCCAGTCTACAGTCAGAAGATTTGATGGTGGTAGACAACTAGGGATGAGCTTGATGTTCAGGTCAAACATCGGGTGTTCGCCCGTTCCCAGAACAGCGAACATTTTGGGGCGTTCGCGGGAAATGTGTTCTGCTACATGTCTTTGATAAAAAAAAATTCCAATAAGTATATTTGCTAGACAACTTACTTGAAACCCCCAAACATTATATATTTTTTAAGCAGAGGCCCTAGAGAATGAATTGGTGGGTGTTGCCTTTTTTTAGGTCACGTGAAATTTGCACAGCAGTTTTTCAAACACAATTTTTTTTGAAAAAATACAAATTTTAATGCACAAAAACACACCACAATACCCAATTTTTTTTGGTAAAATATAAAGGTGATGTTACGCCGAGTAAATAGATACCATTCATGTCACGCTTTAAAATTGAGTCTGCCCATGGAACAGCGCCAAACTACAGTACCTAAAAAAAATAAAATAGGCAACACTTTAAAAGCCTTTACAGATTACCTGTTTAGGGTTACACAGGAGGTCTGGAGCTAGAATTATTGCTCCCACTCTGATGTTTGCAGCAATACCCCAGATGTGTGGTACAATCCCCATTTACTTACATATGCGTTCGGGACTGGTGCATGCTTTCACATTTGTGCACATGCAGACGGGGTCCTTTACATTTTTTTTTTTACATTTCATTATATTTTTTATTAACTTTATCACTGCCACAAGGGATGAACAACATTCCTTGTCAGCATGGGCCGTGACAGGTCCTTTTTATGAAGAGATCTGGGGTCTATTAAACCCCAGATCTCTCCTCTGGCCTCCAATGCAACCGATCAGACACAGAGCAGTCTGATCAGCTGCTTCACTGGCCGGTAATCGGCCAGTAACCAGGGATCTGAAACTGGAAGTGACGAAACCCTCATTGCTTCCGGTTCTGACTTCACACAGTGGGAGGAACATCAGTTCATTTCACTGTGTGCCTGGAGCCGGATGCCAGTTGCACCCTTAACAAGCTCCCCCCCTGCTTTGTGGGGAGAAGAAACAGTCAGATCGCTGCTCTGTGCATGGAGCCTTGTGTTGTTTGTAAACACAGGGCTTTTTGCTGTGATTGGACACAGCCATAAATCATTGGCCGGGACCTGTCAAAACCCCGCTGTGCCCAACCCATAAGCATGCACGCAACGGCTCTTTACATTGCTGAGCCTGCAGCTGCTGCCTTGTCCAAGGAAATCTACTGCGACAGGGCGACAAGTGGTTGAGGTACTCTTTGCAACAACAAAAACGTTTTAAAAATGTCAACACAACACAAAATTTCCCAGTCCTGGATATTTAACTTGATGTACCTCTTTCCACAAATATATATAAATGCAGCGCTAAGTTTTACAAAAAATAGGGTGACAACATAACATCCTCAATATAATGAAGAATTAATAGTGATAATAGTCAGAAAACATTCTCCAATAATTAGAAAGGTGTCCATAGTGGGAATGAAAGTTCATCAGTAAATAAAACGCAACTTTTTCCATAAAGAAAGGGGTATAAGCGAATGGTGCCTTTCAATCAATAGGTGAACAGAACAGTAGTCTTCATGCATTCAGGGTCCTCATACAGATTACAATGGTAGAAGAAATGAATACGCTTACCAAAACGGGTGGACACACTCACCGTACGGCGGTATGTCAATCACGCTTGTGGATCAATCGATCCTGAAGGTACTTGATAGAAGACAATGGTGGTGTATTTCAATGGCTCCATCAAAAACGACCAAGGATGGATGATGATACCCTGACCTCCAGCGGATGGATTTGCATTTACGGGGAGCGGACAGCTAGAGCATATGGACTACACCGCACAGGATATCGGATCATATGAAGAAAGAAAAAAATCTCCACATAGTGCTTTTGTTATTCTGAAGAAATCCCTGTGTGCAGGGAAAGATTGAAAGGCACCATTCGCTTATACCCCTTTCTTTATGGAAAAAGTTGCGTTTTATTTACTGAACTTTCATTCCCACTATGGACACCTTTCTAATTATTGGAGAATGTTTTCTGACTATTATCACTATTAATTCTTCGTTATATTGAGGATGTTATGTTGACACCCTATTTTTTGTACCACTTAGCGCTGCATTTATATATATTTGTATTTCACTTGCACAGTTTGCTACACTGTTGATGCTGGCTGCTATTACTTATAATATTTTTTTGATTTGTAGTGTGCAGGGATTTATTCAGAATAACAAAAGCACTATGTGGAGATTTTTTACTTTCTTCATATGATCCGATATCCTGTGCGGTGGAGTCCATATGCGCTAGCTGTCTGCTCCCCGTAAATGCAAATCCATCCATCCGCTGGAGGTCAGGGTATCATCATCCATCCTTGGTCGTTTTTGATATAGCCATTGAAATACACCACCATTGCCTTCTATCAAGTACCTTCAGGATCGATTGATCCACAAGCGTGATTGACATACCGCCGTATGGTGAGTGTGTCCACCCGTTTTGGTAAGCGTATTCATTTCTTCTACCATTGTAATCTGTATGAGAACCCTGAATGCATGAAGACTACTGTTCCGTTCACCTATTGATTGAAAGGCACCATTCGCTTTTACCCCTTTCTTTATGGAAAAAGTTGCGTTTTATTTACTGATGAACTTTCATTCCCACTATGGACACCTTTCTAATTATTGGAGAATGTTTTATGACTATTAATTCTTCATTATATTGAGGATGTTATGTTGTCACCCTATTTTTTGTACCACTTAGCGCTGCATTTATATATATTTCTATTTCACTTGCACAGTTTGCTACACTGTTGATGCTGGCTGCTATTACTTATAATATTTTTTTGATTTGTAGTAGCGCGACTTTATCTTTCTTTTTTGTTTGCACTACCTCTTTCCACAGACAGCCTTGATTCTACAATCCTTGTTGAAAATCTAGGAGGAGGCAATATTGGCAATAGAGAAGGCTATTGTTTCACCTCCATGTCCACTATGCATTGTCTTTTAAGTCTTCCATGTGCTCAGGACCTGCTACTACATGTAGATCGTTACCATCTAATTTTTACTTGCCTAGCTTTGAGTACGTGGAATTTGAGAGGAACAGGCTCAGGCATTCTAATTTTCTGGAAATCATCAATGATTTCCATAGTCCACTGAATATGGCAGAAGTTTTATCTCCTTCACATCATTAAACCAGACCACTTTGATTTCCAGCTTCTGTCTATTGAGTTCTTTCATCCATTGTGCATATCCTTGATCTTCTTCAGTTACACCTAGCGTTCAGCTTAAGTTACAACACTTTTACAGTTCACACATCAGCACTTAAAGGCCACTAGTAGGCTAATTAGCCACTGGTGATTCAGTTCCTAGTAAAAGGTAAAAACTTTCAATTTGTCCAACTTTTCAAAATGGGACTTCCCACTTGATTTAAGAATATTGCTGGATCCTCCTTTTTCCCGAAAATTCCAAATGATCCATCTGTGGCATCTGGCTCTAAAACTGTTTTTCCGCTGGCAATAGTCTCAACCTTGAGAGCTTTCTAGCGCAAGGAGCCATACTGTACCTTCGTACCAGATAGTTTTGAGACAATCAATTTCTTACACAAAGTAGCTTCTGAATTTCACTTTTTTTGGACATCCACCCTTCCATGCTTTTTATACTGAGCCTCTAAGGTCTCTTTTATACGGGCAGCTGTCCTGCTGCTGATAAAAGCATTTTTTGTTATTTTGAAATTCCAAGACTTCAGGCACGGTGATCACTTGCAGTTGTTCATTGCGATTGCGTGTAGCTGTGTTTAGCTGCGGTGAAACATTCTTGCCGTTTTTGATGTTCTTCCTGTTTTTAATAACTTATTGCCACTGCTATTCGCAAGTGAAATAGTACACTGCGATTACCTGCAGTTATGTACAGATAGCTACTATTTTTGTAAGTATTTTTTGTAACTTTTGTGTGAAAATAAAATCACAGTTTGATTTAAGCTGACTCAGACATAATTCAGAAATTTGTCGCACAATCATTATTTCAAAGCTTTTGCAATATTAAGCTACTTTTACAGCATCCATGACCGATTTGACGTAGCTATCTGTACATAACTGCAGGTAATCGCAGTGTACTATTTCACTTGCGAATAGCAGTGGCAATAAGTTATTAAAAACAGGAAGAACATCAAAAACGGCAAGAATGTTTCACCGCAGCTAAACACAGCTACACGCAATCGCAATGAACAACTGCAAGTGATCACCGTGCCTGAAGTCTTGGAATTTCAAAATAACAAAAAATGCTTTTATCAGCAGCAGGACAGCTGCCCGTATAAAAGAGACCTTAGAGGCTCAGTATAAAAAGCATGGAAGGGTGGATGTCCAAAAAAAGTGAAATTCAGAAGCTACTTTGTGTAAGAAATTGATTGTCTCAAAACTATCTGGTACGAAGGTACAGTATGGCTCCTTGCGCTAGAAAGCTCTCAAGGTTGAGACTATTGCCAGCAGAAAAACAGTTTTAGAGCCAGATGCCACAGATGGATCATTTGGAATTTTCGGGAAAAAGGAGGATCCAGCAATATTCTTAAATCAAGTGGGAAGTTCCATTTTGAAAAGTTGGACAAATTGAAAGTTTTTACCTTTTACTAGGAACTGAATCACCAGTGGCTAATTAGCCTACTAGTGGCCTTTAAGTGCTGATGTGTGAACTGTAAAAGTGTTGTAACTTAATCTGAACGCTAGGTGTAACTGAAGAAGATCAAGGATATGCACAATGGATGAAAGAACTCAATAGACAGAAGCTGGAAATCAAAGTGGTCTGGTTTAATGATGTGAAGGAGATAAAACTTCTGCCATATTCAGTGGACTATGGAAATCATTGATGATTTCCAGGAAATTAGAATGCCTGAGCCTGTTCCTCTCAAATTCCACGTACTCAAAGCTAGGCAAGTAAAAATTAGATGGTAACGATCTACATGTAGTAGCAGGTCCTGAGCACATGGAAGACTTAAAAGACAATGCATAGTGGACATGGAGGTGAAACAATAGCCTTCTCTATTGCCAATATTGCCTCCTCCTAGATTTTCAACAAGGATTGTAGAATCAAGGCTGTCTGTGGAAAAAGGTAGTGCAAACAAAAAAGAAAGATAAAGTCGCGCTACTACAAATCAAAAAAATATTATAAGTAATAGCAGCCAGCATCAACAGTGTAGCAAACTGTGCAAGTGAAATAGAAATATATATAAATGCAGCGCTAAGTGGTACAAAAAATAGGGTGACAACATAACATCCTCAATATAATGAAGAATTAATAGTCATAAAACATTCTCCAATAATTAGAAAGGTGTCCATAGTGGGAATGAAAGTTCATCAGTAAATAAAACGCAACTTTTTCCATAAAGAAAGGGGTAAAAGCGAATGGTGCCTTTCAATCAATAGGTGAACGGAACAGTAGTCTTCATGCATTCAGGGTTCTCATACAGATTACAATGGTAGAAGAAATGAATACGCTTACCAAAACGGGTGGACACACTCACCATACGGCGGTATGTCAATCACGCTTGTGGATCAATCGATCCTGAAGGTACTTGATAGAAGGCAATGGTGGTGTATTTCAATGGCTATATGAAAAACGACCAAGGATGGATGATGATACCCTGACCTCCAGCGGATGGATGGTTCTTAAAGGCATTTGAGACCATGTGCTTCTGAAATTCAAAGATGGTCAATTAACCCTTTGTGTGCTGAAGAAAGTCTGTATGCTGTAGGAATAGATGTGATGTAGATGGCAGGGAAGATGGGAAAGAGAAATTCCTCATGACGCTTTGACTTTTTATGAACTCTGCCTTGTTAAAGTTTGCGCCGAAAAATTACACACTCCCTTTTCTCTCCCTACTCCTCCCATCCAAGGGAGGGGGTCAAGAGAGTAGAAATATGAGATTCAACATCTGGTTTAACTCTTTTTTAAACACAGGAAAGAGTGAGAGCCTTAGAAGTAAGAATTCCATTTACACAGGAAATGGGTGAGGGGCAGCCAGACTAAACATGCCAAAATATCAGTTGTATAGAAATACCCTTTAAAAACATATATAGGATTTATAATATCCATCAAATGTCTCGACAGCTTCTAGAAATTTGAGAACTCAGTTCAAATGTCACCATCTGTAAACCATTAGCTCAATAGACTCACATTCACACTATTAAAGGAGAACTCTGCAGAGATATATTTTTAAAAACCAAATTAAATTTTGAATATTAAGACTATAACATTCCCCTCTGAAATATGAATAATAACCATATTTCATATTCTAAACATTCATACATCATACGTGTCACAAATACTCTGTCTTTGAGCTAATGTTTCCATATGTATTTTCATTTGTAACTGAGTTTGCAACTTCAAAACCCATTCTTCTTATTTTGCAATAAGAATATTTTTGCAATAAATCCTCTCCTCTCCCGATTTCATTTCTAATTCGATAATATAATTTTTTCATTCTAAACATTAAACATAACTGAAATATAATGAATAACATAATAATAAAAAGAATAACTATAGGATGTGATAAAATATTTCCTGCTGCTGAAGTTATTGAAGTTTCTCCCCAAATTGATACACTATTACTGAATCTTCCCACCAATTATTTCCTGACAATTCTGACCATTGATGAGATATTTCTTGCAAATGACCTTGTTCATGTTTAAACAATATTTCTGCATTCTGAAGTTCCTTAGCTAAAGCTATCAATAAACCTTTATCCTTTTGAATTACATTTGCCCATTTTTCCCACGGAAATTCATCGATCTGAAATATATTGTACTGTGTGGGAAGAGCACTTTTATTTTTCATAAGCATATATTTTAAATTTGTTCTCAACCCATTAACACTTATTGCTACAATGTCTCCTTCTATACAATACAAGCCTTGATTTAGGTTTTCTGTATTTGTACAAGAAGAGAAAAAAGTTTTAACCCTTTCTGTGTGCGCCATGATCCGAAAAACAAACCTTTTTATCCACAAGAGTAATTCAGAAAGTTTCAACTTTTTCCATTCTTGCTGAACATAATGTATGATAACAAGAATTAAATATGCTTTTGTCTTGATTAGGTAAACGGATAACTTTAGACTGAAATTGTAAACATGATGACAGGTCTAATTATTCTAATTCAGAATTTTCATTGTTAAATGCAAAATCTGTATACTGTAATTTATAGTATAAAAATTGTGTATTGCTGACAGGTAATCCAAAGACAGTGATTGGAACCAAAATGTGTTCTTTCCCTGCTATTGGAATCATAGAAGAAATATAACATACATCCTGATTGCATCCTATCCATTTATTTACCCATAAATCTGTATGATTTATAGCATATACTTATTCTCTGGGTAAATTCTGTAAAATGCCAAGAGTATTCCACTCTGAAATGCTTGCGCAATTATTTTAAAATAAGTGGAATATTCAGTCTGGATCTCTAAGCATGCTCTGGCTATATGAGAATGTTGTTCACTTGTCATTAAATTAAGAGTAATATTTTGAAGATGTAAAATAGATGAACCCATTATATTAGCTGTTTTAATAATCATACCTTCTAATATCTCATTTAAATCTCTTTGTATTTTAATAACATTACTCCCCACTAAACCAGCTGTTTCAAGATCAGACTTTAACGTATTAATATCCATATTGTTTGTAATACTCCCAATTGTGCCAATCCCTCCTAAAATACCTTCAACAATACCACGCTTATTTCTGTTATGATTTCTACTATTTATTCGAAACCATCTTTTAACACCCAATTCCATATTAACCAAATGTCCTTGACGAAATATTTGTTAGAGGGCAGGGACAGTTAACCCATTAGCACCACATCCCTAGTGAATAAATACAAAAAGGAAAGGGGGTTGGGGTATAAAACCCCTGGGATTTTTAAGGTGCTTTTCAAAATGTTTTCAATATTTGGTCAGTAAAGAAGTATAGCAACCTCAAAAAGAGAGAAACAGAGAAAAAACCATTGTATGCAAATTGTCAAACTGACTAATACATTTACTTAAATAAATATCTTTAATGATTACAAAAAATAACAAAAAACACACATCATCTAAAAAGACATGCACAATCTTGAACAAACATGGTCAGATAGTGACATAAGTTTAAAATTTGAAAACCACTTTGCGATACCAATCTCAACATGTTTCGCTCAATAATCTGAGCTTCATCAGGAGTTTTTTGGTACAGGTGGCATACTGAAATTGAAAGAAAAAGAAAAGACAAAACAAAAATGTATAAATACAATGCTTGCAAAACATTTAAAGATAATCATTTATCAGAAGGGTCGAATTCAATTCGGTGTTACAAAAGCAACAACTAGTATAAATTATATTATATTTGCATACAGACAATATATATGGGTAAATTTCACATATTACCCAACAAGTCTATACTGGTAACAATCTGATCAATATAGGTAGAAAAATAAGGATTTGTTGAAATAATGTATATTCATTCGTTTCCAAGTCCACAAGGGGAAAAGAAACACCCATGCGGATCTAGGAATAGTAAAAACAACATAGAAGAAGGAGGAAAAGCAAAAAAGTAGGGGTTTGCTTACCAAGGCCAACACAGATTCAAGGGTACAAAGTAGACACATAAGTGGTGAACGTGTATATAGTGCCGTGGCTACGAATGAAAAGGATGCGTCTTGACCGTCTATGAACCTCCCAAATCCGTTTATTTGATCCACAGAGGGGCCCAAAAGTGAGATAAATAAAAAGGGGATATTGCAGAAAAATCATAAAATATTTCTGAGTAACAAAATGATAAAAGACGATAAAGACAGGGAAAAAGGGGGGCAGTCGGTGAAATAAAGTGGTGAAAATATCAAAAAATTACCTTCTAGATTGAATCAAGGGGAAATGTTCAGGACTATCAAAGCCGTATGAACAGAAGCATAAAGGAAAACAGTACTCTAGTTTCACCACCAGGTGGCAATCCAAATTGAGCAACCCTTGAAAGCCAGATCAACAAATCCAAAAAGGTATACTGCCCCAATAAACTAGAAAAAAAGGATGAATAAATAAAAATAATAATAATGAAGGAATTGCTCAGAAGGGCATTATCTTATACCAAAATACCATTGGGTCAATCCTCAAGGAAGGGAGTATAACCCCCTTTGAATAGAGAATTTAGCTTACCTGAGAGGTGGAGTGGATGTATACGGAAGGGGAGAGCGGCATACACCTCCCCTTGCAACCTCAGCGCCACTGTCAGAAAGGTAGCGGCTGGGAAGCCGAACTATATAGGCCCCTCCGATCAGATGGCGTCTGACGTCGCCATCGGAACGCGGACGTGTTTGTGAGGCAACTCCCCCCGGATTCATGTGACCAATCGGTGATCAGGGGGCAGGACCAAATATTCGCCCAGGCCAACCCAGCCTGGACCAACGCCAAATCCTCCGTCGCTTATTTCGACGGCGTGGATTGGCGCATGCGCACCCCGGGGCGGAACGTCAATCGAGCCCCGGCTAATGCGCAGGCGCACTGTAGACCGGAACACGGGCTGGATAGACAAGGCCTTGAGAGGCCCGATATCGTCAGGAGCAAAACGAAAAGACTAATAAATAGTCAACCATATTGATTAAGGGAAACAGGAAGGGAAAAGGAGAAAAAAGAAAAAGAAAAGGGGGGGGGGGGAAGGGGGTTAGGAAAATTGAGTAAAATACACCTTTTGAAAATAAGCTTTTAGACAGAATTAATTAGATATACTAATAAATAGCCAGCCGACTATAAAAAAGCCTGTCTGATATATTTAATAACAATAAATTGTTCCAATTTGGCAGGTTACACAGAAAATAATATTGAAAAAAATTTTATATATATGATATATATAAAAAAAAAAAAAAAAAAAAAAAAGGGAAGGGGATAAATGAAGTAGGAAAAAAGTAAAAATTGCTCAATAGATTTGCCACCAGGGTACACGCATCCAAAAGGGGAGTTTTAGAAACCTCTAGGGCTCCCAGGGGGGGGGCAATTGATTACTTACCCCGACACCCTAAGTGCCCGTGGCGTCCGTGCGGACCAAGACAAGGAACGGAAATGAGGAAGGAACTTCAAAAAGACGAGGAGACGGAAAACAATTATTTTGGTCTAGAGATTATGTATATATTTAAAGAATAAGAAAATATCGTCTGACACCCGTGTTGGCTTGGAAGGAAGACCCTACTTTTTATGAAAAACAACCTGGAGATAACCACATACCGGGAGAAAGAAAAATATGAGATGTTACAAAGATTGTATATAGGTGAAATATGTGTATCATGAAAAATCAACAAATTTAGGAGGCAAGGCCGACAAAATAAATATATATAGTGAAATAGACCAAGACAGTTAAATAAAAAATGAACTAAAGAAAAGGTTTGAAACTAAACGCATCATTGAGGCCCGGGGGTTTTAAAGCGGACAGGGTATGTATCCATCGGGTCTCGCGTTGTAAGAGTATTTTATCATAGTTCCCCCCACGCTCCCCTGGGGGGACATGTTCCAACGCAAAGAAATGCATTTTATTGCTGTCAAAGTCATGGTGCAGCCCCATATGTCTACTGATGGGCGTCTCCATTTTCTTTTTTAGAACCAGGGACACGTGGTCCCTGATCCTACAAAAGAAGGGACGTTTAGTTTTGCCTATGTAAAATCCTTGGCATTCACATACCATGATGTATACAATCCCGATGGATTGACATGTTACAGAAAAGTTAGGTTTATAGTGACGACCATCAGGGAGCATAATACCTCTCGCAGAGTGGATAAATCTACAGAAGGGGCATTTATGACAAGGTCTACACCCCTTGCGGGATTCTATTTTTAATTGTGTAGTACTGTCATAATGGCTATGTACTAAAGTATCCTTCAGAGATTTAGATCTTCTAAAAGTGATCTCCGGATACGGTTTTAAATGTTTCGATACTTTCTCATCTCCCATTAGGAGGTACCAATGTTTTTGAATGATCTCACGGACTTGCCTTTGTTGGCCTGAAAATCTGGTAATTAGTCTGACACTAGAATCTGTCTTGGTAGGTCTGGCTTGGTGTATGAGTAGGGATCTCTTTTGGCTCTTAGCTTTTGAATAGGCCCTTTTTAGACACTTTTTACTGTAGCCTCGTTGGCTCAAACGGGACTGCAATAGTTTAGCTTGATGTTCAAAATCTAATTCAGTGCTACAATTGCGTCTTAACCTAAGATATTGCCCATACGGTAGATTATTAATCAATGGAATGGGATGTGAGCTTGTGGCATGTAATACCGTGTTGCCCGCTGAGGGTTTTCGGTATAGGGTGGTTCCGATGTTTCCTTCATTATCTACCAATATTTGAACGTCTAAAAAGGTCAACCGGTGTTGGTTCATTTCAAAGGTGAATTTCAAATTGTATCTGTTGACCTTCAGACTTTCAAGAAAGGCAAGGAGATTGGATTTGCTACCCTGCCAAATAAAAAAGACATCATCGATGAATCGCTTCCATGTTAGGACATGCTCAAAAAATGGCTGCATGTCCTCCCTAAAAAACAGTTCACGCTCCCACCCCCCCAGATACAGGTTGGCATAGGCAGGGGCACATTTGGTCCCCATAGCCACTCCCTGTATCTGGAGGTAGTGGGAGCCTCCGAACAGGAAAACATTATTGGACAAGATGAAAAACAGAAGATCCAAGATGAATCGGTTATAGTCCACCGAGGCATCCGGATCCTCAGATAGGAAGCCCCCCACAACCTCTACCCCAAACTCATGAGGGATAGAATTGTAGAGGGCCTCCACATCAAGGGCCACCAGCCAAGAGCCAGGGGGTATGGCAACCCCATCCAAAGCACGGAGGAGATCCCCCGTGTCCTGAAGGTAGGACGTCAAACCCTCCACATGGGGCCTTAAACAATCATCAACTAGTTTACTTGCCATCTCCGTAAGGGACCCATTTCCCGACACAATTGGTCTGCCGGGAGGCATTTTAGGGTTTTTGTGTATTTTTGGAAGGGCGTACAAAGTTGGAGTGCGTGGTGCACCTACATTTAGGAATTCGTAAGTGTTTTTTGTGATTAAGCCTTTGTGGTAGGCCGAGCCTATCAGGTGCTTAAATCGAGTAGTTATCAGGGTTAGATAGCTAGGAGAAACCTTGCGATACCATTGGTTGTTCCTGACTATGGCCATAACCATAGTCTCATATTGGGCTTTGTCCATAATGACCAAATTTCCTCCCTTATCGGATGGTTTGATCACTATGTCGTTGTTATTCTGTAGGAGTTTGAGGGCCTCTAGTTGGGAAGAGGATAGGTTTGATCCAGAAATATTCTTCCATTTGGTTTGAGTAATCTCATTGGTAACTTGTTTCGTGAATGCCCAAACATTGGGGTTGCCCTGGAGGGTCGGGAAAGTGCGGGATTTCGGCTTATACTCCCTAGGTTTAAATGGAGGACGTGGTAAAAGGGACGATGAGGAGGATGGAGGTGGGGGAGGAGGGGGGTCTGAATCAGTCAGGAGAGAATCCGCCTCGATTAGATCACTCTCCTCAAGGCCACCCTCCTCCCACAGCTCCATCAGCTCCTCTAAGGCTTTTATATCTGCAATGGTCATATCACGCCAGGCAGGGTCCCCAAGGGACTGGTCATTGGGAGATCGACTCGGTTTGTCAAAAATTATCTTGAACATCAATCTTCGTGAAAAGAGATTGATATCCTTAATCAAATCAAATTGGTCGACCCTCTGTGTAGGGCAGAAGGTCAGACCTAACTTGAGGACTGATTTGGCGTTGGTCCAGGCTGGGTTGGCCTGGGCGAATATTTGGTCCTGCCCCCTGATCACCGATTGGTCACATGAATCCGGGGGGAGTTGCCTCACAAACACGTCCGCGTTCCGATGGCGACGTCAGACGCCATCTGATCGGAGGGGCCTATATAGTTCGGCTTCCCAGCCGCTACCTTTCTGACAGTGGCGCTGAGGTTGCAAGGGGAGGTGTATGCCGCTCTCCCCTTCCGTATACATCCACTCCACCTCTCAGGTAAGCTAAATTCTCTATTCAAAGGGGGTTATACTCCCTTCCTTGAGGATTGACCCAATGGTATTTTGGTATAAGATAATGCCCTTCTGAGCAATTCCTTCATTATTATTATTTTTATTTATTCATCCTTTTTTTCTAGTTTATTGGGGCAGTATACCTTTTTGGATTTGTTGATCTGGCTTTCAAGGGTTGCTCAATTTGGATTGCCACCTGGTGGTGAAACTAGAGTACTGTTTTCCTTTATGCTTCTGTTCATACGGCTTTGATAGTCCTGAACATTTCCCCTTGATTCAATCTAGAAGGTAATTTTTTGATATTTTCACCACTTTATTTCACCGACTGCCCCCCTTTTTCCCTGTCTTTATCGTCTTTTATCATTTTGTTACTCAGAAATATTTTATGATTTTTCTGCAATATCCCCTTTTTATTTATCTCACTTTTGGGCCCCTCTGTGGATCAAATAAACGGATTTGGGAGGTTCATAGACGGTCAAGACGCATCCTTTTCATTCGTAGCCACGGCACTATATACACGTTCACCACTTATGTGTCTACTTTGTACCCTTGAATCTGTGTTGGCCTTGGTAAGCAAACCCCTACTTTTTTGCTTTTCCTCCTTCTTCTATGTTGTTTTTACTATTCCTAGATCCGCATGGGTGTTTCTTTTCCCCTTGTGGACTTGGAAACGAATGAATATACATTATTTCAACAAATCCTTATTTTTCTACCTATATTGATCAGATTGTTACCAGTATAGACTTGTTGGGTAATATGTGAAATTTACCCATATATATTGTCTGTATGCAAATATAATATAATTTATACTAGTTGTTGCTTTTGTAACACCGAATTGAATTCGACCCTTCTGATAAATGATTATCTTTAAATGTTTTGCAAGCATTGTATTTATACATTTTTGTTTTGTCTTTTCTTTTTCTTTCAATTTCAGTATGCCACCTGTACCAAAAAACTCCTGATGAAGCTCAGATTATTGAGCGAAACATGTTGAGATTGGTATCGCAAAGTGGTTTTCAAATTTTAAACTTATGTCACTATCTGACCATGTTTGTTCAAGATTGTGCATGTCTTTTTAGATGATGTGTGTTTTTTGTTATTTTTTGTAATCATTAAAGATATTTATTTAAGTAAATGTATTAGTCAGTTTGACAATTTGCATACAATGGTTTTTTCTCTGTTTCTCTCTTTTTGAGGTTGCTATACTTCTTTACTGACCAAATATTGAAAACATTTTGAAAAGCACCTTAAAAATCCCAGGGGTTTTATACCCCAACCCCCTTTCCTTTTTGTAAATGTCCTTGACATTGTGGAAACCTTGTAGAAATTTTTCATTCTGAAACATTAAAGTTCCACAATAGAATGACAAACTTTCCCTCTCTCAAAAGAGTTCTGGATTGGAAATGGTTAATCTGAAATAGATTTGCAGGATTTGCAGTATTATTAATACATGGAGTTTTCCTTGGAGACATTACAACAACACTTGTCTTAGCACATTTCACCGGATAATTACCTATTGATATGCAACATTCATATATACCAGTATCATTCAAAGATGCATTCATTTGCTGATAAACAAATGTATTATTGATCCAATTCAATAGTAGAACTGTGAAGAAAGCTACCCAAAAATTCACCATTCCTTTTCCAAGTTTGCAATGAATTTTGAGATAAATATATTTCTGTATTACATATCGCATGCAAACCATCTTTGTCTTCAATGATTTTTAAAGATTGTGGAAATATTTTACTTTCTGGAACAATCATATTGACCACAGAAATACTAATTTGAACCTTTATTTAAGCTTTTTTTCTTGTTACTTTAAAATCCCATGTTCTTACAATGTCCCCTTTTTCATCCCCTATTATATTTAAATGTTCTGGATCTAATATTTTTACAAAACTTTGTAATGGGTAATAATATTGCTCTAATGAGTGAAGTAGTTTCCCAGACCTTATGTTATTAGTAAAATCTCCAGACCAAATTGTTGAATTATTACCTTTTACAAATACTGACCAGAAACTCCTTCCCAATATATTACATTCAAACGTTCCGGTTCTGTTTAATCTATAAGATCCCTGCATTTTAACAAAATTTGTTTTAGATTCTATTTTAACGTTGAGTTCAACATTATTACTATGAGTGAAATTAAATTCCATACAGCAATCATATCCCTTGCCTACGCATACATATCCATACAAATCTACTGCTGTATTTAATATCAACATATCTAAAATCATGATTTCTGTCATGTGCATTATTATCAATATCTTTATCATCTGTATTGATATCAGTGTTTTTATCATTTTTTTCATCTATATTGATATCAATGTCTAGATTTCTTTTGTTTCTGAATAATCTAATGACTTTGTTGTGTAAATCTTCAATCCTGTTAACCTCTGCATAGCTGGAACAGTTTATGATATATTTTACCACAGATAAAATTGTCACTAGAGAAAAGATGAATCCTGTGATGATGATAAGTCTTCTCTCTTTAAAACTTTTTTCTTTTGTTGAGCTGACATCTTTTCTTCTTTTTGGAATCCATGATTCCTCCAGGTTAGAATTTTTATAAGTCATTCCTGAAAAAAGGAATGCAGCATCTTTATCTCGGCAAATACAATTTTTTGTACCCACATTTTTTTATTGTCTACGTGCATTTTTCACTAAATTAAGAGGTCTTTGTACCTGTACCATTACCCCTTGAACATCCAAGATGTCAAATGGACCTTCCCAATTACTTTGCAACGGTCCACATTTCCTGAAACTTTTTATCATGAGTTGACCTCCTTTCTCAAACTTAGAAATATGCGGAGGGACCATTTTTTACATACAAATAGCTTCATGTGGCAAAATACTGTTTAGATTGTCCTGTAACATCTGTAATGATATGATACATGAAATCTCTGTTCTATTCCCAAGATTTTACATATTACCTGCTTGATTTTACCTGTAAAGTTGGATCCTCTGTCCCTACTGAAGCTTGCTGGTATACCCCAAACTGGAAAAACATGATTAATCAACATCCTAGCAGTTATCAGAACATAATCTTTAGTGAATCCCACCTGTAGGTGTTGTGGTATAACAGGACACAGAAACCCATCAAAGTCATGACACAAGATCCCGTTTTCACAAAGAAAGATTTTATGACACCCGGAGAGAAGAAGACAAAAAAGAAATCACCCCTTCATGTTCCTCTACAAATTAAGGATTCCGTGTGTCTGTTTTCTTCACAACATTAATTGAAACCAATTCAGGTTGAATCACTAATTCTCCATACAAAGCTGGCTGCTTCCTTTGCCAATGTGTCTGCTCTTCTATTGCCTACAGCTAACTCACTATTGTCTTAAACAAAATGTGTTCAGTTGCTAAGTGAAGACAAAGCTGCTAATTACCCCCCTTTTCAGGTGAACTAAACCTCTCACAGGGTGGCACAGTGGTGTAGTGGATAGCACATTCGCCTAGCAGTAAGAAGGGTCGCTGGTTCGAATCCCAACCACGACACTACCTGCCTGGAGTTTGCATGTTCTCCCTGTGTCTGCGTGGGTTTCCTCCGGGTACTCCGGTTTCCTCCCACACTCCAAAGACATGCTGGTAGGCTAATTGGATCCTGTCTAAATTGTCCCTAGTATGTATGAATGTGAGTTAGGGACCTTAGATTGTAAGCTCCTTGAGGGTAGGGACTGATGTGAATGTACAATGTATATGTAAAGCGCTGCGTAAATTGACAGTATATAAGTACCTGAAATTAAAATAAAAAAAATAAAAAATGTGCCACCTGAACAAAACAAATATAAAAAACATAATAATCATAACAAGGAAAAAAAAATAATAATTAAAAAATCCAGAGGATTATCCTTGAGAATACTAAAAATATATCAAGGTCCTCCAAACATAAAAGCCAAATCTCTGAACCTCACAACATAACCTTATTCATAGCAAAGAAACATTAACAAGAAAATTCTTACCATGCATGCAGTTCATTTAAGGACTGCTAACATTGTTTTTCACAGTGCTATATTCTACATAATGATACATTTTCTGTCTTAATGGACTATTTTCAGTTTGCAATCTCTGCATTTAGGTCTTAAAAGGGAAATAAGTTTGATTATTATGGCCTCTATACTTCAAATTATTACATCATCTTACAGAATAGACTCCATAACGTCTTGGTATAGTTTTCGGATAATACAACCTCTTTTGCATATCATTATTAGCCATCAAACAAGACCTGGTCCTCTCGTTTGCAAACAAAACATTTAAGAGTTTGTGTTCTTGCATAAACCTTTCTCTGAGCATATGGCGATTAAAACTTACATTTCTGAATAATATTACTATTATTTAAATCAACAGACTTCACGCTTTCATTGTCTGAGGAAATATTAACAATAGACTCATCAGAAGTCTCTACTGTTTCAACTAAAAAAAAAAAAAAGTTACTAATCATTGTCACTCCAATCTTGGATAAGCAGATTTATAGAAAAAGCTAAACAATTTTATTTCCTTAAAAAAAAAAGGTTAAAGAAGAATCATCACCAGAAATTTTAAATACTTGTTTAGACCACCAGGGCAACCAGTGCACATAGTACTGGGCTCAGATCTGTGTAATGGTTATTGAGCTTGTATCAACAGCGACCCCCCCAACCATTCTCCAATCACGCTGCTCACAAGCAGACAAATGCATCATTAGTTCTGAGTGCCAACACACACAAAGAAGAGGGGGCATGACTGACAGTCCACACAGAGGAGAGCCTATGTTTCATCAGATTTGGCAACCCATCAGAATATGTAACGGAAGCGACGTTCCTTCACCACCATCTTGCTACACCCTGCACTCCTCCACAGTAAGGATACACTGAGAAGGGGATAGGCGGACATATTGTTACAGCCTCTGTGAAATCAGCAGGCTTGCCGCTACTTTTAAAATTCAACATCCAAACCTTGTCACAGATTTGTAAATCCTGTACTTCACTATATAAGCTCCGTTTACTGTTATAAATAAGTGTGAAATGCAAAACTCCAGGGGGGGGGTGTAACAAGATGTCCGCTTGCCCCCTTCTCAGTGTATCCTTACTGTGGAAGAGTGTGGGGTGTAACAAGATGGCGGTGACGGAACATCACTTCCACTACAAATTCTGACGGGTTGCCTAATCTGACGAAACATTGTGGAGATGAAGTATAAGAAAGTAATGAAGCTGCGGGAATGAGATCCTGACACGTGATACACAGGTGAGTGATATTTCTTCATGACTGTCATTCTGAAGGGACATCTGGTTCCTTTATAGCAGAGCGGAATAGAGACGGGAGCTGGCTGCTGGTGTTATTGGGAATTATGACTTGCTAGTGAGCAGCACTGCCATTTACAAAGACACCAGCCCACAACACAAACCAGCTAGTACTGTAGTCTCTCAAACAACTTACCACCTACCTGCCTGCTCTTCTGGAAAGAGAGACTAGAGTAGTAGCTGGCGTATTGATGTGAATAAAGGCAGCGGTCTCCAGCAAACTGTCATTCACAACAACATAATCTGCAGGCTAGTACTCTATTCTCTTTCCCTAGAATAGTACTTGGCTGTGGGTGGGTCTGGGTTCAGTTGTCTGAGAGTCTATAGTATTAGCTGGCGTATGTTGTTGGGGGCTTGTATTCTTGTGAACGATGGTGCTCGTCTCCAACAACAGTCATTCACAAAAACATAACCACTATTACTCTAGTCTCTTTCCCTAAAATAGCTGGCAGGTGGTGAGTGGGTCTGGGCTCAGTCTTTTCTCCAGTGAGCAAGGAAGATGGCAGAGGGGTAGAGCAGAAGAGGTACAGATGGCAGAGCTGCAGATGTTACAATGAAATAGAAGTGACTTCACTGCTGTCCTGTAGCACCTTCAAAGGAAGAGCCACCACAAACAGAAATGTCCTTTTAATTTGAAACCATTTCACATATCTGAACAGTACTGGGTGGGCTGGGGGATTCAACAAGAAATTTCAACTTATGGTGCTTTCAGAGTATAGGTCCATTTTCAGTTTTGTGCTGCAGCATTATTTAAAAACTTTGATTCATGCTGAAATATATTTAAATGAATTTTCAATAAAAACTGACAAGTTAAATGTGTGATTTTTCTCAAACACTTTTAATTTACCTAGAATATTATTATAATATTTTAAATGTTATGTCGGAACATAGGCACCGAGCGGCCTCATATTTGCGTATGTTGGTGTAAATACAGTTGTGCTGAGAGTGCTTCTGATCATAAACCCTGCCCCACCTCCCGGCATTCTAAACTCCTTAAAGGGCCAGGAGGCGCCAGCTCCAAAAGGTTAATAAGATATTTCTAACACACAGCATAGGCATACTTAGAATTACACCTAAAAACAGATTCTGCTACACCTCCTGAGTGAGACTTTTTTTTTACAGGCTAGCCACATAAAGGAGGCCCATAATCCAGGGAGTGCATCAGGTGTTCTAGGGGCATAAATTACACATCTCATTTCCTGACTACCTATCACATTTTTTGAAGGCCCTGGAACAGTAGGACAGTGGAAACACCCACAAAATTACCAAATTTGAAAAAACAAACCCCCCCCAAGGTATCTTATAAGAGGTAAAGTGAGTCTTATATTGAAGACTTAATTTCTCTTGCCACAAGTTTTTGGAAAATGCAGAATGAAAATGTATTTCAGTTAATAAGTTGTCAATTAATATTTATAACTCCACTTTAAGCCACGCTGGAACCAAGTACAGATTTCAGCTTTCCTGAATGAAAAGGTAGCTGCCAAGCAGGTCACCAGTTAGCTCAACATCCAGGGGATATGATTCTCTCGTTCAACCAAGAAAGACGGTAAATTGACTTCCTGGTTAAATTGGAAGGAGAACGACACCCCATTGATAAAAGCAGTCTGGAGTTTTATGACTATTCTGGCCAGGTAGAACATAAAGTGAGGCTCCTTGAGTACAAAGCCTACAGTTCTGACACCCTTTTTCACAAAGAATTTAGCAATCAGAAATACGGTCTTCAGGGTTGGATTGCAGAGTGTAGCCAGTTCTGTAGGATAGAAATGAGGCCTTGATAGAAATGAGAACCATAAGCAAGTTTCACATAGGGAACAATGGTTTCCTGGGAGGTCTATAACTTCATGCTAGCCTTTTAAGAATTGCATCACTAAAGGATTAAGGACTCCTTAAACCTTTGTAAGTGCAGAAAAGGCTGAACTTTGAACCTTAAAACATATTTGAAACTAGGCCCCTGTTCAGCCCCTGTTGCAAGAACTGTAGAACCTTGGCTGGTTTAGGTAATAAAGTACTAAAGGCTTTTGCTGTGTGACAGCTGCATAATTTTCCCATATTCTTTGGTAAGTCTTATTCATAAAGACCTCTCTGGTTTGACACAAGGTGGGCACTACCTGCACTGAGCACCCTTGACTTGGTAGCCTCCGCCTCTCAACTTCCATGCCATCAAAAGTGCTTTGAACACTACTCAGTTCAAGAGTATTTATTACTATGCATCATAAGCTTAACATCCCATGACTTTGAGCAGCCTGCTCTTTGAAATGCGTCCCCCAACCTTTCTAGCTGGGGTTTGATGTGATAATGTTCCATCCAAAAACAATTGGTCAGTTACAAAGAACCAAGGATACTCCGGCACTGGTCTGCTGGAAGAGGACTTCACTGCCAAAGCACCTTTGGCTTTCTCTTTTAGAGGATGGATATTCCCTTGTGGAAGTTCTACTGAATTTTTCCTGTTGCTATTGCAGACAGTAAGACCTTTGTAAATGCCCTGGGGGAGATGTACAGACTGAAGGGGAGGCACTGAAACTGGTAGAGGAATTGAGGATGAATTGGGACAAGTAGGTGTCTGAAAAACCTACAGAGCATCCAGAGTCTCCCAGATTAATGAATAATACAATTGAATGGAAATTTTCCATCCTGCAGGACTCCAACTTCCTGTGCTTGTTGAGTTTTTTTTTTGTTCCTTCGACTTTAGCACTGGGCACAGATTACCTGACTTTGATTTTTGATTTTCTTTTTGCTAGGAACAGAGGTGAACCGAATCCTCATCTTCTCTGGGCAACTGGAAACTTCACGATTTCTCTTTTTTATTCCTTTTAATCCAGCTACAAACTGGACCAGAATTTTTTTACTTTTCCATCAACTCTGGTAGCCTGGCTGACTGGAGGAGATTGAAAGGTGGACTTCCCACCTATCAATGTTATATGATCGTTAGTCATAAAGTTATACTTTTTCAATATAAATGATTGTATCAGAAAGGTGGACCTCCTTTAAACTTCCACCAATGTCACGCCAATATAGCTGATATGGCCCACAGATCCTGAATGTTTTCCATCCAGGTGTGTGCAAAGCTTCACAAAGGCACCCCCTGGATGAGTGCACCCTTGAAAGGACTTCCGCTGTTCTCCCAAGACAGGTGCTTTAGATCTTTAAAGCTTCAATGATGAAGATTGGGTACTTCTCCAGTTCCTTTACTAATCTTTTTCCCCGTCCGTAGGATTTTGCCTCCTTGTATCTACTTGGGAGTTGCCGCCTGTATGCTGGACCTTTTTGAATTTTCTGCTTTTTGTAAGATGATATTCGCCCTAACCTGCTAGTGGTCACCCTTGATATGGCTGTATCCTGTCTACTCCCAAATAGATTGGATCCGTTGTCTGGTATCTTGCACCAGTTTTTTTTTTGTTTTAGAATCGGCAGGGCTGAAATTTTCTTCAAAATGCAATACAACATGACTATCTGGGGGTGCTCTGTACACAGAACACCCCCCTGAATCATCATTTCCCACTTGTATAACTAGCTCACTGATTTTCCCAGAGGTCTGCACCAAGATACAAGTCAGATTTTTGGCATCCACTGCAACAAAAATGTCATTTTTGACAAGATACTCCCAATAGGAAATCATGTGTAAAGGGATGCAGACCCTGCCACTTCCCTCAGAGTCCTGCAGGTGCAGCTGCTGGTTGATAATTATGAACCACTCCCAGTAGACTCACTCAGCACCTGGTCTGGTTAGCACCTGCAGATGCACATTATGTAGGAGTACTTCAGATGTAGATCTAATTTTTGGACTAGAGCCTCCTAGAATGTGACAGCAAGGTGACATATCTTGCCAGCGACATTAATGATGTATCCATCATTGGAGGAAACTGCTGCAGGTTGACCTTTAGCTTTTTCAGGGCATACAGTTTTGACAGCCTGTTTATATGGGCATTTTTCTTTGACCCCTTCAATTCTTCCTGGATTAACTCCTCCAGTTGTTCAGTGAAGGAAATGAGTACTTTCTAACCTTGTGGAGAGTTTCCTCCACTTTACCCCAGGCAATTGTGTCCTAAGCTACCCTTGCAAAAAGGCTCTATTGGGCAAGCTTCAAATCTTGTGGCCCCTTTCCCGCTTTCCAATTTGGATACCACCTACTGGCTCTGGTTGGAAGTGCTAGGCAATTCAGCCACCGACTGGGGAGTACAGGCTTCATGTATCAACTCCTTGGCCGATTCTTTAATCAAGGCATTTACTTTCCAGACATCCCGTTCTTTGCTTCAAGTGGACTTGACATGCTAGCTTGTCAAACAATGACTTTCCACCACAAATGCAGCAACCATTAGGGCTGGTAGTTTGCGGTTTTTGTAAACAGGGAGCAATAATAATGAGAGGTGAGATGATGACATTGATCAATGTTGCCTCGATGTCTGCGCTTAAATGGTGACTGTTCTGGCTTTTAGCAGGCGCCCTCCATCTTGAGGACCTTGCAGGGCTGTATAGAGCTTGTGCCAGGCTCTAGCTTGGCAGGCAAAGACTTTCCACCACAAATGCAGCGACTATTAGGGCTGGTAACTTGTGATGTTGGTAAACGGGGAGCAATGATAATGAGGGGTGAGATGATGACTAAGGATGAGCTCCGGCATGTTCGCATGCTGCACGTGCCGAGCCCGCCAGGAACTCGGCACTGCACAACGCTAATCACAGGCAGTGAGACATTTCTCGATGTGAGGCTGCAGAGATCGGGAAATGTCTCACTGCCTGTGATTAGTGCAGCGCATTGCCGACGTCCTGGCGGGCTCGGCACCTGCAGCATGCGAACACTCCGGAGCTCATCCTTAATGATGACCTTAATCAACATTGCCTGGATGTCTGTTCTTAGATGATGACTTGTCTTGACCTTCAGAAGGCTCCCTCCATCTTGTGGTCCTTACAGGACTATAGATATTGTCTCTCTTATTCTCATTCTTCACTACTTACCTAATCCCTCTACCTTAAAAGCAATGGGTGGTTTGACTGGGCAGCGTTCCCCATAGAAACAGAGCAAAGCAGCAGACTGAAATGGAAAAAGTCTCCACTACTGGGTCCTGAAAGTCCCACGGTTTTACCACAAATTTGATGCAACTTGAAGCAATGCCTGTGTATTCTTGAGGTCTTTGGACACAGATATAAATGGTACTCATTTGAAATCATGGGGTACGACTTGTCATGCGACTTTTGCAGTGACAAGTCGCACTAGTGGAAACTGAGCCCATCACAGTGATCCCAGAGCAAGCATTGAGAAGGAGATAGGAAGAGCCCAGGTAAATGCTATAAAGAGCACAATGATCCTAGAGCAACACTAAAAAAGGAGATAGGAAAAGCCTAGGCGAATGCCATAAAAAGGGAAAACATACCTGCAAACAATGACCACATAAGCATGCAGCATACATGAGAGCTTTGTTGCCCAAAAATGCCATAAACCCACTTAAAATTCACATTTGCCATTAGTGATGATATCAGTGCCTGAGTATGGTCAGATCGCCATTCTGGAAAAGCTCTAGCCAGGAAACTGGTCACAGAGGCCGCATCACTTCCTGCTTCTCATGCTCAGAGTGTACTTGCACTGCTGCTACCATCTTGGAAATGGCAAATGCCCATAACACAGAGAAAAGAAGTAAAAAGCATATGGAAAGCAAAGGAAAACACTGTCACTTTTGTCAAAGCTTGTGTAGCCTCCCTGGCGGTTTTCCCGAGTGTGGCTTGGGGTTAAATTTCAGCACCATTAGCGGTAACCCTGAGCCACACTCATTACATCTCAGGATCCTGGTGTGATGTACTTACCTTGTCCCCAGGATCCTGCGATGTCCCCCCACTGTGTCCTCCTCCTGAAGCCTCTCTGTGCCGGGCTCTGTTCCCTGCGAGAGCGTCGCAATGCACAGGGGCAGAGCCTGGCGCCAAATTCAAAAAAGTCAAAATTCATAACACATACAGTACACTGTAATCTTACAGATTACAGTACTGTATGAAATCATTTTACGTCCCTTTTGTCCCCAGTGCTTTGTCCAAAGCCCTGCATGCAGTTTTATATGATATATACTGTTCCTTCTGCCTGGAAACTGGAGATTGTCCATAGCAACCAAAAAGTGTCCCTTTACATCAAAAGTGGTTTTAGACCAGCTATAAAACAGCGATAGTAAATTAGAACACTTACAGAATTGAGCAATAGTGAATCATGGGGAAATTTATTTTATTATTATATTATTTTTTTTTTTATAATTATTTATATTTATTTATTATATTATAATTTATGATTTTGTGTTTCAAACTTCATCATACCCGGGAGATCTACTAGACTCTTGGTGGACAGATTTAAGTGTGTTATTGCTAAGAATTACAGGCCTACAATATAAAACGCCTAATTTCTATGAGAAGCCTGCTCCACCAGAAGGGGGCTCCAACCATATAGCTCATTTAGGGACTGTACAGGAAGGACTTCCACCCAGGAAAGGCTTAACCTGGCTGGGGCGACAAACAGTAAGGTATACCTCGCGATTCCAGTCCTGATCAGGTGAGGAAAAAAAGGAGAATGCTGCTACTATGTCTACCCAGGAGTATGTACCCAGTTATGGTGCAATGGGCACATGGAGCTGCCCACTTGACAAAGACTTTTATGAACTCTCTTATCAACAAGTGTTGCACCAAGAGTTACTCCACTGGCCAACAACTTCTGCAGATCATGCACTATCTGCACCAAATGTAACCCAGGATACACAGAAAAGTCACAGAAGAAGCACCTGTCAAAAGCCCTATACCCCTTTTCCAGAGGATACAAATTGATCATTCTCAAGTGCCAAGAAGTGGCAGATTCAAATACGCCCAAGTGGAAGTGGTCGTAACTACCCGGACCACAGCTAAGAAACTAGTGAGTGAGATAGTATGTAGATTTGGGGTCCCAGAGGTGGTAGAGAGTGATCAGGGCCCAGCCTTCACAGCAACCCTTACGAAAGAGATTTGGGCAGCACTGGGGGTTCAGTTGGCACTACACACCCCATACCACCCTCAAAGTAGGGGGAAGGTAGAAAGGATGAATGGGACACTAAAAAACAGGATGTTAAAGATGGCCCAAGAGACTAACATGATTTGGCCAGACAGTTTGCCCATTGCACTATTCAGTGTCAGACAAACCCCCAGGGGAAACATGCCCTATCCCCTTATGAAATTTTGTTTGGTTCAGCTCCCAGACTTGGTTGTTACTTTCCACAACAGTTACAGTTGCAATCTGATGTGTTGTCTAATTATGTAACCACATTATCACGAGAATTAACCTGAATGCATGTCCAGGTGTTTTCTTCCATTCCAGCTCTTAAATTAGATACAGGAACACACCAACTACTGTCTGGAGATCCTTGAGCCAAGATATGACGGTCCATTCCAAGTTTTGCTGACCACAGCCACCTCAGTCAAGTTGGCCGGGTAGAACACCTGAATGCACGCTTACCACTGCAGGGGGGCGTGTATTCGTGTGCTGCATATCCTTTTTCTGTTTGATCTAGGGGGGGGGGGAGCCCAGGAGGTGGCCATCACAAAAAGATAACATAATTACGTTTTGGTATAACTCTTCAGGTACACATGTGACCACCTTTACCTTTGAGTACTGTGACATAGTACCTTATCCGTTTGACCCTTCATGGCAATGCCATTGGTACAGTGACATCCCTGACGGTAAGGATATATATGTATGCCACACAGACAGTTATTGGGGACAGAGTTGTGGTTCCAGGGGGGCCAGTGGGTTGAAACACAGGGCCAGACTGGGCGACCCCAGAGTGCATTAAACAAGAAAGATGAAAATAGAAAGCCCCTGATAAGCAGAATGACTTTGCGGAAAACAGGTATAAAGCCAGGTCTAATCCCTTAATAATGTGTATTGGATTTGCGGGGACCTGGTTCTGGAATACTCGGGTAACTTGATGAGCTGCAGACAGGTACTTGGGTACTCTGATGGGCTGGTGACAGGTACTCGGGTACTCTGATGGCCTGGTGACAGATACTCAAGTACTCTGATGGGCTACAGATAGGTACTCGGGGACTCTGATGGGCTGGTGACAGGTACTCGGGTACTCTAAAGGGCAGTGACAGGTATTCAGGTACTCATATGAACTGTGACAGGTACTCAGGTACTCAGATGGACTGTGACAGGTACTTACGTACTCAGATGAACTGTGACAGGTGCTCAGGTGAACTGTGACAGGTACTCAGGTACTCTGGTACTCATATGGACTGTGACGGGTACTCAGGTACTCATATGGGCTGTGACAGGTACTCAGGTACTTGGATACTCAGATGAACTGTGACAGGTACTCGGGTACTCAGATGAACTGTGACAGGTACTCGGGTACTCAGATGAACTGTGACAGGTACTCAGATGGACTGTGACAGATACTCGGGTACTCAGATGAACTGTGACAGGTACTCAGGTACTCGGGTATGAGATGTTACCGCAATCTCCTTCTCACACACGATCAGTGTGTGAGGAGGAGAACCCGGTAACATCTTGTTACCGCTCTATGTTTATATTTAGTGATCGGCTGTGAAAGGATCACAGCCGATCGCATGATAAACAGCCGCTGGCCAATGGCTGTTTACCAGCGTCGGTGACGAGCAGTGTTACCGAGAACACGCCGCCACCGACGTGCACGTGCAGCGCGCTCGCGTGCATGCGCCATGCAAAGTGGGGCGCTACCATCTGTGATCGCCTGTGAATTCATCACGGCCAATCACGTGGTAAACAGCCATGCCCAATGGCTGTTCACTCCCCTCGGTGGCGAGCGGTGTCTCCGTGACACACTGCCACCGAAGGTACAGGGATGTGCGCACACAATCACGCGCATGCCCTGTTTTTTTTTAAAAATTATGTTTATTCACAGTTTTTAAAAACATACATACAAAACATAACATACTTGCAATCCCAACCCTCCCTCCCTTAACCCCCCCCCCTCCCCTCTCCCCCTATCCCGTGCAGCGACCCTACCGGTTACAGGAACATATTCTAATATCATGGTGTTTGAGATAGTAACCTTATATTCTTATTAATACAATATTTCACTGTAACATACTCACAAAAAGAAGAATCTTCTACCTAATCACGCCTATATTTCAATTATTACCATAATGTCCCTCACTTCGTAATACATTTAGTCATTATGCTAGGGTCTCATTAGCATCAATCCAACACTGCCACACCTTCTCAAATTTCGTAGGACAGCCCCTGCTTAAATATGTAGCTTTGTATAATGGGAGAACCTTATTTATCATATCTTTCCAAAAGGGTACCGTTGGTGGCTCGGGCTTCTTCCAATAGCTTACTATGGCTTTACGTGCATAAAACAAAACAATAGAAATCAATGTCCTCTGAGCTCTCCGTGGTGCAATACCTTCCAGCAAGCCCAGCAGGCAAACCGACACCGTGAGAGGAACAGGCATTTTCAGCAAGGACTGGACAGTGCTAATTACCCCCGTCCAGAACTTCCTGATGCGCATGCCCTGTTTAAATAGAAGGACGTCATATGACGCCCACCCAGAACAAGAGCTGCGCTGCCTAGCTGTCGTATGACGGCTAGCGGGCAGCAATCGGTTAAATTCCATATCTTAGAGTAATTTTTATTTTTGCCTCATTAGGGGCATAGAATTTTTAGACAATTGGGTTACATTGGTAAGGATTTGGACACAGATAATAAACAAAGTGTGACCAGTCTGGTATAACCCCTTCCACTTCCAGGATGCCTTAGTTTTCGATTGTAGCCTGGTAAGATGGACATCTAAGAAAAGCTTAACTTGTTTTAATAACTGGTTTGTCCTTAAAACTTGCCAGTGTCCAATCACCTGAAAGTACAAGTCTATAACGCATGGTGTATGAATAAACGTTAAAAAAAACAGATAAAATCGGAAGTGGAGGTTAACGGATGGTAACAGATGGTCATCCGTTTGCCCATAGGAATGTATTGTCGTTCGTTGACGGTTGAAAGAAAAACTGATAGACGGTCCGTCCGTGTGAAAGGGGCCTAAGATGCCTGTGTCCTGTACTGTACAGTTACAATATATATTTAAAAAAAAAAAAAAAAACAACAAGCAAAATAAATAAAAAAAATATTAATGGTGAAAATAAATAGAAATAAAAAAATAGCTGAAAAAAGCAGCTAAGGAAAAAAGGTAGTAAATAAGGGATAATTGGGATAGGGATAGGATTAATAGGAAGTTAAAGAGGAATACTGTTATTTTTTTAATTGAAAAATTTATTTGATGATGTCATATGCAGATCGGAGGTTACATACATATAAATGCAACTACATTAACAGACTATCTACAAGTGTCATTTTACATAGAAGCAGCTGTATCTTGACACTCACTCCTGCTGTATAAAAAAAAAAAAAAAATAGCAATCCTCACTTGTCACTTTGACAGCCAGTATTTGCTGGAATTAGCTGTGGTGGGGCAGGGATGGAAGAGAGTGACAACAGGAGGAGAAGTAGGAGATATGTACTAAAATCATTGTTGCAGTCTTCTGTGAAAAAAATGGTAGCTGCTGACTGCCACTCACCTGTCCTATGATCCAGCGATGTGCTCACTGTTTTCACCTCTCATCTTCTGTCTTGGGCACTGGCATCCTAACTGTGGGCACAGCTTGCGGCTTCACAGCCGGATACCCACTACACATGTGCAAGCCATACACATGTTCCTGTAGTCTTCTGGGACCTGTCACATGTCCCAGAAGACTGCTGGGAAGGAGGGGGAAGGAGAACTTCTGATCTCCTAGGCATGGGTACCTGTCAAAATCAGGTACCCGCTCCCCCCTCCCCAAAAGTGCTATTACTGAAAGAGGAGCAGGGGAGGAGGCCTTAAAGCAGAGCTTCTCCTTTTGGGTGAAGCTCCACTTTAAAACCTTCAAGTGGTTGATAAGGCAGAACAAAAAGCAGTAGCTCAAGTAGCCTTAACAACTCATCCATTGTTAAGGACGCAGTGACTGGCTTCCCGGCTCTCTCCTTAACAACTAGCTATTCACTGTGCCCTGACTGGACAAAGCTTTGCCCAATCATGGCTTAGAATGCGATGTGCAGCGCGCAGTGCATTGTGGGGTGCTCGGCGGGTGAACATCCCGCTAAAGATCCAAACAGGTGATGTTCAGGCCGGACTTTTGATCAGCTTGAACTGTTCGCCCAACTCTACTGAGGACTGAAGGATCGTGACTGAAAATGTTCCCTAAACCACACTTTGAAGAGACCCATGGCTTTTCTGCAGACATTTCTTTGCTGACAAAAAATACATTCTCCAGCTCATTTTTGCCATACACTGGGTTTGTGTAATTTTGGAGAAAGCTTGGCTTGCCTTCAGCGCCATAACTTTCATGTGTATCTGTAGTCTGATGGGAACATCAGTGTTGTCCTGTTTTGGTTTCTTGAAAAGCATAGAGAAGTTGCTTCTGAATACTTACGGCTAAATCTCATTGACTGTTTAGGGGCATTATGACAACTCTGCAAAATGGGAACATTTGATGATAGCAGTGTTTCTTCTACATCTTGGTTGTTCCTGATACCAGTGGTCTGATAATATTGCTGAGCATCTTTCTCAGCTACTTCACTTTGGTGGCTTAATTTGGTTGCATTGTTAGAAGTCATTATTTCAATAGTTTTTAACAATCCATTATTACTGAGCTTTTATTTGTTGCTGGCAAATGCATTGCAGGAGTTATGGTTATCAATATCTAAAGAAGAGCATTGGATACTGTCAGGGCTACAACAGTTTTCTGTAGCAGCTGATGCTGAGATTTCAAAAGGTTTGTGATATGTGACTGATGTGCTCAACTTATTCAAAGCTGTAATATCACTGAAATGCTAAGAGGACAAAATTAGAAGCATTTAAAGTAAATGATAATATTTTTCTTTTATCAGTTAATACTTTTTTACTACTTCAGCTTTCACACCTTTTGGACCGTAACTAAGTTTACCTTTCTTGCATGGGCCTAATGATTCTGTAACTTTGTCATTTTGCTACAAACAAGACTTTATTTTGGTTATATTGTTTTGCAAAAATATTTTATTTTCTATGCAATAGCAAATAAAACAGTTCAGGTCAGTTTTGCATTTTTTTTATGTTTTCCCTGGAAAAAAATATGAAACAAGACAAAGGAGAATGAAAAAAGTCTAAAAGAGAAGTAATGCCAAAGCTTTTTTGGCCATACTTCTGTTGTTGGTCGTAGGAGTGCACTTACTTTTGCTCTCCTATTGCTCAAAGTCAGCTGAGAGCAAGCTATTGCCCACTCTCAGCTGACATAGCAGAGCCGTTTCAGGCCGGATCCACCCCTATGCCCGATCATCAGCTGGCTCTGCCTGTCAGTGCACCGCTCAGAGCCAGAGTCAGCTACTCCCTCCCCCTTTCCTGCCATATGTAGATTTTTATGTGCATAATGCTGTGGGTGTTACTGCACACAAAACTGTTGTTGTTACTGAGCACCATCCTGTAGATGTTACTGTAAACAGGACTGTGGATGGTAATGCGCATTATGCTATTAATATTACTGTGCACTGTAAATGGTTTTGTGCACCATACTCTAGATCAGTGTTTCTCAGCCTTTTTTTAGTCAACGCTGAGGATCAGTTTGTAAATGGATAGAAAACTGGTTACAAGACAAAATTCAGAGAATAGTGGTTAATGATTCTTACTGTGAATGGTCTAAGGTTATCAGTGGTGTAACCCAAGGTTCAGTGTCGGGACCCTTACTTTTTAATATCTTTATAAATGATATAGGGTCTGGGATTGAAAGTACCATTTCAGCCTTTGCAGATGACACCAAGCTATGCAGGGGAATAGCATCCATACAGGATGTTTCCAATATACAAGCCAACCACAATGCACTGTTTCATTGGGAAGCTATGTGGCATATGCATCATACATACTGGGGGGAATCCATAGTGGAGAAGAATCTGAGGGTTTTGGTAGATCATAAGCTTAATAATAGCATGCAATCCCAAGCTATGGTTTCCAAAGCGAGCAAAGTATTAAGAGAGGTGTGGACTCCAGAGAGATATCATTTTGCCCCTGTACAAATCATTAGTAAGACCTCAATCTGGCAGTTTTGGGCACCAGTTCTCAAAAAGGATATCGGGGAACCAGAGAAAGTGCAGAGAAGGGCAACCAAACTGATAAGAGGCATGGAGTAGCTCAGCTATGAAGAACTGAATTTATTCTCTCTTGAGACGAGGAGATTAAGAGGGGATATGATTAATATGTCCAAATACAAAAGGGGTCCACATAGTGAACTTGGTGTTGAGTTATTCACTTCATCACAGAGGACAAGGGGGCACTCTTTACGTCTAGAGGAAAAGAGATTTCATCTCCAAAAATGGAAAGGTTTCTTCACAGTAGGAGCTGTGGACATGTGGAATAGACTTCCTCCAGAGGTGGTTCTGGCCAGCTCAGTAGATGTAGTGTATGAAGGCTAGTTTGGAGGGTGATATGGGAACTACGGAGGATGAAGAGTGGAGTGAAGTCTTGGACACCTGCAAACTAGTGTCACCTAAACTTTCTGACCGTCTAACCCAGATCTATATACTACACTGATCATACCACTCACTCACTCCACTCAGAATATCTAGGTACAAATGCAATCAATCCGCCAATTGCCAGATGTGCGACCAAGAAGTAGGAACATTTTATCACTTAATCTGGAGTTTCCCAAAAGCCCATGTTTTCTGGACACAAGTAGTGCAGTTTCTGCATGATACTATTGGCTCCCCCCTAACACTGTACCCCAAACCATGCCTTCTGTGTATATTCCCAGAGCCAGATACGGATAAATTCATTAAAATTTTCCTAAATTAAACTCTGTTCTATGCACGGAAAGTAATAGCCAGGCAATGGATGAGAGCTAACCCACCTGAGTTTAATAACTGGATAGTAGAAGTGAATAACAGCCTACCCTATAAAAAAACTCATATATTCTCACAGAGGCTGCCCATCAAAATACACCAATATCTGGGATAGGTGGCTACAGGCCCCTGAAACTTGCAGTTGACTTGGTGACCCTCTATTACATACAATTGGCCCTCCAACACCTTCACCAACATCAAATGAAAATAGTGAGAAGAGAGCTTATATGTGTATAATGTACCATAAAAGTCATATTACCTGTTATGGTTTGTGTCAATCGGTGTCTCACGTTACAGTATATTATATAAGGGATGTCTAATTGAGATAATCACTTGTAATATTGTCAAGAATTGATTGATATTTACTATGCATATACCAGGGGTAGGCAACCCCCGGCACTGGTGCTGCAAGCGGCACACAAAGCCTCTTTTGCCAACACTCGACTCCCTCCCCATCAGCAGAGCAATGCAGGGAAGTGTCGGTGAGACACTAATACACTCCATTTTCAGAGTTCCCCATGCCGCAGCTGCACTGAGGGGGAGGCACTGTGCTCCCACACATTGTACAAGATGAGAAACATTGTTTGGTTCTCTAACTTTGCTGTAGCTGCGATCGACAGCTTTTGTGATGGGGAAGAGATTGGGTGCAGTTCTGCTCTGCTCATCTGTCCCACCTGAGGTGGGACAGATGAGCAGGAGGTACTACAGCGGTGGGGCAGATGTGCAGGGAGGTACAGTGGTGGAAGAGATGAGAAGGGGGTTCAGCAGTGGGACAGAAGAGCAGAGGGGTTTAGTGTTGGGGCAGATGAGAAGGGGGTTCAGTGGTGGGACAGAAAAGCAGGGGGCTAGAGCAGTGGGGCAGATGTGAAAGGAGGTGTATTGTTGGGACGGATGAGAAGGGGGTTACAGTGGAGGGGCAGGAGAGCAGGGGGAACAGAGGTGGGGCAGAAGAGCAGGGGGGTAAAGTGGTGAGACAGATGTTCAGATGAGAAAGGGGGTAAATTGGTGGGGCAAATAAGCAGGGGGTACATTGATGGGGCAGATGAGCAGGGTGGTAAAGTGGTGGGGCGGATGTACAGGGGGTTACAGTGGTGGGGCAGATGTGCAGGGTAGTACAGTGGTGGGCAGATGAGCAGGGGGTTACGGTGGTGGCACAGATGAGCAGGGGGGTACAGTGGTGAAACAGATTTGCAGGGGGGTCAGTGATCTGAGGTGTGAAGGTGTATGAATTGGGGCTGATCTGAGGTGTGGAGTTGCAGGAATTGGGGCTGATCTGAGGCATGGGAGTCATAAAAGTGCAGGATGTTAATTTCTCACTCCTAAAGTAGTTTACAGCATTTACTTTATAAAAAATCCTTTTCGTGATTGAGAGTGTGAAGTTGACGTTTTTTTTGTTATAAAATCGGCACGCTCAATTTCTTTGAAAACATTTTTCAGCACACTGTGCTCAAAAGGATGCCTACCCCTGCTATTGGGCATCTGTGGGGCATCCTTAAATGGAAGGTGGAGGAGCACAAGGTCTCTAACATCCACCAGCTCCCTGATGTCGTCATGGAGGAGTAAAAGAGGACTCCAGTGGCAACCTGTGAAGCTCTGGTAAACTCCATACCCAAGAGGGTTAAGGCAGTGCTGGAAAATAATGGTGGCCACACAACATATTGACACTTTGGGCCCAATTTGGACATTTTCACTTAGGGGTGTACTCACTGTTTTGCCAGCGGTTTAGACATTATTGGCTGTGTGTTGAGTTATTTGGAGGGGACAGCAAATTTCTGCTGTTATACAAGCTGTACACTCACTACTTTACATTGTAGCAAAGTATATATATATATATATATATATATATATATATATATATATATATATATATATACAGTATATAAAGCCCTAGGCAATACTTGGCTTTCCATTCATTTGGAAGTCAACTTCTTTTGGTAAGCAGCCCCTCTCATTGATTATCTTTCCACTGGATGACCTCGGGAGTCGTTTTTCCTCTGTATACATGTCCTTCTACTTCTCTTGGAGGCACTTTTGGGAACACCACTATCATTCCTGCACTTATATGGACTTTGTTTACTCATCCATTCAACTCACTTATATATTGTCACTTGTGTATGGTGTTTGAAGACTCTGCCTGACTTCTTTGGATTTAATATATGCTCACAATTTTTTTTTCTTTGATAATCGCTGCACTTTTAATGTGACTATACACTGAGGTTTTTATGTACTGACCTGTGCCAGCGGCTGCCACTGTTGTACACATTTTTCTAGCACTGAACTTTGCACAGATTTTCATATATTACAAAAAATTATTGCAGGAAGGAAGAGCAAAGAAAGCTTCTTCCTGTCTGCAGCAATCCGAAGGCATAATTCTCCCAAGATTCTCCTCTCAAGCCTATGCAAAATTAATTGCCTGAAGCTCAAGTATTGCTTTTAAAGATACATTATTCTGTTTCTGCATCTTTTGGCATGTTGAGAATTGTGGCTTGTAAATTTACAGATAGGTCAACTTTAATACTTTACGAATTAAATGTATTTGGCAGCATTACTACCCCAGGTGTGGTCATCCTACAAAGATCAGTGCAAAGGAGTGTTGTTCAGACAAGTTATACCTTAGTAACTGATGGCATCTCTTGCACTTGATAATATCAGTTTAATTGAGTCATCCATGGACAAAAGAATTGAAGGAAAAAAACAGAGTGAATGTCTACTACAGACTTGGTAAAGACCACCAATATGGTTCTTAGCACTACAGGAATATGTGCTGTACACATGCACTTGTGGAGTCATTTTTGAAGTGCAAGATCTCTGTTTCACTAGAGTCGCTGATCCAGAACAAACATTTGCATATCAGGTGTGACAACAGCACAAAAAAAAGTAGGCAACAGCAACTGCTATACATCTATTCTGGCAGGCTACTTTCTAATTGTACTGATTTTTTTGGTTTGCCTTTTAATTATCGGGAGGGGTTTGCATAATTCCATAAATAAAGAGAAAATCTATTTAAATTTAAATGGAAGTAAACAACCTCATTTTATTATGCTGGTTTTGAAAAAAATTGTTATCAGTAAGGAAGTCATTCAAGGCTAACCAACTTAAGTTTGTTATTTTATATAGATGGCATATATCATGTGATAACCTAATCATGCATTTCCTGGAACAAAATTATCCTTGACTGTTAAAACATATTAATAGTAACAACGCACAGAAAATTGCCCTAATTTCAAATACAGTTTCATCATCTGATGGTATTGCTTGGTAGAATAAAAATATGAATGTTCTTTGCTGAAATTACTTGTTTTTTCATTATGGCATATTTTGTTTAGGATAGATTGCTATAGCTGAGCAAGCCTCAGTATTTTTCAACAGAAAAACAACACATTACTCTTTATAGACCATAAGAAGTTCTTGACTCATTTAGCAAGTTCTCTAGTTACAAATAATAGGCACAATGTTTTACATTTTTTCCTCCCATAGTGCAATTTATAAATACTCTGAGTGCAAAGTTCTTGTTAAAGGACACCAATCTGTAGAAAAGATCCCACTGGATAAATTGGCAGCATAGGTGCTGACCATGGTCCATCCAAAAATCTTCAGTAATGCCGTGTACACACGACCGGACTTTTCAACAGCAAAGGTCCGAAGGAACAAATCCGTCGGACAATTCGATTGTGTGTGGGCTTCATCGGACCTTTTCTGTCGAAAAATCTGACGGACTTTAGAAATAGAACATGTTTCAAATCTTTCAAACGGACTCGAGTCCTATCAAAAAATCCATTCGTCTGTATGCTAGTCCGACGGACCAAAAACGACGCAAGGGCAGCTATTGGCTACTGGCTATGAACTTCCCTATTTTAGTCCGGTCGTATGTCATCACATTCGAATCAGTCGGACTTTGGTGTGATCATGTGAGGGCAAGTCCGTTTCGTTGGAACTCCATCGGAACTCCGTCGAAAAGTCCTTCGGAGTTCAGTCCGTCGAAAAGTTTGCTCGTGTGCATGCGGCATTAGAAGCATCTCTTCAATCAGAAACCTCTACAAGAAGCGCAGTTCACACAAAACACATCAGATATTCATATGGTTTTTGATGTGCACTGCTACTGGAGTTTAAAAATATTTAAAAAGTGCATGTTGGATGCCTTTCCTTATTGAACAAAATCCTGGCTGTGTTTTTTTCATATTTGTTGTTATATAATGAGAATAAATTAAAAAACTATCTGCACCCAAAACAATAGTTTTAGGTTGAGATGTACTGAAGAGTCATGGAGTCAGATGTGCGCATCTGTGTTTTTATAAAACAATTCACAACATTAGAAGGGTGTGAATAGAGTGCCAGTAAATGTAAACTTGACTTTTGCCACCTAAAGGAAATTTTGAAACAATGGTGCCTGGAAATCAAGAGTTTTAACACTTTTTCCTATACCGCCACTGATGCTCGCTGTTTTGAGACTGACATCGCTAGTTGAAAAATCTTTTGCCTCGGACGCCAATCCAGGGATGTTAAATGCCAGGTCTCTTTGTACCCTCTGTAGTTCCATCCACCAACCCCTATATCACTACAGAGTATTGACAAAGGGGCAGCAGATGAAACCACAGTGCTTAGTGGGGGAGCAGGCAACTAACGTGCCAAAAGTGTGTCAAATGCAGAAGATTCTTCAGTCATCAGTATCTCTTCACAAAAACACAGATTAGGAGTCCACATAGTTGCCGGCATTTCCAGCCATTAACTACATAAGCAGTCATTCTGCGCAGTAAAGAAACTCTTTCAAACAGTAGATACATAAAAAATTTCGAGCATATACCATAGACCTGTTAGGGTGCTTTCACACTGCAGTTCAGTGCAGCATCCCTGCGGTTTTCATGCAGATTACATGCACTTTGCTGTATGCTTCTATTCGGTGGTGGCTGGTGCTCAAAATTTTTGGGGTGGCGCAAACTGAAATAAAGAAAACCCATCAATTGCAGCCTCATTATGCCCATCAAACGCAGCCACTGTGCCCATCAAACTCAGCCACTGTGCCCATCAAACCCAGCCACTTTACCCATAAATTGCCACCACTGTGCCCATTAAACGCTGCCACTGTGCCCATCAACCGCAGCCACTGTGCCATCAAACGCAACCACTGTGCCATCAAACGCAGCCACTGTACCCATAAATTGCCACCACTGTGCCCATTAAATGCAGCCACTGTGCCCATCAAATGCAGCCACTGTGCCATCAAACGCAGCCACTGTGCCATCAAAAGTGGCTACTGTACCCATAAATTACCACCACTGTGCCCATCAAGTGCAGCCACTGTGCCATCAAACGCAGCCACTGTAACCATCAATTGCCGCCAGTTTGCCCCATCAATTGCCGCCAGTTTGCCCCATCAATTGCCACCAGTCTGTCCATCAAATGCTGCCAGTGTCCCCCCCGCCAGGCACTTACCTGTCTCGGGTCAGCGCATTTCTCCACGCTCCCTCCGAGTCCTCAATGTCTTCTCCTGTCCTCTTCTGCTATAATTGGACACCTGATAGGCATCCAATCTCAGCGCCTGTTGCTTCAGCCAATCAGGTGACAGGTAAGCAGACCCAGTGCACCTGATTGGCTGAGAGGTGGGTCAGTGTTAGGGAAGCGATTTATTTGATTCCCTAACACAGCACTGTGTAAGCAGCGAACGCACAGCAGTGCGCCTGCTGTTTACCAATTTGGAAGCCTATTAGAGCCCACGGCTCTAATCAGGACGCCTATTAGAGCCGACGGCTTTAAATCAGGCACTTCCAAAAACACCCTCGCCGCTGTAATTCAGATGCCCGACAAGGGGCCGGACACCTGAATAGGGGGTGGCAGCGGCGACAATAGATAGATTCATGCAATGCATAAATCTATCTATTGAAGATTGGCGGGTGCAGGAGAGAGGGGGCGGCGCTCCTGCGCACTCTATGGGTGCACCTTCACTGCTTCTATTGCCCCGTACACACGGTCGGACTTTGTTCGGACATTCCGACAACAAAATCCTAGGATTTTTTCCGACGGATGTTGGCTCAAACTTGTCTTGCATACACACGGTCACACAAAGTTGTCGGAAAATCCGATCGTTCTGAACGCAGTGACGTAAAACACGTACGTCGGGACTATAAACGGGGCAGTGGCCAATAGCTTTCATCTCTTTATTTATTCTGAGCATGCGTGGCACTTTGTCCGTCGGCTTTGTGTACACACGATCGGAATTTCCGACAACGGATTTTGTTGTCGGAAAATTTTATCTCCTGCTCTCCAACTTTGTGTGTCGGAAAATCCGATGGAAAATGTCCGATGGAGCCCACACACGGTCGGAATTTCCGACAAAACGCTCCGATCGGACATTTTCCATCGGAAAATCCGACCGTGTGTACGGGGCATATTAGATCGGGCGGTTTGGGTGGGTTTTCTGGACATGCATCAAAAGTCTTGCATGCAGGAATTTTGGTTCGCTTTCAGAAAATGCACCAAAACCACCCAATCTAATAGAAGTTTATGGCAAAGCAAAGGTAACCATATGAAAAACACACGTACACTGCATTGGAACCGCGCTGTGAAAAAACTGCACTGCATCAGTGTTAAAGCACCCTTATACAGGAGTTTCAGAATGCTGAATATACAGTATATGTTTCTATAATGCTATGATGGGAATATGTCATATCCTAATGCAAGTAAGCTTCTAAGCTGGCAGTCTGCAGAATATACCTAGGGTGGCACACACACTACATTTAATAAGGCTTCATACATTCACTGGCCACTTTATTAGTACCGGGTTGGGCCCCTTTTGCCTTCAGAACTGCCTTTAAGTAGAAGTTCACACTAACACTAAAATCTGTAAATCTACTGGCATCCACGATTTGGACTAACCTATCTAGCCCTGTAAAGAAGAAATCTCTATACATACCTTTTTTTGAAGCCGCTAGGGTGTGGTCCCACGATGAGCTGCCACAGAGGAGGCATCCAACAACAATGGAAGCCCCATAGTAAGTCTATGGGTGACATCACTTCCCATTAAACCTAAAATATGCAGCGCTAGAAGTGATAAACAATATTGTGCCAAAAATATAAATCCCAAAACAGTCCAAAAAAATATTAAATGATTGAAACATTTTAAAGAATGAAAAAATTATAAAATATTAATAACATCAAAAAATATCAAGACAGTCCAATAAAGAAATGTCTGTGCAATCATGAAACTATATGTGATCCAATTTCCCCACGTGATTCACAACCAATGTAAGATGGACTCTTACCAGAGTTGCAGGACTCTATTACAGACTACAGAGTCAAATGCGCCTAGTATGGTATCGCCATAGAACAGCACGTGTCATTCAGGAACAAATGTTAAGGTTTTCAGATGATCCAGATATATCTAAATAGAAGTGAGGAAATGAGTTTTCATCGTGGATATAAAAAAAAGGAAACATCCACACAGTGTAAATCCGTAAACACACTTTAATAGTAGAAAAGGGGCTACAAATACTCACAATGTAATTAAGCATATGAAATCGATCCAAGGCAAATAGACCATGCATGGAGGTATAAACAAAAAGAAGGGGGGCTTAATGAGCTACACCTCCGTACAAATATGTGGGGAGAAATTACAGTGCCTTGAAAAAGTATTCGTACCCCTTGAAATTTTCCACATTTTGTCATGTTACAACCAAAAACGTAAATGTATTTTATTGGGATTTTATGTGATAGACCAACACAGAGAGGCACATAATTGTGAAGTGGAAGGAAAATTATAAATTGTTTTCAACATTTTTTACAAATAAATATGTGAAAAGTTTGGCGTGCATTTGTGTTCAGCCCCCCTGAGTCAATAATTTGTAGAACCACCTTTTGCTGCAATTACAGCTGCAAGTCTTTTTGGGGATGTCTCTACTAGCTTTGCACATCTAGAAAGAGAAATGTTTGCCCATTCTTCTTTGCAAAATAGCTCAAGCTCTGTCAGATTGGATGGAGAGCGTCTGTGAACAGCAATTTTCAAGTCTTGCCACAGATTCTTAATTGGATTTATGTCTGGACTTTGACTGGGCCATTCCAACACATGAATATGCTTTGATCTAAACCATTCCATTGTAGCTCTGGATGTATGTTTAGGGTCATTGTCCTGTTGGAAGGTGAACCTCTGCCCCAGTTTCAAGTCTTTTGCAGACCCTAATGCCCTGTACACACGACCGGTTTTGCCGTCGGAATAAACTCTGAAGGTTTTTACGATGGAATTCCACTCAAGCTGTCTTGTATACACACGGTCACACCAAATTCCGACCATCAATAACGCAGTGACGTACAACACGTACGACGGAACAACATGTACGACGCCTCGCACTTGCTTCAGAGCATGTTTCATTTTTGGTACGTCGGAAGAGCATACAGACGAGCGGTTTTCCTGATAGGAATTTGTTTCGTCAGAAAAATATAGAACATGTTCTCTATCTAAGTCCGTCTGAATTTTGGACGTAAAAAGTCTGATGGGGCATACACACGGTCGGAATATACAATGAAAAGCTCCCATCAGACTTTTACTGTCGGAAATTCCGACCGTTAGTACGTGGCATAACAGGTTATCTTCTAAGATTGCCCTGGATTTGGCTTCATCCATCTTATCATCAACTCTGATCAGCTTCCCTGTCCCTGCTGAAGAAAAGCATCCCCACAGCATGTTGCTGCCACCACCATGTTTCACGGTGGGGATGGTGTGTTCAAGGTTATGTGCAGTGTTAGTTTTCCGCAACACATAGCGTTTGGCTTTTAGGCCAAAAAGTTCAAATCTGGTCTCATCTGACCAGAGCACCTTCTTCCACATGTTTGCTGTGTCCCCCACATGGCTTCTCGCACCTGCAAACGGGACATCTTATGGCTTTCTTTCAACAATGGCTTTCTTCTTGCCACTCTTCCATAAAAGCCAGATTTGTGGAATGCACGACTAATAGTTGTCCTGTGGATAGATTCTCTGCAGCTCCTCCAGAGTTACCATGGGCCTCTTGGCTGCTTCTCTGATGAATGCTCTCCTTGCCAGGCCTGTCAGTTTACGTGGATGGCCATGTCCTTGTAGATTTGCAGTTGTGCCATACTCTTTTCATTTTCTGATGATGGATTGAACAGTGCTCCGTGAGATGTTCAAAGCTTGGGATATTTTCTTTATTACCTAACCCTGCTTTAAACTTCTCCACAATTTTATCCCTGACCTGTATGGTGTGTTTTTTGGCCTTCATAATGTGGTTTGTTCACCAAGGTTCTCTAACAAACCTCTGAGGGCTTCACAGAACAGCTGTATTTATCACTGAGATTTAATTACACACAGGAGGACTCTATTAAATAATTAGGCAGCTTCTGAAGGCAATCGATTTAACTTGATTTCTAGTTAGGTATCTAGTATCAGAGTAAAGGGAGCTGAATACATATGCACGCCACACTTTTCACATATACATTTGTTAAAAAAATTGAAAACAATTTATCATTTTCCTCCCACATCACAATTATGTGCCACTTTGTGTTGGCTATCACATAAAATCCCAATAAAATACATTTAAGTTTTTGGTTGCAGCATGACAAAATGTGGAAAATTTCAAGGGGTATGAATACTTTTTCAAGGCACCGTACTTACAGTTAAACCCATAGCTGGGACACCCATCAATTTGTTTCACCTTCTATTATTATATTTCTTTCCCCCTTTTTTGTTTTTGTTTTGTTTCTGTATTTTCCTAGATATTTAGATGGGACACTTTGTTTTTCTTTTCTTTTTTCTTTTTACTATGCAGCACTCAAGGTTTTTATTAAGTGATGAAAGTCCGTTGAGGCTGTGTTGTTTGGGGGTGATTGTGGTGCTAATTGATTGATTCCACAGGTGTGTGGAGTGGTTTTAAGTTCCTTAAAAAAAACCCAGCCTCACGCTGAAGAAACTAGCTTGACTAGTGAAACATGTCAGCGTGACGTTATCATCACAGAGGATGTGATGCTTTGACCCAAACTACGGCCACTTAACTTGCCTTATATGTTCCAATACCAAGCAGGGACTTCAGCTGGCATGACAAGAGGAATGTAGATGCGGTGCTGTGGAGACAGATCCCGGAGCTAACCGGTGGATCTTTGGGTGCTATCGTAGACTGGTGAGATTTAATGCAGTAATGCATCTACCTGCACCTGCTAAAACCCAACACCACCCCATCTCCCTGTGACACATTACTTCCATATGTGGAAATCCACTGCCTGTCTGCTTTGATATGTACCAGCTCGACTTTCCATCTTTTTTGCACTAAGTCTGCTGCCTTCAATGTGATCTTCATTGAAATCTGGCTGAGGATCTAATCCAGTAATTTTTACCTGCTTCAGTAGAGAGCTATGTCCCTTTTTTCACACACACTTCTCCCAAGTTGATAAATAACTTCATCTCCGATTCCTGGACTGGGTTATCACTATACTGACAGGTTCACTGTCCTAGTGCCATACTGAACCTAGGACTGGCTGTTAATTTTTCATTTACCAGTGATATTTCCTTTATTGGATATCTGGTATGTGTTAGTGTGTGTGTGAGTATGAAGGCTTGAGCAGGGTGGTTGTATGTCTGTTACTGAGAACGCTGTCAATTTTTACTATGAAATGGTGAAGGTAATTGTGGTTTTATGTATGTTTATGTAATAAAACAATTTGTACTTTTTCTTAAACCCGCCTCTCCTCATTGATGAGTCTCTTGTCTCCTTTTATTACATGGAGGTAAATTAACTCGTGTACACAGAAAGACAGGCGTGGCGATGGGGGGCTTACAGATTCCAATAAGCCCCCTGCCCGCAGTCCCCAACAACCACAGCCCAGGGTTGTCGATAAGCCCCCCCGCCCCAAAGCACCCACCCCACTATGTTGAGGGCATGTGGCCTGGTATGGTTCATGAGGGGGGCGCTCCCTCATCCCCTCCCCTTTCCTGACCTGTCGGGATGCATGCTCAGACAAGGGTCTGGTATGGATTTTGGTGGGGACCCCACGCCGTCTAAAAAACGAGTCAAATCCCATTTAAAATTATTCACGGTTACAATTGGCGGCACCCGGCTATTGAAAAAATAAAGAAAAAACGGCATGGGGTCCCCACCCAGTTCATACCAGGCCCTTCGGGTCTGGTATGGATTTGAAGGGGGACCCCATGGTGTTTTTTCTTTATTTTTTCAATAGCTGGGTGTTGGCAATTTTAACCACTAGTCATTTTAAATGGGATTTGACTCGTTTTTTTTATTTTTTAGAAATTAAATTTTTACTGTAGCATATTTTAGAACATTACCTCTGTTCAGGAGTTCTGCTTCGAACTAAACAGGGGGGTGTTCGGCCCATCACTATGTAAAACCTGTATCCCAAAAGGAACAAAACTGCTAAAACTGCCTAAAAAGTTTTACCCCCAAGTTTGGCTTTAATTTGTTCAATACATTTAAATATTGTAGTGCATTTAGCCCTACACCCCTCCCAGACTGGCAATGCTGCTGTCCAAAGTTTCTCTGTTGCTCCTTAATGCAGAGTGTAGGCACCCTAATGCAGGAATAGGGATGAGCTTCGAGTTCGAGTCGAACTCATGTTCAATTCGAACATCGGCTGTTCGCAAGTTCGCCGAACAGCGAACAATTTGGGGTGTTCGCGGCAAATTCGAATGCCGCGGAACACCCTTTAAAAGTCTATGGGAGAAATCAAAAGTGCTAATTTTAAAGGCTTATATGCATGGTATTGTCATAAAAAGTGTTTGGGGACCTGGGTCCTGCCCCAGGGGACATGGATCAATGCAAAAAAAAGTTTTAAAAACGGCCGTTTTTTAGGGAGCAGTGATTTTAATAATGCTTAAAGTGAAACAATAAAAGTGTAATATCCCTTTAAATTTCGTAGCTGGGGGGTATCTATAGTATGCCTGTAAAGGAGCACATGTTTCCCGTGTTTAGAACAGTCTGACAGCAAAAATGACATTTCAAAGGAAAAAAAGTAATTTAAAACTACTCGCGGCTATTAATGCATAGCCGGTCCAACAATACACATAGAAGTTCATTGATAAAAATGGCGTGGGAATTCCCCACAGGGGAACCCCGAACCAACATTTGAAAAAAAAAAATGACGTGGGGTCCCCCTAAATTCCATACCAGGCCCTTCAGGTCTGGTATGGATATTAAGGGGAACCCCGGCCAAAATTTTAAAAAAAAATGACGTGGGGGTCCCCCTAAATTCCATACCAGGCCCTTCAGGTCTGGTATGGATATTAAGGGGAACCCCGGCCAAAATTTTAAAAAAATTACGTGGGGGGGTCCCCCTAAATTCCATACCTGACCCTTCAGGTCTGGTATGGATATTAAGGGGAACCCCGGACGAGAGAGCGCCTCCCCCTGAACCGTACCAGGCCACATGCCCTCAACATTGGGAGGGTGCTTTGGGGTAGCACCCCAAAACACCTTGTCCCCATGTTGATGAGGACAAGGGCCTCATCCCCACAACCCTTGCCCGGTGGTTGTGGGGATCTGCGGGCAGGGGGCTTATCGGAATCTGGAAGCCCCCTTTAACAAGGGGACCCCCAGATCTCGGCCCTCCCCCCTGTGTGAAATGGTAAGGGAGTACTTACCCCTACCATTTCACTAAAAAAGTGTCAAAAGGCATCTCCTCCGCGGCGTCTTCTTCCCTTCTTCTCCTCGGGCCGCTCCGCATCCATGGCATGGAGGGAGGCTCCCGCTCTTCTCTTCATCTTCTTCTCTTCTTCATCTTCTTCTCTTCTTCATCAACATGGGGACAAGGTGTTTTGGGGGGCTACCCCAAAGCACCCTCCCAATATTGAGGGCATGTGGCCTGGTACTGTTCAGGAGAGGGGGGGCGCTCTCTCGTCCCCCCTCTTTTTCTGCGGCCTGCCAGGTTGCGTGCTCGGATAAGGGTCTGGTATGGATTTTTGGGGGGACCTCACGCCGTTTTTTTTTTATTTTGGCGCGGGGTTCCCCCTAAAATCCATACCAGACCTGAAGGGTCTGGTATAGATTTTGAGGGGGACCCCAAAATCACACCCCCCCCACACCCCCCAGGTACGAAATTTACAGGGATTTTACACTTTTATTGTTTCCCTTTAAGCATTATTAAAATCACCGCTCCCGAAAAAACGGCCGTTTTTAAAACTTTTTTTTGCTTTGATCCATGTCCCCTGGGGCAGGACCCAGGTCCCCAAACACTTTTTATGACAATAACTTGCATATAAGCCTTTAAAATTAGCACTTTTGATTATTCATGTTCGTGTCCCATAGACTTTAACGGTGTTTGCATATTTTTTCCTGTTCGCATGTTCTGGTGCGAACCGAACAGGGGGGTGTTCGGCTCATCCCTATGCAGGAACTGTGTTTTATGCCAGATCACCATGTGAAAACAGAGGGAAAAGAACAAACAAAAAAGGAGGAAGGGAGCGAGAGAGAAGGCGAAGGGGGGAATGGATAATGAAGGGAAAGAGGGGGAGGGGAGAAAGATAGGGAGAGAGTGAGAAAGGGAAGATAGATAGAGAGAGGGAGGAGAAAGAAAAGGCAGGGGGAAAAGAGAAAGAAGGAAACGAGACAAAGAGGAAGAGCGAGGGAAGGGAGGGAGAGGAAGAGAAAGGTAGGATAAAGAGAGAGTAGGAAAGGAGGTAGCAAGAAAAAGGGAAGGAAGGAAAAGAGAGGGAAGAGAGTGGAAGCCTTTGACAGAACAATGGGCACAAGTCCCTTTTTTGAAGATTAATTGGAGCACACAAGGAGCAGGGGGGTAGGGGTCATAGATCCCCTTGTAGAACACTTACAGACTTCTCCCATGTCCAGCATCATAGTGTCACAACCTTTAAGCTGACCTAGCAAAACTGCAAATAACATCCTAGCTGGTCCATAGAATGTTCTCCCTCCTGCTGGTTCCAGTGCCCACTTCTCTAACTTAACCTAAAGGGGAAATTGCGTTTTGACAGGTACCCACTCCCACTTTCGATCGAATTGCCGTGGTCGTTGCCAAAGTTCTCCTCACCCCAGCCTGCAACCTTCTGGGACATGTCACAGGTCCCAGAATGCTGCAGTACCATTCACAAAGCGCAGTGTGGCTCACGCATGTGTAGTGGGCAGCCAGCTGGGAAGCCGCAAGTGGACCCGAAGACTGGCAAAGATTTGGTTCGGGTAAGCAAGGCGCTTAACCCCTGGACAGGTGAGTGTCCTTTTATTAAAAGTCAGCAGCTACAGTATTTGCAGCTGCTGACTTTTAATTTTTTTCAAACAGGGCGGAAAACTGCTTTAGGACATATATTCAGACCTCATTTTATGCCCTAAGTTTAGCCTTGGGATTACTGACAAGAAAATGTCGTGTATCTGCAAAGTCCTATTAATAAACTGTGTATCAAGTCATTAGAAGTCATTATAGACTCTAAGTACTGAAGGAAAAGAGTCAGCATAAAAGCCAGCCACTAGCATTTTTAGAAGAACATGAGTGATTTTTTTAAATGGATGTACCCTTTATAACTGTTCCTAGGAATGACCTACAGAGCCAATTTGCCTCCTGAGTATTGCAAGTAGCAATCAACCTGGCAGCAACACTTGCATGGATCAACCATGTAAGGCTGCTCTAATGTTTTATTTTCATTAATATGGTAATTCAAGAGGTAGTAGAGAAACATAATTACAGGTAAAGAATAGGTTCATCTATAAAACAAAATAAACTGCTATAAAAAATTGCCATAAATATCAACATCAACAATATTAAACTTTTTCTGCGCAATAAATTTATTTTAAAAAAAAAAATTATAAAAAAAATTGAAAGGTCATCATACAAATCTTTTCTATGTTTCTTCCCGATCATAGTATAGTTTATAAATAATTTATGTTACTATTTTATCTGCAACACTGAGCCAGATGTAAGAAATCAATTCCTAATTATGAGCCAAAATGACATTATACTGCTGTTGCTAAGCAACACACTACATGCCAGCATAGTGCTAATGTCATCTTAAAATATTGTTAAAATTGTGACTGTATAATGTTAGAAGTGTAATAAAGGTTTGGCTTCAAACTAGAATAGCGACAATACTCTAATTTACACAAGAAACTACTTAGTGAAAATAAAAATATGTAACTGTAATTGTAGATAGCATAATGCCCCGTACACACGGTCGGATTTTCCGATGGAAAATGTCCGATTCCATTGCGTTGTCGGAAATTCTGACCGTGTGTGGGCCATCGGACATTTTCCATCGGATTTTCCGACACACAAAGTTTGAGAGCAGGATATAAAATTTTCCGACAACAAAATCCGTTGTCGGAAATTTCGATAGTGTGTACACAAATCCGACGGACAAAGTGCCACGCATGCTCAGAATAAATAAAGAGATGAAAGCTATTGGCCACTGCCCCATTTATAGTCCCGACGTACGTGTTTTACGTCACCGCGTCTAGAACGATCGGATTTTCTGACAACTTTGTGTGACCGTGTGTATGCAAGACAAGTTTGAGCCAACATCCGTCGGAAAAAATCCTAGGATTTTGTTGTCAGAATGTCCGAACAAAGTCCGACCGTGTGTACGGGGCATAACAGTTAAAATAAAAGAACAGGAAGCATTTGTAGATTAATAAAAAGCAAGCCGCTTTTTTTTTCACATTGCTTGAGGACGTCCTCTATCTATATTTCTCTATTACTATCTGCCGCATGATAGCCTGTTCTATACTGGTAAGTAGTATAGGAGTTAAACAAGTACTAATATGAAACAGAATAGACACCTAACCAGTCAAACATACAAAGCCCTACGCTAAACACGTTGAGGTTGATTACTAAAGGCAAATATACAGTGTACTAGAAGTGCACTGCAAGTGCATTTCAAGTGCATTGCAAGTGCATTTGCTCTAGATCTAAGGGGAAGCTCTGCTGATTTCTATTATCCAGTCATGTACAAGCAAAAATGCTGGTTTTTTTTTTCTTGCATGTTCCCCTCAGATCTAGAGCAACTGCACTTGAAGTGCACTTGTGGGTGCATTTGCAGTGTACAGACTATTTAGCTTCAGTAAATCAACCCCATTGTGTCTGCATATTGTGGCTTAGATTGATAACCAATCACTAAACCCCTATCTTGATAGAAAATTATTAAGCTTTGTGGCATCCAGAAGCTGTATCTTTGGTGGCGCAATTGCAGCCTATTGCTTAAACCCATCAAAAACACCAAGTGCTAAAATCTAAAGTGAACCATACACACCATGCAAAGGATCAGGGGTGCATAACCCCCAGAATAAATAAAAAGAAAAAAAAGTTAAGAGTGTACAGTGCCTCCGCTTACAAAGCAAGTGGTGCACTACACACAAAGTGTAATGAGTTTCCCCCCCTAATTGCAAAATTCAAGGAAAATTTATATCAACTCTCAAAACACCAAAACGCAAAATGGTTGGACATAGCTGCATCTAAAAAGGAACAACCTTTCCAATACAAAAACTCTAATACCCCCTAATACTCTAAAACCAACTACTAAATAATGGGTACATTTATAAGGAGAATATGCGGCTTTACAAATTATATTAAATTAAAGACGACAGTAATGACATCTAATGCCCCGTACACACGATCGGACTTTGTTCGGACATTCCGACAACAAAATCCTAGGATTTTTTCCGACAGATGTTGGCTCAAACTTGTCTTGCATACACACAGTCACACAAAGTTGTCGGAAAATCCGATCGTTCTAAACGCGGTGACGTAAAACACGTACGTCGGGACTATAAACGGGGCAGTGGCCAATAGCTTTCATCTCTTTATTTATTCTGAGCATTGGTGGCACTTTGTCCGTCGGATTTGTGTACACACGATCAGAATTTCCGACAACGGATTTTGTTGTCGGAAAATTTTATATCCTGCTCTCAAACTTTGTGTGTCGGAAAATCCGATGGAAAATGTCCGATGGAGCCCACACACGGTCGGAATTTCCGACAAAACGCTCCGATCGGACATTTTCCATCGGAAAATCCGACCGTGTGTATGGGGCATTATCCATAGAAATCTACCGAATAGTACATCCAACTTGACTATATGTTTTTAAACCTATCCTGCTGATCTCTGACTGTATGAATCCTCCGTTAGGCCTTCAAAATTACATTAACTTCTCTTTTCCAATCCATCAAAGTAGGACATGTGGTCTGTTTCCAAAAACTGGATATTAATATTTTAGCTGCATTGAATAAATGTGGAGTAATACTTTTTTTTAATACAATTTAATGGAGGAAGGCATCCCATGAAAAAGAAAGTGTAGAGGTGAGAATTCTATAGGGTCTAAAAGTCATCCTTTTAATCCATGGGGCAATCGCTTACCAAAATGGTTTAACCTTAGGACAAGACCACCATAAATGGAGGAATGTGCCCCATTGCCAACAGCCCCTCCAACATTTAGCATCTGCTGCTGGGTACATATGTGCTAAGCGGACGGGAGTCCGATACCATCTAGAATTTTTTTTTATAATACATCTCTTGTGTATGGAAACTTATGGAGGTAAAATTAGTCGATTTAATCGATCTTTGAATCTGTGAAGTAAAAGTGTGACCCATCTCTCTCTCCCATTCTCTAATGAAATAAGGAACTGAGGTATATTGGGAACTACGAACCAATCCATACATTCAAGATAACAGATGCTTAGATTTTGGAATGTAGACACAAAGGGACTCAAAGGTAGTGAGAGAACTTAAAAGTCTCACTCGAGGTTTAAATTTATTGGCGGTATCTCCAAGAAACAAAAGGTATATTTCCGAATTGCGATACTAGCTCCACGAGGAGACAGAGTGCTCTGTGGAGCAAACTTAACACATGTAGTGTTCCCATCAGCTGGATATAAAAAAATACTGCGCTATATAAAAAACCAAAACAAAAAAAGCTGCAACTAAAGTGTTATACTACACCAAACAAATGTACAAATAAAGTGAAAAAGTCGCGCTAATCAATGAAATTTGCAAAAAATTGAAAAGCAAATAAATCTAATGTGAATAACACACAACCCATGTCATGAACCATATTAATACATATGGCGTTTGCCAATAACAATAAGTATAAGTATATCTAACAGCCCATCCCCTGAATTAACATCAAATGTGCAGGTGGAAAAATAAATAAAAAATCCTATCTGCTGACCACCTTTGCTGACACCGCGGAGATCTGGGCTTGCCAGTGATATCCCGGGCTGGGGTTGCAGCCATTCGCCTGGTGTGGTCCCCTGTAACAAGGGACCAATACCTTCTGGTAAGCGGCAGTACTTTTTGGTGAAGGAGGAGATTCCTATATTTCACTAGTCACCTTGATGTGAATTTTCACCATTCATCACTGTGGACTCACCCTCAATGTTTAAACTTCTGATGTTCACCTAAACCTATTGTGTTTTTTTTTGGACTGATTCTTATGAACTTTGGATTTTTTATTATTACTTCATTTTTTATTTATTTTTCCACCTGCACATTTGATGTTAATTCACGGGATGGGCTGTTAGATATACTTATACTTATGTTTACGTAGGATATCATGAGCCAGTCTAGGATGTTTATAATTCTATCCAAGGTCAAAATTGCCCTACGTAGACATTTAATAAAGCTCTGTGGAAGTGAAATATATAAAAGTATAGATTATTCTGGGCAATATAGTCATCTTGAGCGCATTTATTCTTCCGAAAGATGTCAAAAAATGACCCCTTGAACCCAGTAGGTCCCTTAATATACCTGTTTGTAACAGGCTGTAGTTAAGTTCATATAATAGTTTTCGGTCAGATGTAATATGAATCCCCAAATAAAATAGGGAATTCAGACGCCAAAAAAAAGGGAAATAAAGTTGCAGGGAGGTTGCCATAGCTGGAGGAACATGGCTAAGCAGAAGTACTGACTTCCCAAAATGTATTTTAAAATTCGATAACAGGCCGAATTTATGAACTTCGGACATCAAGGCAGATAAGGATACCTGGGGTGTGGAAAGATAGAATAGTAGATCATACGCTGACATTTTATGTTCCACAGAACCAATTTGAATCCCAGAGATATCCGTATTTTTCCTGACTATACAAAGAAAAGGCTCCAAAACCAGAGCAAATAATAATGGGGAAAGAGGGCACCCCTGCATATTCCCATTATAAATATTAAAGTAATCAGAAAAGCATACCATTTACCTTGACTCTGGCTTTAGGATCTGTATATAAAGCCGTAACCCAACCCATCATAGGGTCGCCCAGACTCATCCTCCTTAATACTTCAATCATGAAGACACAATTCACCCTATCAAATCACATAAGCCAGCAGGGCTTCCGGGGGTAGGGGATTCTAACTGGTAATGGAATTAAAATAACTGCAGAGAGAGGATGCTAATATAGAGATTTTTTTTTATAGTATGCATTCGTAAAGCCATCCGGCCCAGGACTTTTACCCAGTGGTAGAGCATTTAATACAGTGCCCAATTCCTCCACTGCAATTGGGCCTTCTATTTCCTTGAGGACTGCAAAAGGCAAGACAGGCATTGCAGACTCCTTAAGATACTCCCAAATCTCCTCAACCTGGACTCCATCCGCAGCCCTTGAGAAAACTGAAGGGATACTATACAGGGAAGCATAGAATCTATGGAATTATGCCGCTATAGATTTAGTGTCCATTATGTGCTTATTGTGGACTAATAAATGATGAACATGCCGAGAATCTTGTTTTTTTTTTTAATTGTCTAGCCAGCATCCGGCCACATTTATTTCCTTGTTCATAGAAACGATGGGCAAAATACCTATGCTTGTCTTTGACTTTGCGGTCTAAACAATGAGATAAATTCAATCGCATTATTTCCAATTGTTGGGCATTCGATGGGTCAAAGAAGACCTTATGTTTAATTTCAAGATCCTGAATTTTATCTAAAAGGTGAGCAATTTCTTTCCTTTTTTCCTTTTGATACGGGAGCCATGTGCGATCAGTTCCCCTCTAATGACCGCCTTATGGGCCTCCCAAACCGCTTGGCCAGACACCTCACCAGGGGTATTTATTTTAAAATATGAAGCCAGCGTCTGAGATAGCGCTTCCTAAACCACTCTATCATCCAGAAGTGATTCATTCAATCTCCATGTCCGTTGCAGCTGATGACCGTCAATCAGGCGAAGAGTCAAGGTTATGGGGGAGTTGTCTAATATGGTAATTGTTTAGATAGTGGAGGAACAAACATGACCCAAATAAAATTGAACCACCAACTTTAAATCAAGATGAGAATAAGTATTATAAATGTAGCACCCTCTCCCTAAAGGTAGGTGCTAGAGTAGTATTTTTCTAGCTCAGGACCCAAGTGCAGGTAAATTTAGCCATGCCTGTGTTGTATGCTGGGCCTGGTTGTTGTGATTTGGGACTGGGAGTGATTAGTGCAGTGGGAGGTGTGGCCACCTGCACTCTGACTCAGAGATGCCTCCTTTGCTTTCAGAAGGATAGTTCTGGAAGAGAGGTTGGACTTGAGATTTGAGTGGCAGGTATCTCATGTGAGGAGCCCTGACCAATTATTAACTTGCATTGGCAGGGGGCAGGACTCTCATATAAGCTGGGGTCATATGCTTCCAGGGAGGAGTTCTGTGGAGCAGAAAGACAGAATGGAGTGTTGAGGTGCTGTTGCACGTGTCCCTACGTGGGGGATGCGTTGGACGTGCAGGAGGGATGGAGGAATCGCTGAAGATAAGGATCTTCATCTCTAAGGAGGCATCAAGCTTCTGTGACCGGGGAACACAGGACTTGGATGTAAAGAAGATCAAGCAGAGGAAGTAGCAGTCAAGCGGAGGAGAGTGGAGCAGCATTCTGTGACTGGGGACACAGAACTGTTCTGGAGGAAAAGGTCAGTGTAACGAAGAAGAGAAACTTGTCAGAGCAGTGTAGAATGCTGTGGCCGGGGAACACAACATCGTCAGTGATGGACTGGCTGGGAGCAGTAGTCTGCTTATTGCCATGTGTCAGGTCATCGGGGGGAGATGCCATGTTGTCTCTGGCCTGGTTAGCACATTGGTAATACCTTCCGAAGACTGCAAGACTGTCCGATTCATGGAGGCTGGAGGAAGAAGCTGTGTGCGGCTCTGGCTCTTTGATTCAAGACAATATCATTCTAGTCTAAGTAGAAATTATTTAGAGTGATTCCTCTTCTTCCATTGGAAGTGAAGTTAGTAACTCAGTAACTATGCAGTAAAGGATTTGCACAAAGAAGAGAAGAAGTAACTGTAAGTAAAGAAGTTAATGCACAGAAATACAAAGATACAAGGCCAAGGCCACAAGTAATTTCAAGAATGTGCTATATTATGGGCTTAATTATCTTATATTTCCCTTTTCTCCCATCCAAGTTGTAACCCACAATACAAGCAACAAAACTGAGAAAATTGACTGTTCATTGTGTTTAAAATGGTGAATGGGGGTTGGCAACAGGGTGATTGGCAGATTGCTAGTAACCAAATCAGCAGCCCTTACGGGGGGACCTCTACATAAATTTTGGAATAATAACTATAATCCTTGTCTTTAATATGCAAAATCCGCCAGCTATCTACCAGATGGAGACAACGTAAAAGTTGTTTGACATATTTAAGGGCTCTAAAAGATAAAGGGGTTTTACCCAGTGAGTTGTCCAGACAAAGGTCCAGAGTAAGGTTAAAATCCCCTCCCAGAACCAAGCAGCCCTCCCTAAACCTCTCTAGCATCCCCAAATTTTAGAAAGACAGCTAACAGTACGAGTGTTAGGGGCGTAAATAGAGGCGAAAGTGTAACAGTGGCCATGCAGCATGCCTTTAATAAAAAGAAAACGACTTTCAGGGTCGACTTGTAGATGTAAGGGATAGGGGGCATGCTTTCTGCAATGCTATCGTTACCCCCCTAGCCCTTGGGATAGGCGATGGTGCATGAAACCACTGATCAAAAGGCAAAAGAGGAGTACCAGATGTGGTCCCTGCCATGAAGTGCGTCTCCTGAAAAAAAAACACATCTGCAGCTAAATGCCGGAGTTCATGCCAAAGACAACCCCTCTTGTAAGGTGAACAAAGACCTCTCACATTATAAGATACTATTTTTAGTGTACCAACCATTGCCTAACTCTATGTTGAACATATAGGACACTAAACCCTAAACCCATTACTGCACAACTCAATAGCCACTGTTTCATTAAGGGACCCAATTTTAACCCTCAAATGTACCTAAATAATAAAAAAAAAGAAGAAAAACACATACCAAAAAGAACCAAAAAAGAAAAGAGAAACAAGAAAAAAAAATAATACTCCCACTACATAGGGTGTACCAACTAAGGGGAGGACGGGTCTGGGAAAAGGAAAACAACCCATACCATAGTCTTCACCCACTTGCAAAAATACAGACTACAAAGTCCCTTTTTATGGGACCAACCTAATGGGAAGGACATGAGTAAAGCACCTTGTGCTCCCCAGGCTACCATAAATCAACACAAACATTAATAACATATGTTATCACATGAAAGAAAACTATCCGTCAAAATAGTACTATTCAAAGTACGTAGGGACATTGGAGAGGTTTGAACTATCAAAAAAAAAAGGATGAAAAAAGAAGCAATCCTAACACAATCATATAATCATAGAATATTATCAGTCAAACTTCCTCCACAAATAATTCATCCAATCAGTGGACTCCCCTTATACTCAGACCAAGTGGAAGATCAGGCAGGCCTGCCCCCCTGTGCAGTTCCCGTGTCAGGATCTGACAGGAACCTGGTCCCATCGTTCAGGGTGCTGTAAAGAAGATATAGAACTGTTCAATCACCAGTCCAGGAAGTTAGTCGAGGGGGAGATCCAATGATTCCACAAAATATTGCAAATTATCTTTGGTTCAGAGGACAGACATTTTTCCATTCTGAGAAGCAGTTAAGAGAAAGGGAAAACCCCAGCCATATCTGACATCCACAGAACGCAAAGCTTCAAGCAAAGATCGAACAGCTCAGCGTTGCATAAGGATACGCCGTGACAAGTCAGGAAACAAGTTAAGATGAACTCCATCAAAATCAATAGTAGGTTTGTTACGAACTTCTTTCATAATAGCTTCCTTCACGGAGTATCTATGCAACTTACAAATAACGTCTCTCAGTTTATCTATCTCCTGGGGAACTGGAAGTAAGGCATGATGGACTCTATCTACCCCTTGGATTTAATTTGACCATACATCTAAAAGATATTCTTGGGTAGGGTGACCAGATGATGCTGAGGAAAAAAACGGGGACAGACTTGGTCCTGGGACAGTGTCCACAGTTCGCAGAATGTCCCCGTACCAAGTCTGTCCCTGGGTTTTGTCCCCGGCACTGATCCTACTCCGGCTCCCTGTGTTCTTCTCTGGCTACCCTGGTTCTCCTCCAACTCCTTGTTTCCTCCTCCGGCTCCCTGGGTCCTCCTCTGATTAGTTATAGCTCCATATACTAGAGTTACACTGTATAAAGTATAAAGTATAAATTAATAAGAACTGTGCCTGCGCAACATAAACTCTCTTTATCTGTGTGTCCTAGTATGTGTAAAATCCTGATGCCGCGTACACACGATCGGACTTTACGGCATACTTGGTCCGGCGTGCCGGATTTCGTCAGACAATTTGATCGTGTGCGGGCTCCAGCAGACTTTGTTTTCTCAAAAGTTTGACGGACTTAGATTTTAAACATGTTTCAAATCTATCCGATGGACTCGAGTCCAGTCGAAAAGTCCGCTCGTCTGTATGCTAGTCCGACAAAAACCGACGCTAGGGCAGCTATTGGCTACTGGCTATGAACTTCCTTGTTTTAGTCCGGTTGTACGTCATCACGTACAAATCTGTCGGACTTTGGTTGATCATGTGTAGGCAAGTCCGTTCATTCGGAAAGTCCATCGTAAAGTCCGTCGAAAAGTCCGCCAGGAAAAGTATGCCGTAAAGTCCGGTTGTGTGTACGCGGCATTAGATTCAATAAAGGTGCACTATGCATTGATAAAGACAAATACAGTGAGGGAAAAAAGTAGTTGATCCCCAGCTGATTTTGTACATTTGTCCACTGACAAAGAAATTATCAGTTTATAATTTTAATGGTAGGTTTATTTTAACAGTGAGAGACAGAATATCAACACAAATACATTGAAAAACACATTTCAAAAAAGTTATACATTGATTTGCATTTTAATGAATGGCACAACACTCACTTCTGGTTATGGTGTGACATCACCGGCTCCTCCTCCCTACGCGTTACGTCGCTGTGCCATGTGACTTAGTGACTATTTGTCTCTTACCTTAATTTGCAAGTCTTCTGATATTGACAAATATGCAGTGATAGCTGCATAGACTAGAGCAACGCTGTGTAAAATAATTCCTCAAAGACTGTACCTAAAACAGTAACAAAAAAAAAAAACACAGAATCAGGGGATCTATGAACATAATATACCAAAATACTGCATACTCAATCATGTTTCTAAAGAAAAAGCCTCCCAGCACCTGTAAAAAAACTATGGTGATGAGCTAGGGAACCTATTTAGGAAACGCTGCACCACCAAATTGAGGACATGTGCCAGGCATGGTACATATCACTATTCCCTGTCTGAGGGTGGACAGGAAGTTTGTGCCATTATAACACACCACTATTCCTGGCTCCAGCTGGTATAGCGTGAACCACCTCTGGGTCTGTCCCTGCAGAGCTGCAAGAATCTCTGCTCCAGTGGCGTTCCTGTCCCCTAGACACACCAGCTGAAGCACTGCATGGCACCTTTTAGCCTGACTCATTGAATAGCCCTTTGTACGCTTAGGGGGTACTTGAGGTTCATAGGACAATTCAGCAGAGGAGGGCATGGAGGAAGAGGGGGTAAAGCTGACAAATATGTTACCCAGTGTGCTGTGAAGAAATATATTGTCCCTGCCCATGCTTGTTGGACCATGTGTCCGCAGTAACGTGGACTTTGCGGTTGACTGCCTTGCCCAACGATGCCACAACATTGCCTTCCACGTGATGGTAGAGAGATGGAATGGCCTTATGTGAAAAGAAATAGCGACTGGGAACCTGCCATTGCAGTACAGCACATTCTGCAAATTCACAGAAGGGAGCAGAATCCACCAGGCGGAAAGGCAGACATTGTAGAGCCAGCAGCTTTGACAAGCTTGCATTTAGACGGTGGGCATGTGGGTGGCAGGGACTTTATTTTTTTCCGCTGCAGCAGATGGAGCAGAGAAATTTGCTGGCTATAGTCTACAGCTGGTGGAGTGCAATTGGCAGATGTGGTATAGCAGGGACAGACTGAGGTGTGTAAGGAGGAGGGACAGATTTGTGCCCCTTTTGTGTGGCTTCTAGGTGCTCTTACCAACGGGCTGGTGGGAGGTTAAATGCCTTGTCAAACATGTGGTACCCAAATGGTTGGTGTTTTTGCCACGCTTTATGCGTTTGAGACATAGTTTGCAAATAGCAACAGTGGGATCGGCTACACATGTACTAAAAAAGGCACAGACAGCTGAGCTGTGGGAAGTGGGCTGGGAGATAACAGCTCCACAATGTGATGGAATAGGTGGCTGCTCTCTACTCTTCCATGATGGCTGCCTCGTTGGGGTTGTGCCCCACCCTCACTTTCCTCCTCTGCTCTATCCGGCACCCAAGTTGAGTCAGTAATATCATCATCATCTCCTCCCTCCTCATTACCACTGGAGACAACTTGGCAATACGCTGCGGCTGGGGGAACATGACTGCCAATTTGTGTACCAGGGTTCTCCCCTCTCTGTAGGCTCATGTTTGTGCCTTCCTCAACCTCAGACTCAGAACCAACATCTGAATCGAGTAATGGCAGTGTATCGTCAACCAAAAAAGAAAAGAGAAACAAGAAAAAAAAAATAATACTCCCACTACATAGGGTGTACCAACTAAGGGGAGGACGGGTCCGGGAAAAGGAAAACAACCCATACCATAGTCTTCACCCACTTGCAAAAATACAGACTACAAAGTCCCTTTTTATGGGACCAACCTAATGGGAAGGACATGAGTAAAGCACCTTGTGCTCCCCAGGCTACCATAAATCAACACAAACATTAATAACATATGTTATCACATGAAAGAAAACTATCCGCCCGATGAGTCAAAATAGTACTATTCAAAGTACGTAGGGACATTGGAGAGGTTTGAACTATCAAAAAAAAAAGGATGAAAAAAGAAGCAATCCTAACACAATCATATAATCATAGAATATTATCAGTCAAACTTCCTCCACAAATAATTCATCCAATCAGTGGACTCCCCTTATACTCAGACCAAGTGGAAGATCAGGCAGGCCTGCCCCCCTGTGCAGTTCCCGTGTCAGGATCTGACAGGAACCTGGTCCCATCGTTCAGGGTGCTGTAAAGAAGATATAGAACTGTTCAATCACCAGTCCAGGAAGTTAGTCGAGGGGGAGATCCAATGATTCCACAAAATATTGCAAATTATCTTTGGTTCAGAGGACAGACATTTTTCCATTCTGAGAAGCAGTTAAGAGAAAGGGAAAACCCCAGCCATATCTGACATCCACAGAACGCAAAGCTTCAAGCAAAGATCGAACAGCTCAGCGTTGCATAAGGATACGCCGTGACAAGTCAGGAAACAAGTTAAGATGAACTCCATCAAAATCAATAGTAGGTTTGTTACGAACTTCTTTCATAATAGCTTCCTTCACGGAGTATCTATGCAACTTACAAATAACGTCTCTCAGTTTATCTATATCCTGGGGAACTGGAAGTAAGGCATGATGGACTCTATCTACCCCTTGGATTTAATTTGAATATACATCTAAAAGATATTCTTGGGTAGGGTGACCAGATGATGCTGAGGAAAAAAACGGGGACAGACTTGGTCCTGGGACAGTGTCCACAGTTCGCAGAATGTCCCCATACCAAGTCTGTCCCTGGGTTTTGTCCCCGGCACTGATCCTACTCCGGCTCCCTGTGTTCTTCTCTGGCTACCCTGGTTCTCCTCCAACTCCTTGTTTCCTCCTCCGGCTCCCTGGGTCCCCCTCTGATTAGTTATAGCTCCATATACTAGAGTTACACTGTATAAAGTATAAAGTATAAATTAATAAGAACTGTGCCTGCGCAACATAAACTCTCTTTATCTGTGTGTCCTAGTATGTGTAAAATCCTGATGCCGCGTACACACGATCGGACTTTACGGCATACTTGGTCCGGCGTGCCGGATTTCGTCAGACAATTTGATCGTGTGCGGGCTCCAGCAGACTTTGTTTTCTCAAAAGTTTGACGGACTTAGATTTTAAACATGTTTCAAATCTATCCGATGGACTCGAGTCCAGTCGAAAAGTCCGCTCGTCTGTATGCTAGTCCGACAAAAACCGACGCTAGGGCAGCTATTGGCTACTGGCTATGAACTTCCTTGTTTTAGTCCGGTTGTACGTCATCACGTACAAATCTGTCGGACTTTGGTTGATCATGTGTAGGCAAGTCCGTTCATTCGGAAAGTCCATCGTAAAGTCCGTCGAAAAGTCCGCCAGGAAAAGTATGCCGTAAAGTCCGGTTGTGTGTACGCGGCATTAGATTCAATAAAGGTGCACTATGCATTGATAAAGACAAATACAGTGAGGGAAAAAAGTAGTTGATCCCCAGCTGATTTTGTACATTTGTCCACTGACAAAGAAATTATCAGTTTATAATTTTAATGATAGGTTTATTTTAACAGTGAGAGACAGAATATCAACACAAATACGTTGAAAAACACATTTCAAAAAAGTTATACATTGATTTGCATTTTAATGAATGGCACAACACTCACTTCTGGTTGTGGTGTGACATCACCGGCTCCTCCTCCCTACGCGTTACGTCGCTGTGCCATGTGACTTAAGCCGCGTACACACGGTCGGACTTTTCAGCTACAAAAGTCCAACGGACGCTGACGGACTAAAGCTGGCTGGTAATCCGATCGTGTGTGGGCTTCTCCGGACTTTCAACGTACTTTTTTAGCCTCAAATCCGACGTACTTTAGATTTGAAACATGCTTCAAATCTTTACGTCGTAACTACGACGGACCCCGAAATCCGCTCGTCTGTGTGCTAGTCCGACGGACAAAAACCCACGCTAGGGCAGCTATTGGCTACTGGCTATGAACTTCCTTATTTTAGTCTGGTGTACGTCATCACGTACGAATCCATCGGACTTTTGTGTGGTCGTGTGTAGGCAAGTCCGTTCGTTAGAAAGTCTGCCACAAGTCCGCCGCAAGTCTGCCGAAAGTCCTCCGGAAGTCTGTTGGACAGGCTGTCGGACTTTTGTAGCTGAAAAGTCCGACCGTGTGTACGCGGCATTAGTGACTATTTGTCTCTTACCTTAATTTGCAAGTCTTCTGATATTGACAAATATGCAGTGATAGCTGCATAGACTAAAGCAACGCTGTGTAAAATAATTCCTCAAAGACTGTACCTAAAACAGTAACAAAAAAAAAAAACACAGAATCAGGGGATCTATGAACATAATATACCAAAATACTGCATACTCAATCATGTTTCTAAAGAAAAAGCCTCCCAGCACCTGTAAAAAAACTATGGTGATGAGCTAATAAAAAATAACCCAATCTGATATGTAAATGAACCCTCCCCCAATACATACGGAAGAGTAAACAAAATAAAACAAGAATAATAATTCAATGTCCTCCAAAACTATAAAAAATATAAAGCATAGTCCCCCATATATATATACGATGATAATAAGAAAATCTTCTGTGCAGTAATCTATAAGTATGCTCCCAAACTGTCATCACCGTGCACTATGTACCCATTTATCGCCAAATCTGCTTACCTTCAAACTTAGACCTCTTACGTGGCAGGAGAAATACCTTACCACTTCTCCACATCCACAGAGTTATTATCTTGGTTGGCTTGGAAAATGTATCAATGCATTCTCTTATCTGGTATGGCTCAAAGAAAACACAGAAATCATAGTGCTGACTGTGAACTACAAACCACATAACACATACTGTACACACAGAACATTTACTTGTACTAGTGGAAATAGTGATCCAAAAATAACTGTGAGTACACAAAAACTCCCTGACAAGCATCTTCCTATGTGCTCTTCAAAATGCTTGCCTCTAATGCCGCGTACACACGAGCGGACTTTACGGCGGACTTTGCCCGGCGGACTGGATTTCGTCGGACAATTCGATGTGTGTGGGCTCCAGCGGACTTTGTTTTCTCAAAAGTTGGACGGAATTAGATTTGAAACTTGTTTAAAATTTATCCGTTGAAATCGAGTCCGGTCGAAAAGTCCGCCGTCTGTATGCTAGTTCGACGGACAAAAAGCCACGCTAGGGCAGCTATTGGCTACTGGCTATGAACTTCCTTGTTTTAGTCCGGTCGTACGTCATCACGTACGAATTCGACAGACTTTGGTGGATTGTGTGTAGGCAAGTCCGTTCGTTCACAAAGTCTGTCGGAAAGTACGTCGAAAAGTCCGCCGGGCAAAGTCCGCCGTAAAGTCCGCTCGTGTGTACGCGGCATAAGTAAACAGTGATACCAACTGTGAATCCATCATGCATTGTGTCAAATCTACTCACCTTTTAAAAAAACTTCTGAGAGATTAGGAGGTCAGATATCACTTAATCCATATTATAAAGTGTTAAAACCTCAGATCCATGTCACATCCAACAACTGCAACCCCCAGGGGCTAGTATGGTATCTTCCTCATTAGGCACAAAAGATCTCAAACCATAGTGTTCTCTGCTATGATTTAATTGCTTATTTTGTTTTATTATTGGGTAATTTTTCATTTCACATCATGTTAATAAATTATTATTGCTGTACCATATTTGGTATTGATCTATGAACGTGATCACAAAAGAAAAGTCTAATAAAATGTTATAAAAAGTCCCCCTTTCTCTTGTGAAAGCAGCAACAGCAATACAAACTTTGCAGAGGATCTAACTTTTTTCATTTCATCCAAACCTACTATGCTGTATTTACTGATGTAAATAATTCATAAATTACAGAGAATTCTTTGTGTGGGTAGAATGTTTATTTTATATTGAGTGCTTTTAGATGGCCCTTTCAAGTGATTTGATTATGCTGATAAATCTATAAAAGTTTGTAATTCTAGAGACTTTCTTAGTGTTAGGAACATGAATGTATGTATACAAACACATTCAGAGTTGCAAAGTAGCCCTTGATATCTGGTGTGTTTGTATGACTAGTAGCGAGGAAAAATCAGCATCAGGGTTGGCTTCTGTGACTCAGACTATTCTGTGATTCGGACTAAATTAACTAATTTTATATTTACCGTATTTTCAGGCCTTGTCCCCACCATGGCTCTTGGTGGAGATATTTCACCAATGACATCTCAATCACAGTGGGACCTGCAGTCAGATACACATACTGGCAATTAGGTAGCTACTTACTCTCTATTCACAGCATCAGGCAGAGGGAAGCATTCAGCATCATCCTTCTTTGTGGCTTTGAGATGCCATATGATTGAATGTCCAGAAGTCCAGAGAAAGCGGTGAAAGATGAGTAAAGGTGTATGCAAATGAACCATGTCTTTAGGAACAGCTATTTTTCACCTCCAATTAGTGGGGCACCATGGCACTTGTGTAGGGCACTTTGTTTAGCCCAATGAACAATGTTTCTACCATTGTTGTATTCCCCCCAAGGCCAAAGCTTGCCAATCCTCACCTGCTGCAGAGTTTCCTCAAAGTAATGTTACTCAGATTTCTATATGTTTATTCTTACATATTTTTGCAAATGTATTAAATATAGAACTGCGTAGATTAGCAACTGGAGGGGCAAACACTCTGCAATCATTAATCCTACTTAAAGCCCAGTTGAACTTTTAGTGTAAAATAGCTAAATACATTTCAGGTGCATCAAAACAAATCTTACAGTTTTTGTTCTCTTTAACTTCTTGCCCACTGCCATCACGGTGTACTTCCTGGTATAAAGGCATGTGTGTGCCCCCTGCTGACCTGTGCCACCGCACAAGTTTGCCAATAGGTTACAAGTTACAAGTCAGTAGGTCATTTTGGCTGTATACCTGCTGATCGGCCGTGGCCAATCACAGCACAGAGATATGTGTGTTGGTAAATAGGGATGGGCCAAACGACCCCCTGTTTGGTTCGCACCAGAACTTTCAAACATCGGGAAAGTTCGGAACTGAATAATGAACCCCATTGAAGTCTATGGGAACCGAATGTAAAAAACCAAAAAGTGCCCATTTTGAAGGTTTACAGTATATGCAAGTAATTGGGCATACAATGGTTATGGGGGTCTGGGTACTGCCCTGGGGGACATGTATCAATGAAAAAAAAGTTTGTAAAAAACATAATTTTTAAATGAGCAGTTAAAGTGAAAGTATAAAAATAAATAATTCCTTTCAATATAGTGCCTGGGGGGGAGGGGGTCCCCTTAGTCCACCTGTAAAGTGGAACATCTGTACTGTGTATTGAAGCTGCTGCAACAATAATTGCATTTATAAAGCCCCAAAAAAATTACATTTTCCCAACAAGCTTTCTTTATTTTGCAAGCAACGGCTTTTTGAGCCAATATGTATGATGAGGCCACAATGTAGTGCATGGAGAACAAGATTAGAGATTTTTTGAATAAATTCTGTTGTCTCTAAGACAGACTTTGGATTTCTACTTCTGTAAAAACTGGTTCTTTGGGTGTTGGTGGTGCCTTCACACCGTAACCCTATAGAGGCACTATTGATGAAAGCAAGAATTGGCCTTGCTGTCAAAAACTGTAATGATATGCACCTGTCAAACAGGTGCAGAAAAATTGGTCTTTGGGTGTTAATTGTGCCCGTGAAGCCTACACCAAAAACATTCTTCCAGATGAAATCAACACCCACAACACAGTGGGCCTTGAGAGAAAAGGAAGTCCTCCTCTTCCTCCCGCTGCTCTACCTCAAGTGCCCTGTCCATAATGCCACGCAGAGTCTGCTCCAGCAGGAACACAACAGGGATTGTGTCACTGATGCATGCATTGTCACGGCTCACCACCCTTGTGGCCTCCTCAAATGGTGACAGTACAGTGCATGTATCCTTTATGAGCAGCCATTGGCGTGGGGAAAAAAAGCCGAGCCGGTCTGAGCCTATCGTTGTGCCATACTCACACAGGTACTAGTTGACGGCCCTCTGCTGCATATCCAGCCATTGCAACATTGCAGCAAATCAGGCGGTTTAAGGGCAGGTGGAATTCCTGCTGTATTTCAGCCAACCGAGCACTGGCTGTGTATGACCGCCTACAATGGCTACACACTCTTCTGGCCTACTTTAGTAGATCTTCCAACCCTGGGAACCTATTTAGGAAACGCTGCACCACCAAATTGAGGACATGTGCCAGGCATGGTACATATCACTATTCCCTGTCTGAGGGTGGACAGGAAGTTTGTGCCATTATCACACACCACTATTCCTGGCTCCAGCTGGTATAGCGTGAACCACCTCTGGGTCTGTCCCTGCAGAGCTGCAAGAATCTCTGCTCCAGTGGCGTTCCTGTCCCCTAGACACACCAGCTGAAGCACTGCATGGCACCTTTTAGCCTGACTCATTGAATAGCCCTTTGTACGCTTAGGGGGTACTTGAGGTTCATAGGACAATTCAGCAGAGGAGGGCATGGAGGAAGAGGGGGGTAAAGCTGACAAATATGTTACCCAGTGTGCTGTGAAGAAATATATTGTCCCTGCCCATGCTTGTTGGACCATGTGTCCGCAGTAACGTGGACTTTGCGGTTGACTGCCTTGCCCAACGATGCCACAACATTGCCTTCCACGTGATGGTAGAGAGATGGAATGGCCTTATGTGAAAAGAAATAGCGACTGGGAACCTGCCATTGCAGTACAGCACATTCTGCAAATTCACAGAAAGGAGCAGAATCCACCAGGCGGAAAGGCAGACATTGTAGAGCCAGCAGCTTTGACAAGCTTGCATTTAGACGGTGGGCATGTGGGTGGCAGGGACTTTATTTTTTTCCGCTGCAGCAGATGGAGCAGAGAAATTTGCTGGCTATAGTCTACAGCTGGTGGAGTGCAATTGGCAGATGTGGTATAGCAGGGACAGACTGAGGTGTGTAAGGAGGAGGGACAGATTTGTGCCCCTTTTGTGTGGCTTCTAGGTGCTCTTACCAACGGGCTGGTGGGAGGTTAAATGCCTTGTCAAACATGTGGTACCCAAATGGTTGGTGTTTTTGCCACGCTTTATGCGTTTGAGACATAGTTTGCAAATAGCAACAGTGGGATCGGCTACACATGTACTAAAAAAGGCACAGACAGCTGAGCTGTGGGAAGTGGGCTGGGAGATAACAGCTCCACAATGTGATGGAATAGGTGGCTGCTCTCTACTCTTCCATGATGGCTGCCTCGTTGGGGTTGTGCCCCACCCTCACTTTCCTCCTCTGCTCTATCCGGCACCCAAGTTGAGTCAGTAATATCATCATCATCTCCTCCCTCCTCATTACCACTGGAGACAACTTGGCAATACGCTGCGGCTGGGGGAACATGACTGCCAATTTGTGTACCAGGGTTCTCCCCTCTCTGTAGGCTCATGTTTGTGCCTTCCTCAACCTCAGACTCAGAACCAACATCTGAATCGAGTAATGGCAGTGTATCGTCAAGGAGCAAGTAGCTCCGCTGGCTCCTCCATGTCTGATGCTGGGGCTATGGCAGGAATAGCTGTGGACAATGAGGCAGGTCCACTATGGCAGCTGCAGGGGACTTCGCACTAGTCTCTGCTTGGGTGATGGAGAATGAGGAGGAGGGTGGTTTAGTAATCAATCCACCTTCTTGGCATGCTGTAGCTGGATAGCACAGGCAACATCACTAAACAGAGGAAACAATGCCCTGCCTGTGGACACATACGCTGCTGGCCCCCTTATAGTGCCATGGGAACGTCTGCCTCTCCTTTGCTGTCCTCCCAGACATGATGGGGGAAGTGGGGGATTTTAGGTGTTTACATGTTTAAAACAGTTTTTTTTGAACCCCCAAACATTATATATGTTATTTTTTCTAACACCCTAGACAAAAAAATGGCGGTCGTTGCAATACTTTTTTTTGCACCGTATTTGCGCAGCGGTCTTATAAGCACACTTTTTTTGGAAAAAAATTCACTTTTTTGAATAAAAAAATAAGACAACAGTCTAGGTAGCCCAATTTTTTTTATGTTGTGAAATATAATGTTGCGCCAAGTAAATTGATACCCAACATGTCACAATTGCGCCCGCTTGTGGAATGGCGTCAAACCTTTACCCTCAAAAATCTCCATAGGCGACGTTGAAAAAATTCTACAGGTTGCATGTTTTGCGTTACATAGGAGGTCTAAGGCTAGAATTATTGCTCTCGCTCTACCGGTCACGGCGATACCTCACATGTGTGGTTTGACCACCGTTTTCATATGCGGGCGCTACTCGCGTATGCATTCGCTTCTGTGCACGAGCTCGTCGGGACGGGGGTTTTTTTTTTTTTTTTTACATTTTATTTTTATTATTTATTTTACATTATTTTATTTATTTTTACACTGTTTTTTTTTTTTAAATTGTGTCACTTTTATTCCTATTACAAGGAATGTAAACATCCCTTGTAATAGAAAAAAGCATGGCAGGACCTCTTAAATATGAGATCTGGGGTCAAAAAGACCTCAGATCTCATATTTACACTAAAATGCAATAAAAAAAAAAAAAAAAAAAAAAGTCATTTAAAAAAATGACATTGAAAAAAATATGCCTTTAAGAGGCGTGGGCGGAAGAAACGTTTTGACGTTGCTTCAGCCCAGCAGTGTCATGGAGATGAGTGGGCGCCATCTTAGCCTCACTCGTCTTCAGGCACAGCACAGAGAAGGACGCGATCGCCTCCGCCGCTACCGACGGCTCCGGTAAGCGGTGGAGGGCACCGGATCGCGGCGGGAGGGGGGCCCCTCTCCCGCCACCAATAAAAGTGAACTCGGGGCGAATCCGCCGCAGGGACCACTTTTATCAGAAAGCCGGCCGCCGAACGAAAACGGGGATACTGGGGTTATGGCAGCTAGCTGCTGCCATAACAACGATATCCCCCTTCAAAGTTTGAACGTACATTGGCGTGCGGCGGTCCGGAAGTGGTTAATATGAGTATTCATGACACAGACACACTCCACGGATACACTATAACATTGCAGTAATGCACAGAACTATATGGCGTTAAACTTCCAGTAACGCAATGAAATATATAGCATTAAATATGCAGTAATGCAAAGTAATATACAGCATTAAACTTGCAGTAACACACAGAACTATATGGCGTTAAGCTTACAGTAATGCACAGAACTATATGGTGTTAAACTTGCAGTAACACACAGAACTATATGGCGTTAAACTTGCAGTAACGCAATGAAATATACAGTGTTAAACTTGCCGTAACGCACAGAACTATATAGTAATAAACTTGCAGTAACGCACAGAACTATACAGCGTTAAACATGCAGTAACGCACAGAACTATACAGCGTTAAACATGCAGTAACACACAGAACTGTACTGTGTTAAACTTGCAGTAACACACAGAACTATAGGGCGTTGAACTTGCAGTAACGCACAAAAAAAAACTGTGTTAAACAGTCACTACACTCAAACTGACTGAGCTGTCCCTACATTCACACTAATGTAAAGCTGAATGGTGGTTGCACTACACTCACAATGACTGAACTATCCCTACATTGATACTAATGTACAGATGAATGGTTGCACTACACTCACTGAACTATCCTTACATTGACACTAGTGAAAAACATGAATGGTTGTCCCACTACACTCACAATCTCTGAACTATCCCTACATTAACACTAATGTAAAGATGAATGGTCGCACTACACTCACACTGAACTATCCCTGGATGCACACTAAACTGATATTCTGCTGACAATAGAATCAGAATAGCACACTATAGCACACTAATGCCGCGTGCACACGACCGGACTTTCCGTCAGAAAAGGTCCGACAAAATCATTCAGTCGGACATTCCGATCGTGTGTGGGCTTCATTGGACTTTTTCTTTCTAAAATTCTGATGGACCCAGAAATAGAAAATGTTTCAAATCTTTCCGAAGGACTCTCGGGAAAACCGTTCGTCTGTATGTTAGTCTGACGGACCAAAAACGATGCAAGGGCAGCTATTGGCTACTGGCTATTGAATTTCCTTTTTCTAGTCCCGTCGTACGTCATTGCGTTCTAAATGAACGGATTTTGGTGTGATCGTGTGTAGGCAAGTCCGTTTCAGCGGAACTCTGTTGGAGTTCTGCCGGAAAGACCATTAGAGTCTACTCTGACGGAAAGTCCGGTCGTGTGTACGCGGCATAACTGTCTAATAGCACTGAACGGAGCCCTGTCCTATCTCTCTCCTCGCTGCTATCACACTACAAATGGCCGCTATAGAAAGAATACTTTTAGTGTGGGGCGGGATTAAGAGCAATGGCCCATGATTAAATACAGTCATCATGAAAGCGCCCAATCATGGCTCTGATAGTGCTCTGTGCCCTGATTGGGTGAAGCTTTCATTGCTTCAGTCAATCAGAGCTTTCAATGCACTGTGCAGTGGTGCAGGTCATTGTGTCACTTAGTGACTTGCGACTTCAATGTCAGTTAGTGCCCCTCCCAGCCAGGGTCAGTTAGCTCCAGATTGCCCATCACACTATCACAGTCGCAGTCAATTACTAGTATAGTGTCTGAACGGATCAGTATCTTGATCACAATCAGAATTATACTAGTGTCCCCACTAGAATATTGTCCCCAAAAAGGCAGTGTTAGCAGGACCAGCCCGATTACTGCCAGCACTTGCAACATGTAACAGAATACATTTTGGACTAAATTTATGAGGAAATGTTATTTCATTGGATATTTTTTATAACAAAAAGTAGAAAATATTGTTTATTTTGTTTTACAAATTTTCAGTCTTTTCTTGTTTTATATAATAAAAAAATTAAAAATTCAGTGGTGATCCAATACCACCAAAAGAAAGCTCTATTTGTGTGAACAAAAATGAATTTAATTTCATTTGCATACAGTGTTGCATGACCAAGTGCTGAATAGTAAAAAATGCCTTGGTCATAAAGGGAGTAAAACCTTTCTGGAGATCAAGTGGTTAAAAATCAACCACAGCCTGAGTAGACAAAAGTGTATCCTGCCAGCAGATGCAGAGTGGGATCCTTTGCAGAGGTCTAACTCCCGTCCTGCTGAGTAAGTACCAGAGCCATGCAATCATTGGGCAGCATGTGCTCTTCTGACTGCAGAGCCCTAGGTCTGACTCAAAGAACATGTTGGACCCTGCAAAGAGATCACCGTTTCCTCACAGAAAGCAGGGGTCCTACTCTACAGCACGCGGGCAAGGGGACAGGGTTTTCTATTCTGGTTGTGGCTGTTTTAGCAAGAAAATATTGAATATAATTTGTTTTGACGTTCATAAAATGTATTTAGCTGTTGTAAAGTGTAAGTAAACTCCGTTGAACAAGTTGTTTATATCTATAACTTCATGTGCTCTCTCCACGTATACAAGGAGGGGGTTATGAAGATGTTAATGTCTTTGTCTATTGGATGAGAAATGGCAGGCTCCCACTTTTTTGTACCCCGATAAGCTGTGGACTGGGTCATTCCCTGCCCCTCAGCTTATGTGAGCTGTAGGGTGGGGAACGGCCTAGCCCACAGCTCATTGGAGTACAAAAAGTGGTAATTTGGAGTTCATGTGAACTCAGAGGATGCCCAAACTCATCTCCATTTATGCATAGATAGATAGATAGAGTAATTGCAAATGATGCATGCAAACAAGGTTTTTAAAACAGTACACAACGAAAAACACTGACAGAATATTACTGTGCCAACTCATAGTCAACTCACTCAGTCAACTCTTTATCTGCTCATGGGCTTGATCCCAAAAATCCCAAAATATGATTATAAGTCACTTTCTAAATGTTGGTGTGCTTTCTTGCATGCGTATGATTCAGAAATCATAGACTGACAATCATAATTTAAACAGGGTTGATTTTTGATTAGATGAAACCATTGTAAAAGCTTTTATTGTCTACCTTGTCTGATGGACATATAGTTAAATCTTTCTGTAGCATATAAGAGGATCCAGCAGCAGCTGTATTGCAAAGAGAGAGCCAAAAGTTTGAGGATCAGGTTCTCAGCGGACTTATCAGGCATCAGACCTTCCAGACGCTAATTAAAATTTAATCAAATGTTAGGCTTTAGGAGAAAGACTATTTTTTGAAGCTATTGTGGACTTTCATGGTACTGTGCTACTAGCCAGGCCTCAAGGGTTACTCGCCACCAATTGCCCCGTCCAATCCCTACCTTGCCCCGCCCCTTATTCTGCTCCTAATCACGCCCTCATAAATTATCTCATGAAATGACACTTAAATGTTTTATGCAGAATTAAGTTACAAAAATAAATATTAACAACAACTTTATCAGTTCCCCTCACCACAGCCTCACCAGTGCCCATCAATGCAGGCTCACCTGTGCCCATCAATGCAGCGTGACCTGTGCCCATAATTGCAGCGTGACCTGTGCCCATCATTGCAGCCTCACTGTGCCCATCATTGCACCCTCACCGTGCCCATCATCGCGGCCTCACCATGCCCTCATTGCAGCCTCGCCGTGCCCACCATTGCAGCCTCACCATACCCAACATTGATGCCTCACTGTGCCCCCATTTCAGCCTCACTGTGCCCCCATTGCAGCCTCACTGTGCCCAACATTTCAGCCTCACTGTGCCCCCATTGCAGCCTCACCGTGCCCCCATTGCAGAATCACTGTGCCCAACATTGCAGCCTCACCAGGGCGAAGAAAGAGAGAGGGCGGCTGGATCATGACTGGAGGAAGAGGAGAGCCACAAGATCAGAGCGCAAATAGCATGCTGTTACAGCTTACATGAAATTGCCTCCTCTCTGCTCGCCGTCACACACAGCCCCACCTCCTCCTGACCCCGCGTCTGTGATAGACAGAACACATTCCAGCATTGGACCCGCGATCTGTCTATCACAGGTGCAGGGTTAGGAGGAGGTGGGGCTGTGTTTGACGACAAGCAGAGTGGAGGCAATTTCAATGTAAGCTGTAACAGCGTGCTATACCGCTCGGTGACCCTGTGGCTCGCCTCTTCCTCTATGCTTTCTTCCACCGAGGCGATCACTGGGAGAACGGCTCCCGATCAAACCCACCCGCCGGCAGTGCTCGCCCCCTCACTCCCAGGCAGCCCAGCTCACAAGCCCTCATTTTCCACTTTCCATTTTCCAAAATGCGAGTGGAAAATTTGAGGGCTGTATATATATATATATATATATATATAAATAAATATATATAAAAAGAAAAATGTTTATAACAATAATGTTTGTAATAAACATTATTCATATATATATATATATATATATATATATATATATATATATATATATATATATATATCTCGAAACCTTTAACAGTCTTTAATTGGATATCAGTATCAGTCATCAAAACTTAATCCAATTAAAGTGTCAGCTTCAGGTATATCCGGTTTCTACATCAAAGCAAATGCATTGTTCACCCTAACATTGTATGACTGCTTTTAAATCTATTACATTTGAGACAACTATAAGTCTAGATGGTTTTGCAGGAATGATTGAACTTGCATTTGTTAGGAACTGTGAAATCATCGCCAGTATATGTAAAGTAAAAGGAATAAATATCACACTAATATTAAAAGCTGAACTGTGGCAGACAGAAAGACACACATTAATGAAGCTCTGTAATCACGAATACATCCTAAACCACTTCAGCCCCGGACCATTTGGCTGCCCAAAGACCAGAGAGTTTTTTGCGTTTCGGCACTGCGCCGCTTTAACTGACAATTGCGCAGTCATGCGACGTGGCTCCCAAACAAATGGAGCTTTCTTTTAATGGTATTTGATCACCTCAGCGGGGTTTTTTTTTGCGCTATAAACAAAAAAAGAGCGACAATTTTGAAAAAAACGCAATATTTTGTACTTTTTGCTATAATAAATATCCCCAAAAAATATATAAAAAACATTTTTTTCCTCAGTTTAGGCCGATACGCATTCTTCTACATATTTTTGGTAAAAAAAAAATCACAATAAGCTTTTATTGATTGGTTTGCACAAAAGTTATAGCGTCTACAAAATAGGGGATAGTTTTATGGCATTTTTATTAATAATTTTTTTTTTTACTAGTAATGGCGGTGATCTGCGATTTTTATTGTGACTGTGACATTATGGGCGGACAGATCGTACACTTTTGGTGTGGTGCTATTTTGGGACCATTTCACATTTATACAGCAATCAGTAAGATTAAAAATGGACTGATTACTGTGTAAATGTGACTGGCAGTGAAAGGGTTAACCACTAGGGTGTGCTGCAGGGGTTAAGTGTGTCCTAGGGAATGATTCTAACTGTGGGGGGGCTGGCCTACGAGTGACACGACACTGATCACCGCTCCCGATCTCAGGGAGCTGTGAGCAGTGTCAGTGTCACTAGGCAGAACGGGGAAATACTGGTTTACATCAGCATTTCCTCGTTCTTCCTCTCCGTGAGACGATCGCGGGTATCCCCGCGGACATAGAGTCCACGGGACCCGTGATCACACTCACGAAGCTCGCGGCGGGCACGCGCCCCCAATGCTGCGTCTTAAAGGGCGACGTACAGGTACATTAATATGCCTGTACGTGTCCTTCTGTCGATGTATATCGGCATGAGCCGGTCGGCAAGGGGTTAAAGTAGAATTCCAGGCTCAATCTAACTAGTCTTAAAAATTGCCTCTCTCTCTTCCTGACGGATGATCCCATTGTATTAGTGAGCGCCAGCTGCAGAGGAGAGAAAAGAGTACTCGACAATGTCAGGGAATGCCTGTCAGTGGTTACGTCACCCATAGATTCCCATGTCCCAGCCATTGTTGATGCTCCCTCCTCTCCCCTGTAGCCGATGCTGGCTGATGCAAGAGTGGGCTACAAATAGGTAAGTAGGGATGAGCTTCGAGTTCGAGTCGAACTCATGTTCGACTCGAACATTGGCTGTTCGCAAGTTCGCCGAACAGCGAACAATTTGGGGTGTTCGCGGCATTCGAATGCCGCGGAACACCCTTTAAAAGTCTATGGGAGAAATCAAAAGTGCTAATTTTAAAGGCTTATATGCAAGTTATTGTCATAAAAAGTGTTTGGGGACCTGGGTCCTGCTCCAGGGGACATGGATCAATGCAAAAAAAAGTTTTTAAAAATGTCAGTTTTTTCAGGAGCAGTGATTTTAATAATGCTTAAAGTGAAACAATAAAAGTGTAATATCCCTTTAAATTTTGTAGCTGGGGGGTGTCTGGGGGGTGTCTGGTAGGGGTAAGTACCCCCTTACCATTTCACACAGGGGGCGGCCAGGATCTGGGGGTCCCCTTGTTAAAGGGGGCTTCCAGATTCCAATAAGCCCCCCCGCCCGCAGACCCCCACAACCACCGGCCAGGGTTGTGGGGATGAGGCCCTTGTCCTCATCAACATGGGGACAAGGTGTTTTGGGGGCTACCCCAAAGCACCCTCCCAATGTTGAGGGCATGTGGCCTGGTACGGTTCAGGAGGGGGGGCCACACTCTTGTCCCCCCCTCTTTTCCTGCGGCCTGCCAGGTTGCGTGCTCGGATAAGGGTCTGGTATGGATTTTTGGGGGGAACCCACGTCATTTTAAAAAAAAATTTTGGCCGGGGTTCCCCTTAATATCCATACCAGACCTGAAGGGCCTGGTATGGAATTTAGGGGGACCCCCACGTAATTTTTTTTTTTGAATTTTGGTTCGGGGTTCCTCTGTGGGGAATTCCCTTGCCGTTTTTATCAATGAACTTCTATGTGTATTGTCGGGCCAGCAATGCAATAGCCGCGAGTAGTTTTAAATGGCTTTTTTCCTATAGAAATGTAATTTTGCTGTCAGACTGTTCTAAACACGGGAAACATGCGCCCCTTTACAGGCATACTATAGACACCCCCCAGCTACGAAATTTAAAGGGATATTACACTTTCATTGTTTGACTTTAAGCATTATTAAAATCACTGCTCCTGAAAAAGCGGCCGTTTTTAAAACTTTTTTTTGCATTGATCCATTTCCCCTGGGGCAGGACCCGGGTCCCCAAACACTTTTTATGGCAATAACTTGCATATAAGCCTTTAAAATTAGCACTTTTGATTATTCATGTTCGTGTCCCATAGACTTTAACGGTGTTCGCGTGTTCGAACAAACTTTTTTCTTGTTCGCATGTTCTGGTGCGAACCGAACGGGGGGTGTTCGCTCATCCCTATAGGTAAGAATATACTTCTTTTTTTACATAGGTTAGTCAGCATAGGTGTTAGGAGAGGGGACATTATTAAGACTAGTTAGGTTGAGGCTGGAATTTTGCATGCAGTGCAAGTACCTGAATTTGTATCAGCTTTCTCAGGCCCTGTACAGCAGAGTTCTGGGAAGGAAAAGGAGAACAAACACAAGGAGCTAATTAGATGTGCAAGGAGCCATGCTGATAAGAGAGAGCAGAGTGACAGAACTGATTCTCCTTTCACTGTCCAGTTACAGAGTTGGGGTGGGGAGGGGACCTGTAAGTAAAAGTGAAACTGGGGCAGACGATAATGGGTCCCCTCCCCTGCCAGGCAGGGCTACGCTGTGTGCCAGAGCTTTGTAAATATCAGGACTGGAGGGACAAATACAAATCTTTTAACAGGTAAACCAGTTCTTATATATGTATTTAATTTGTGTTTTGAGCTGTTTGCCTGGAGTTCAGATTTAATAAAAGTCATCAGAAACATCATCTTTGATGAGTGCTGGGTTTCCACCTAGTGTACTACCACAGTGTCCCATGCTATAGCAGTAACTTTGACTAGGCAGGACAGAATAGATCTGATGGGAAATGGCAGAGAACTGTCCATGTGAGAGCAAGGACAGAGTGGAAAATAAGTCTTCCATTTCCACTATCAGGTATGAAGATGGGTCACTATCTCTGATTGGGTCAGAGGTAGTGATAGGGGCTCACAGAAAAGGAAGACCAGCCCTGAGCTTGAGCACCCAAACAGATTTGCAAAATTGGGTGGAGATGTGGAGGTGGCAAACTCAAAAGGGGCAGCTGTAGATGGCACTGATACCCCTAATAGCAGGGAAAGCAATCCATCTAGAATGGATGGTGAGGGTAGTTGGTGCATGGAGAGAACTGTGATTTCATTGGAATTGCTGAATCTTCATATGATTGGGGGCTATTATTCTAGCTATGCTCTTTCAGAGAGACAGGGTAATACATAAAAGTGATGGTGTCTGTCGCTATGTGAGAAGTGATCTTAAAGTGAGTGTGAAAGAGGACCCAGTTGATGGAGAGTGTGATGAGGCTGAAGCATTATCAGTGGAAATGCACAGGGGTGTGCGTACTACAAAGTTACAAATTATTGGAATTTGTTATAGGCCACCCAGTGTTAATGAGGAGGTGGAGACTCGGCTCCTTGCACAGATGGAAAGGGCTGGGACAGTGATAATAATGGGGGATTTTAACTACCCTGAAATTGATTGGAGTAATGACACTGCTGGAACAGTTAATGGGTAAAAATGTATAAACCTTACAAGAAAATTTTATGGTAAAGTTCATAGAGGCCCCGACTAGAAATTATGTTCTGCTGGACCTGGTGATCTCATACCATGCAGAACTTATTACTAATGTTCATATTAAAGAATAGGGATGAGCTTCGTGTTCGAGTCGAACCCATGTTGGACTCGAACATCGTCTGTTCGACCGTTCGTCGAATTGCGAACGATATGGGCCGTTCACGCCAAATTCGCGTGGCGCGTCACGGCCCATAATTCACTGCGGCATCGCAGTGCATTGCTGGCTGATGATTGGCCAAGCACGCACTATGACCCGCATGCTTGGCCAATCACAGCGCCGTCAGTAGAGAGAGCTGTAATTGGCCAAACCCAGGGTGGCTTTGGCCAATTATGGCTCAGGAGGTTTAGAACACGCCCCACACTATATAAGGCCGCCTGCACGCCGGCCCTGTGTAGTGTGTTCTGGCATGCTAAGAGATAGAGAGAGAGAGAGACAGTGTCATTTCATTTGAGTTACATAGATTAGGCAGGACAGTCAGTCAGTTAGTTGCACTTACAGTGCATTGTGTATATATATGCATCCCAGGTGTTGTGTATATATATATATATATATATATATATATATATATATATATATATATATATATATATATATATAAATATATATACACTGTATTCAGTTTAGCTAGATCCGTTCCTGTTATCTTCCTACTGACAGGCAGGCTTGTCTTGTTACAGCTACCTGAAGAAAATTGCTGGTGTTCTTTTGATCCTATTAGTACCACAGTCAGGCAGCTAGACTATTTACAGTTAGTGTAGTGCATCCTCCTCACAGTGTTCAGCTAAAGCTACAAGTTAGTTTAGTGTGACCTCTGCACAGTGTTCAGCTAAAGCTACAAGTTAGTGTAGTGTGTCCTCTTCACAGTGTTCAGCTAAAGCTACAGGTTAGTTTAGTGTGACCTCTGCATAGTGTTCAGCTAAAGCTAAAAGTTAGTGTAGTGCGTCCTCCTCACAGTGTTCAGCTAAAACTACAAGTTAGTGTAGTGCGACCTCTGCACAGTGTTCAGCTAAAGCTACAAGTTAGTGTAGTGCGTGCTCTGAACAGTGTTCAGCTAAAACTACAAGTTAGTGTAGTGCGACCTCTGCACAGTGTTCAGCTAAAGCTACAAGTTAGTGTAGTGCGTCCTCTGAACAGTGTTCAGCTAAAGCTACAAGTTAGTGTAGTGCGTCCTCTGAACAGTGTTCATCTAAAGCTACAAGTTAGTGTAGTGCGTCCTCCTCACAGTGTTCAGCTAAAGCTACAGGTTAGTTTAGTGTGACCTCTGCACAGTGTTCAGCTAAAGCTACAAGTTAGTGTAGTGCATCCTCCTCACAGTGTTCAGCTAAAACTACAAGTTAATGTAGTGCGACCTCTGCACAGTGTTCAGCTAAAGCTACAAGTTATTTTAGTGCAACCTCTGCACAGTGTTCAGCTAAAACTACAAGTTAGTGTAGTGTGACCTCTGCACAGTGTTCAACTAAAGCTACAAGTTAGTGTAGTGCATCCTCTGAACAGTGCTCATCTAAAGCTACAAGTTAGTGTAGTGCGTCCTCCTCACAGTGTTCAGCTAAAGCTACAAGTTAGTGTAGTGCGACCTTTGCACAGTCTTCAGCTAAAGCTACCTGTAAAAGGTTGGTGGTGTTTTCCTGATCCTATCACTACCGCAGGTAGCTAAAATATTTACACATTAGTGTAGTGCAACCTCTGCACAGTGTTCAGCTAAAGCTACCTGTAGAAGGTTGGTGGTGTTTTTTCCTAAACCTATCACTACCGCAGGCAGCTAAAGTATTTACACGTTAGTGTAGTACGACCTCTGCACTGTTCAGCTAAAGCTACCGGTAGAAGGTTGGTGGTGTTTTCCTGATCATATCCTGATCCTATCACTACCGCAGGCAGTTAAAGTATTTACATGTTAGTGTAGTGCGACCTCTGCACAGTGTTCAGCTAAAGCTACCTGTAGAAGGTTGGTGGTGGTTACCTGATCCTATCACTACCGTAGGCAGCTAAAGTATTTACATGTTAGTGTAAAGCGACCTCTGCACTGTTCAGCTAAAGCTACCTGTAGAAGGTTGGTGGTGTTTTCCTGATTCTATCACTACCGCAGGCAGCTAAATTATTTACACGTTAGTGTAGTGCGACCTCTGCACAGTGTTCAGCTAAAGCTACCTGTAGAAGGTTGGTGGTGTTTTCATATTGTAGGCAGGCAGTTGATTTTGCTAGCTGCAGTATCAGTATATATATATATATATATATATATATATATATATATATATCCCAGCTTAGTGCAGCTACAGGCCATTAGTATGTTTGGAAGGCCAACAAGGAGAGGCAGACAGTCACAAGCCAATAAAAGAGGGCAAGCAGGCTTTGTGTCTAGAGGCAACGGTGCTGGTCGTGGAGACGGTGCATCCTCATCAGCACGTGACCGTGGGACACGCTTGGGCTTTTTTTCGGCAGCTGGCCATGTTGAGCCACAACATGCGGAAGACTTGGTCAAGTGGATGACCAAGCTGTCCTCATCCTCCTCATCCTCCCTCACCCATGCTCAGGGTACTTTGTCTGGCAAAGCAGCTGCCAACGCGGTCTCTTCCCTCGGCTCAATGGCATCAGTGACTCCTTCCCTAGCCCCACCATGTCCTCCTGAGGAGTCCCTCGAACTGTTTGACCACAGTGTTGGGTACATGCTCCAGGAGGATGCCCAGCGTTTAGAAGGCTCTGATGATGATACTGAGCTAGATAAAGGCAGTAACGTGAGCACGGACAGAGGGAGTGCCCAAGAAGGACAGCAATCTGGCAGTCATGCTCCCCCTGCTGCAGCATACTGCCAGGTTTGCTCCAGTGATGAGGAGGGAGGGGATGATGAGGTCACTGACTCAACATGGGTGCCTGATAGGAGAGGGGAGGATGAGGAGGAGGCACATCACCAACGAGGCAGGATGCCCTCCAGGGGCCAGCCTAAGAGCAGCACACTGACTGCATCACACTGCAAAGCTCCGCATGTGCAGGGCGCTGCTGTCTCTGTACGTTATTCCAAAAGTTCTTTGGTGTGGGCCTTTTTTGAGATGAGTGCATCAGATCGCACCGCTGCTATTTGCAACATATGTCTCAAGCGTATCTCGCGTGGCCAAAACATCTCCCGCTTGGGCACCACTTTCTTGACCAGACATATGTTGACCTGCCATGCAGTTCATTGGCAAGCATATCTAAAAGACCCACACCAAAGAACAAAGAGGACCTCTCCTTGCTCCTCATCAGCTGAGATCTCCAACCCCACTATACCTTCAGTCCTCTCTGAGACCTGCACTGAGAGGAATGAAGGTGTAGAATTAGGTGTGTCACAGCCAAGTACTTGTGGGCAATCTGCTTTCAGTACAACGATGTCAGATTGTACCAGGCAAATTTCCCTGCCCCAGCTGCTGAACCGCCAAAAGAAGTTTGCTCCTAGCCATCCACATGCCCAGTGGTTGAATGCTAGCTTGGCAAAATTGCTAGCACTTCAAATGCTACCTTTTCAGTTGGTAGACTCTGCCCCCTTCCGTGAGTTTGTGGAATGTGCGGTTCCTCAGTGGCAGGTACCCAAACGCCACTTTTTCTCACGGAAGGCGATTCCGGCTCTCTACCGGCATGTGGAAGGCAATGTCTTGGCCTCGCTGGACAGGGCGGTCAGCGGTAAGGTGCATATTACCGCTGACTCATGGTTCAGCAGGCATGGACAGGGACATTACCTAAGTTTCACGGCGCATTGGGTCACTCTGCTGGCAGCTGGGAAGGATGCAGGACAAGATGCAGTAGTGTTGGAGGTTGTTCCGCCACAACGCCTCCAAAATGCCACTACTAATGATTGTGACACACCTCTCTCTTCCACCCCCTCCTCTTCTTCTTCCTCCATGGCCTCTTCCTGTGCTTTGTCCTCGGAATCAGCGGTGCTCCGTAGGCATTCAAGGGGCTACACAAGTGCGCAGGCCAAAAGATGCCATGCAGTGCTTGAGCTGGTGTGCTTGGGGGACAGGAGCCACATTGGGGCAGAGGTTCTGTCAGCTCTGCAGGGGCAGTTTCAGAGGTGGTTGACGCCATGCCAACTTAAGGCAGGAATGGTGGTTTGCGACAATGGCACCAACCTCCTCTCCGCCCTCCAACAGGGACAACTGACCCATGTGCCCTGTTTGGCTCACGTCCTTAACTTGGTGGTGCAGCGGTTCTTGGGCAGGTACCCGGGCTTACAGGATGTCCTGAGGCAGGCCAGGAAAGTCTGTGTGCATTTCCGCCGGTCATAATGCCAGTGCTCGGCTGGCAGACCTTTAAAAGGAGTTTAACCTGCCCAAGAACCGCCTAATCTGTGACATGTCCACCAGGTGGAACTCAACGTTGGCCATGCTGCATCAGCTGCACACGTAGCAGAGGGCCATCAATGAGTACCTGTGTGACTATAGCACCAGGACAGGGTCAGGGGAGCTTGTTTTTTTTCCCTACGCCAGTGGGCCATGATCAGGGATGGATGCACTGTCCTGTCACCATTTGAAGAGGCCACAAGGATGATGAGCAGTGACAGTGCATGCATCAGTGACACTGTCGCCCTTGTCCACCTGTTGGAGCACACGCTGCGTGGAATAATGGACAGGGCACTTGAGGCAGAACAGAGGCAGGAAGAGGAGGACTTCCTTAGCTCTCAAGGCCCCCTTTATCCAGACAGTGCTCCTGCGTGCCCGCCGATCACACAGGAAGAGGACGAGGAGGAGGAGGAGGAGGAAGAGGAAGAGGATTGTGTCAGTATGGAGGTGGAGCCTGGCACTCAGCATCAGCAACAGTCTTTAAGGGATCAGTCCCAAGAAACACATGGACTTGTACGTGGCTGGGAGGAGGTGGCTGCGGACCATGTCGTCCTTAGTGACCCAGAGGACTCTGGACTGAATGCTTTAGCAAACCTACGCTGCATGGCCTCCCTGATCCTGCAAAGCCTGCGTAAGGATCCTCGTATTCGTGGTATCAAGGAGAAGGACCAATACTGGCAGGCAACCCTCCTTGATCCACGTTACAACGGTAAGGTTGCGGACCTTATCTTGCCGTCACAGAGGGAGCAGAGGATGAAACATCTTCGGGAGGCCTCGCAGAAAGGTCTGTGCAACGCGTTCCCAGAGACTGGGAGGTTACAAACTTCTGTTTCTGGACAACATGTTGCCGAGGCTTCGCTCAGTCAAAGAAGGAGCGGTGGAGAAGGTGGCCGTCTGACCGATGCCTTCAGACAATTTTTTAGTCCGCAGCCCCAAGGTATGATCGGTTCCAGCAACCATCGCCAGCGTCTGTTTTACACGGTGCAGGAATACCTAGGGGCAAGATCTGACTTGGACACCTTTCCCACCGAAAATCCTCTGGGTTACTGGGTCGTGAAGATGGATCACTGGCCAGAGCTTGCACAGTATGCAATTGAGTTACTGGCCTGTCCTGCATCCAGCGTTCTTTCGGAACTCACATTCAGTGCTGCTGGAGGCTTTGTAACCAATTACAGGGTGCGTCTGTCCACGGACTCGGTCGATCGACTGACCTTCATAAAAATGAATCAGTCTTGGATCACCACCAGCTACCAAGCACCTGATGCTGATGTAACCGAATCATTTTTTTTTAAATGTCAGATCCCTTCAAAGACTGCCTATGCTGAGTGACTATCCTGTTATGCTAAGTAATTATCCTCTTCCTCCTCAATGATCATGCTAATAGCTTGTAAGAACATTTTTGGTTCTGGGCGCCGCCACCAGTGCCTAAGGCCCAATTTTTAAGCCCCTGTTTAACAAGGTCATGTAATTACAATTTTTGATGCAATTCTTTGCAGCAGGGCTAATTCCTGCGCTCCAACTAGAGTATCTGTGAGGGGTTGTAGTGTTGTTGCACCAGCACCAGTAACTAAGGCCCAATTTTTCAGCCCCTGTTTAACAGGGGCGTGTAATTACAATTTTTGATGCAATACTTTGCAGCAGGGCTCGTACCTGCGTTCCAACTAGAGTATCTGTGAGGGGTTGCAGTGTTGTGGCACCATCACCAGTGCCTAAGGCCCAATTTTTCAGCCCCTGTTTAACAGGGGCGTGTAATTACAATTTTTGATGCAATTCTTTTGCAGCAGGGCTCGTTCCTGCGTTCCAACTAGAGTATCTGTGAGGGGTTGCAGTGTTGTGGCACCAACACCACCACCACCAAAGGCCCAATTTTTCAGCCCCTGTTCAACAGGGGCATGTAATTACAATTCTTGATCGAATATTTCACAGCAGGGCCCATTTCTGCGCCCACCAAGATAAACTGTGAGGACTTACAGTGTTGTGCCACCAGCACCACCACCACCAAAGGCCCATTTTTTCTGGCCCTGTTTAACAGGGGCATGTAATTACAATTCTTGACTGAATATTTCACAGCAGGGCACGTTTATGCGTCCACCAAGATTAACTATGGGGACTTACAGTGTTGTGGCACCAGCACCAACACAACCACCAAAGGCCCAATTTTTCAGCCCCTGTTCAACGGAGCATGTAATTACAATTCTTGATCTAATACTTCACAGCAGGGCCCTGTGAGGGCTTACAGTGTTGAGGCCACAACAACACCTAAAGCCCAAATTTCTGCTGAGTATATAGGGCAGGCCCCTACTTTCAAACATCCAACTTACAAACGACTCCTACTTGCAAACGGAAGGAGACAACAGGAAGTAAGATGAAATCTACTCCATAGGAAGGGAAATTCTCTCCTGTAAGAGTTAATATGGGAAAAACTTTTCTCCTTTCCACTGATGCTTTATCACCAATCCTTGTTTCACTAAAAACCCCAAATTTTCAAAAATCATTTGTCATTGGGACAAAAAGTGAGGTGAAATCTTCTGAAGAGGAGCACAGACAGCAAAACAAATGTCACAGGGGTGATAACCCTTCCCTATGTTTTTCAAAAAGCTTAAAAACAGATTTTTTGGTTGGAGCTACACTTTAAAAATGTACCAGTTCAAAATTACAAACAGATTCTACTTAACAACAAACCTACAGTCCCTGTCTTGTTTGCACCACCTGTATACTGCTGTTCAGAGTATAAAGGACCTGGGGGCCCCACGCCTTTCCTTTTTTTAATTTGGGTGCGGGGTTCCCCTTAATATCCATACAGGACCCAAAGGGCCTGGTAATGGACTGGAGGGTACCCATGCCGTTTGTCTCACTGATTTTCATCCATATTGCCAGGACCCAACATTACATTAAAGCCGCAAGCAGTTTTAAATGACTTATTTTCCTTTAAAAATGTCATTTTGTGCAGGGACTGTTCTAAGCCCGGGAAACATGTGCCACTTTACAGGCATACTATAGACACCTCCCAGGTACGATATTTAAAGGAATATTTCACTTTTTTTTTTTTTTACTTCAGGCATCATTAAAATCACTGCTCCCGAAAAAACGGACGTTTTTAAAATTTTTTTTTGCATTGATACATGTCCCCTGGGGCAGGACCCGGGTCCCCAAACCCTTTTTAGAACAATACCATGCAAATTAGCCTTTAAAATTAGCACTTTTGATTTCGAACGTTCGAGTCCCATAGACATCAATGGGGTTCTAACGTTCGTGCAAATTTTCAGTTCGTTTGCAGATTCTGGTGCGAACCGAACCGGGCGTGTTCGGCTCATACCTATTAAAGAAGTTAGCTGTAAATAACAAGTACATACTGGAAAGTTAAAAACACCTAACTTTAGGAAAGCAAATTTTCCAAGGCTGAGGGCTGCTCTCTAATGCCGCGTACACACGGTCGGATTTTCCGACGGGAAATGTTGGATGTGAGCTTGTTGTCGGAAAGTCCGACCATGTGTATGCTCCATCGAACATTTGCTGTCAGACTTTCCGCCAACAAATGTTTGCTAGCAGGTTCTCAAATTTTCCGCCAACAAAACTTTGTTGTCGGAAAGTCCGATCCTGTGTACACAAGTCCGCACACAAAAGTTTACACATGCTCAGAATCAAATACGAGCCGGAAGCGCTCAGTCTTGTAAAACTAACATTCGTAATGGAGATAGCACATTCGTCACGCGGCAAATTTTGAAGTAAAACACATAGCCAAGTATTTGTCAAAACCAAAATTTGAAATTTAATAGGGGTCATAACAAAATAAAGAGGAAGGCAACGCTGGAGAAACAGCTGGAATTGGTGAAGCCTTTGTACCCCAGGGCAGACATCAATTATTTGACTGTCATAATTGGTAATCTGAGCAGGGCTGGTGCTACCACTAGGCGGATTAGGCAGCCGCCTAGGGCGCACTGCCACCTATGGCTCTGTGGCTCCTGTGTATACACAGCTCTCTGGTGTGGAGATGACACAGCCTTGTGTGTGTACAGCCGGGTGTCAGTATAACAATACAGACAAGCACGAAGAGGGGGGGAGGGGGGTGCAAAGACTGTGTGGCTCAGTCACTGGGGAAAGCAGAAGATTTTTGGTGGAGCCGATCTGCAGTACATGTGTATGGGAGCAATCTACGCTCCCCTCCTATGAACAATACACAGAGCAGCCTGGAACTGTCTTCTGCCCAGCTCCTGATACTCACACATAAGTCCTGGGGGGAGCCGCAGATCCTGTGTATAGGGAGACACCAGTGGAGAAAAATACAGAGACTGGTGCTTGTAAATGCCGCCCTATACACACCACTGAGCACTGACCTCCGGGCCTTTACATTGCATTACATCCACCCCACTGACTGCTCTGAACACTGCGCACTGTACACACTCAGCCCGCCCATTGCATGGCACAGTAAACAGTTCCTTCGGCTTTCTGCAACTTTCAGGACAGGATGATATGATACCAGAGTTCAGTTCAGCTCTTCCTCCTGATAACTGATAACCCCGAGCTCCCTGGAACATCCCCTCCCCCAGTCACATTGCACAGGTCACAGCGCGGCAGGTTGAAAGCAGAGCATGTGGGTGAGTGATCAGTGTCCGGCTACACAATGCTATTTACTGATATCAGTGCTGTGCAGGGCGGTCAGTGTGTCTGCAGTGTGTCTGCTCTCTTTATGTTTCTTCTGCTGGTGACCACCCTGACAAACTCTCCCTTCTACCAGCAGTCAGAAGCTGCAGGAAGAAAATACAACCAATCAGTTCTAGTAAATGCTGCCCCCCTGCCCAGAGGTCTGTATACCTGCTGTGCATTATGAATGGTTCCCACCATCCCTGTGCTTAGTTCCCGGGTCTGTACACCCGCTGTGCCCAGAATGAGGGGTTCCCACCATCCCTGTGCTGAATTCCTATGTCTTTACATGCTGTGCTCATTATGAGGGGTTCTCACCATCCCTGTGCTGAGTTCCCAGATCTGCACACCCGCTGTGCCCAGTATGAGGGGTTTCCACAATCCCTGTGCTGAGTTCCCATGCCCGTACACCTGCTGTGCCCATTATGAGGGGTTCCCACCATGTCTGTGCTGAGTTCCCATGTCCGTACACCTGCTGTGCCTATTATGAGGGGTTCCCACTGATAGGTTGCACTGATGGGGTGGGACTCAGTGCCCATGGGCACTGATAGGTGCCTTGATTATCTGTGTACAGGAACGGTGCTACCTATAGACAAGGTAGGCACCGGCCTACAGCACACATCAGTCAGGGGCGCCGTACCGATGCCCCCCACCACCTCCAGGCTTGGTGACTGACTCCACCCACCCAAAATGGTAGCAGTCTATAAAAAGGTGGGGGTATATATGGGCAGGGCAAAGGGGGTGGAGTCAGGGGTAGGGCCAAAGGGGGCGGCAAAATGATGTTTCGCCTAGGTTGTCAAAAATCCTTGCACCAGCCCTGAACCTGAGGAGTCCATTTAATAGGGAGCACAACACGGTCCAGGACTCCGAGAGATTGGGAGCAGCAGCAGATGACACATATGTCCCGAGGCTGTGGTCTTAAAACAGCCTGCATTTTTTCCCAGACCACACCAAACCCAGGCCATCACTCTCAACACTTCTTTCCATGCTACTGTGGTGGGTTGGGTAGCTGTGGTGTTGGTGGTGTTGTTGCTGGAGGTGGTGGAGGAGTATGGTCCAACTCACATAGGTGGCTTTGAGTTGCTAGTTCGCAACTTGTTTAGGGCCTGCAGAATGATTTCCTCACTTGCCCTTCTCCATGTGTTCGAGCTTGCTTACTGTGACACAGCCAAATGCCTTGTGGCCACCGGGGGTCGTGTTAAGTGCCGCAGTAGCCTGGCGAAGGAAAACAGTCGCGGACTCCTCCAGGTTCCTTGCCTTCCTGGTCCTTTTGGTTGGAGGGCTGAGGGGAGGAACCTGGGATTCCGTCAGGCTGCTTGCCAGGGGCTCCTCCTGGCTGAGACTTTCCTGTGTATGAAAATGGTACATAGTTTTAGTTTTTTGGTCATTAATCACACACAATTTAGAGCTCATGACTGTTGCAAATTGAATGTTAACAAATAGAAAAGACTATCATTCTGACCCCAGCATTTTTCATTCTTGTCCCAATCATTTTTGGCTACTACTGCCTATTGATATGTAAACCACTTTGTTAAATCTGAAATGGCCTGGGTTCTGTCTGGTCTGACAAAAAACGCAGTCTGTCGTAGTACCACAACCTCGGTACTTATACGTCATCTCCTGCTGCTCCGGATCTCATGGAATCCTGGACCTTCTTGCGCTCCCTATTATATGTGCTCCTCAGGCTACCAATTTTGGCCTTCAAGTAGTTGATGTCTGCCGTGGGATACACAGGCTTCACCAATTCCAAACGTTTATCCAGCGCTGCCTTCCTCTTTTGCTTATTGGAGTAGTCCCTGTTTTGGACTTGCCAGAGACATGGCTGCTTCCTGTACATGTCTAGGAATTTGGGCAGGAAGTCCAGGTCAGTGAATTTATCTACCATTTTAGCTGCAAGACACAACACAAGACAAACCCTAATGTCAGGCTAAACTCTCCTAATCTTGTCCCAATATAGGCCTCAATCTATAAGCAGTATAGGCCACTAACCACTGATGCCCCAAGTTACAATTGTACCTTCGTTTGCACGATCGGCGCTTACGATCCTCCGTCCTCCACTCACAGATCGTACGTACGACGCCCGCATGTTATGCTTTATATACACTGTGCATGCATGAAACTCCGCCCTTTTCCTTCTTTCTAGTGTATTCCCTGCCTCTTCTCTTTCGGGGCAGTGGTAAAGCACATGGCAGAGACACAGCAGGTGTGTGCTGAGAGCAGCAACGACGAGGAAAGCCCAGAACAAGGCAGTTTTACATCCAGAAGGAGATCTAAGGTCTCAAATAAGTCCTTTGAAGAGATGGTGGACATCTTGAAGAGGGCAGACTGATGGGAAGTATGGACCGTACAGAAACCCAAATGTGCGAAAGGCCAAGGTCATGACTAAAGTTGTGACTAGTCTGCACAGGACTTTTGGGGTACGACGATTCAAGGAGCAATTGAGGAAACGCTGGTCAGACCTGAAATTGAGAGAGCTGGATCAGAATAGAAGGATCAGGAAAGTGCTGCAAAAAAAAAGTATTTGTCCCGTGTTCCTATTATTATTCCTTTTCATGTGCTTTTCTTTACTGTTGTACAGTTTAAAATGCCAAGTTTGAGGTTCGTGGGCACAGTAATCGTTCATATTTAACATCGTTCGCTCAACCACTAATACAACATTTTTGGCAGATGCAGGTTAACTACATTTGTTCATACCTATTTAGCAGGGCCTGTCCAAGACTTTGTGCTGCCTGGGACCAAGAATGAAATGCTGTCCCCCCCCAAAAAAAAAATCACGCTCATCCATTATTTTATATCATGATAACTAAAGGGGACCTGTCATGGCTCTATACATGTATATAGGAATATAAAGAGGACCTGTCATGGCTCTATACATGTATATAGAAGTATAAAGAGGACCTGTCATGGCTCTATACATGTATATAGGTGTATAAAGAGGACCTGTCATGGCTCTATACATGTATATAGTAGTATAAAGAGGACCTGTCATGCTCTATACAAGTATATAAGAGCATAATGAGGACCTGTCATGGCTTTATACATGTATATAGGAGTATAAAGAGGACCTGTCAGGGCTCTATACATGTATGTAGGAGTATAAAAGGACCCGTCATGGCTCAATACGTGTATGTTGAAATATAAAGAGGACTTGTCATGGCTCAATACATGTATGTAGAAATATAAAAGGACCTGTCATGGCTCAATGCATGTATGTAGGAATATAAAGAGGACCTGTCATGGCTCTATACATGTATAAAGGAGTATAAAGAGGACCGGTCATGGCTCTGTACATGTATATAGAAGTAAAAAGAGGACCTGGCATGGCTCTAAACATGTATATAGGAGAATAAAAAGTACCTGGTATGGCTCTATACATGTATATAGGAGTATAAAAGGACCTATTAGGGCTCTATACATGTGTATAGGAGTGTAAATAGACCTGTCAGGGCTCTATACATGTATGTAGGAGTATAAAAGGACCTGTTATGGCTCTATACATGTATGTAGAAGTATAAAGAGGACCTATCATGGCACTATACATGTATATAGGCATATATGGAGGACCTGTTATGGCTCTTTACGTGTATATAGGAGTATAAAAGGACCTGTCAGGGCTCTATACATGTGTATAGGAGTGTAAAGGAACATGTCATGTCTCAAAACATGTATGTAGGAATATAAAGAGGACCTGTCATGGCTCTATACATGTATATAGAAGTATAAAGAGGACCTGTCATGGCTCTATACATGTATGTAGGAGTATAAAATGACCTGTCATGACTCTATACATGTATGTAGGAGTATAAACAGGACCTGTCATGGCTCTATACATGTATGTAGGTGTATTAAGAGGACCTGTCATGGCTCTATACATGTATATAGGAGTATAAAAGGACATGTGCATGGGCGGCGGCCGCAATGTAAGCCGGCCACCCACGATCGCTCCACAGAGAGCCAGAACGGGGATCTGTTAATGTAAACAGACAGATCCCCATTCTGACAGGGGTGGAGAGACAGATCTGATGTTCCTAGTGATTAGGAACAGAGATCTCTCTCCTCCTCCAGTCAGCCCCATCCCCCCCACAGTTAGGAACACCTCCCAGGGAACAGATTTAACCCCCTCCCTGCCAGTGACAATTACACAGTAATCAGTGCATTTTTATAGCACAGATCGCTTTATAAATGTCACTGGTCCCAAAAATGTGTCAAAAGTGTCTGATCTGTCCATAATGCTGCAGTCCCGCTAAAAATCACTGCCATTACTAGTAAAAAAAAAAAAACAAATGCCATAAATCTATCTCCTATTTTGTAGATGCTATAACTTTTGTGCAAACCAATCCATATACATTGTTTTTTTTTTACCAAACATATGTAGAAGAATACATATTGACCTAATTGTTATTTTTTTGGATGTTTACTATAGCAAAAAGTAAAAAAATATTGTTTGTTTTTTTCAAAATTGTTGCTGTTTTTTTGTTTATAGCGCAAAAAATAAAAACCGCAGAAGTGATCAAATTCCTCCAAAAGAAAGCTCTATTTGTGGGAAAAAAAGTTAAATCGACGCAGTGCCGTATCACAAACAAGAATGATTGAAGTGCATTATTTATATTATTATATTGTTATATAAAATAAAATAGTTCAACTCACCATAATGCAGAATCAGTGGGAGCCCCGAGTGTTTCACTTGACAACATCACCTGCCTTCAGATGTGGATTGTCACTTGCTGCGTCACCTGCCACCAGATGCGGAATGTCACTTGCTGCGTCACCTGCCACCAGATGCGGATTGTCACTTGCCACGATGTCACCTGCCACACATTGCGGATTGTCACTTGCCACAATGCGATCTGCCACACTTTGCGTATTGTCACTTGCCACGATGTCACCTGCCACACATTGTGGATTGTCATTCGCCACAACGTCACCTGCCACACATTGCGGATTGTCACTTGCCACACATTGCGAATTGTCACTTGCCACAATGCCACCTGCCACACATTGGGGATTGTCACCTGCCACGACGTCACCTTCCACACGTAGTGGATTGCCACTTACTGCGTCCCAGAGTGAACAATATAAAGATCAGTCAGATTCAATCAAGCTTGAGTCCCTTATAAAAAAAATCTTATAGAGAGAAACCACTTGAAGTTGTACTACCAACCTAACCCACTTTGTTTTTCAGATAGGCAGAGGTTGCTCAGGCTCAGCTCACACTGTCACAGGCACAGCCGCACAGGCAGCTCTCTTCAGACCCTTCCTTCCCTCATGCTGGAGATGGAAGATGGAAGAGGTGGGCAGAGCAAGTTGGCGCAGAGGCTGAGCGCTCTGAATGCAGGGGCGGCCATGGCCTCTGATGTCACTGGTTGCTATGCACTGGGTGGCAGGATATTCTAGCAACCAGTGCAGGAGGCAGTGCACTGCGCACGGCCAACCAGCATCGGCTCTGCTCTGCTCCTGCTTACTGATCCGGGATTCTGAGCGGCCGCCTGGAACCATGGTCCCATTGGGTCCCATGGTAGGGCCGGCCCTGCTATTTAGATTAAAAGAAGTTTATTACATTGTTGTCTAGATGTGTTTTAATCTATAATGAAATGCCAACTTGATTCAGTGTAAGGAGAGGACACTCAGCAGCTGTTTACACATCTGGTCGCAGGAGCACTAGTGTGGGACACCATAACAACCTTTTTATGGTGGCCAATGCAGGTGCTCAAGTGGATAATAGGGGTCTCTCCATGTGTGAAACTTGCACAAAACAGGTAAGTATTCCAGCTTTAGAAAGGGAAAAAATTGTGTCTTCAGCTTGGAACTCTGCCAAAACAGACAATTGAACGACACTTCCAAGCAATGTTTCATATTACTATTTCTCGCCTCAAATATCTGTCTGCTAAGTACCGTATATACTCGAGTATAAACCAAGTTTTTTAGCCCATTTTTTTGGCCTCGGCTTATACTCAAGTGAGTGAACAAATGAGGTGCTTTTTTCTGTTTGTTCTTTTTTATGTATTTGGAGCCAGCTTCATGCTTCCCTGAAGGCTTGCCCTGGAGCACGGACTGCTAGCCAGTATATACAAAGGTTTTTTGCCCACTTGCTTTTTATTCTATTCACACCGTTTTTTTCCATTAATGACTAAATTCCCAGTGGACATTTATACTATATCTATCTCAAACCAGCAACAGCGCTACTAATAATTGTTTTTTGCCTAATAGATGTATGCCTGCATATTTATAATACATGGTGTCTTTTTTTATTTTTAGGTGATGTGAATGGTGTGGAAGAAGAAACTCACTTCAACAGTGCAAGTGCACAAGTACTCCTCATTGAGATAATGGTGTGCAATTGGGATTTAGAGAAGGTCAAGCAAACTATCACTGATGTTTAAAAAAGACTGACCAACATCATTGATGTTTTAGCCAAAATCTAAAACCACCAAAAAATGTAAATTTTGTCGTTATTGTTTTTAGTTTTTTAAAAGTTTTAAAGTAATTGCAAAGCCAAATTTTGAAGATGCATACAGTGTGTCAATATGTGCTATCTCCCATCATGGGATATCAATGTACGCGTTTTGTGGGTGCAACCCCTTCCTCGCAACTAAAGTAGGTGAGAGGAAGGGTTGCACCCCCGAAACACGTCCATTGATCCCCCATGATGGGAGCTAGCACATGTTGACATACTGTGGCTTATTTAAAAAAAGCCAAACCACTTTGCACTACAAGTGCAATTCAAGTGCATTTGAAAGTGCACTTGTGGGGCAAAGTGGATTGTCCTTTCTGAAATAAGGCCCAGTGTGTCAACATGTGCTAGCTCACATCATGTACTAAGGGAGGGGTGGTGCTAGGTTGGTCTAGAGAGTAGGATTAACCCACATCCCCAATAGTCTATGCATAGGGAAATTGTTTCCTCTTATGGGACTTTAAAGGGAAAAAGCTAATCTGTGGTAATCATAAGTATAAAGTTTTTATTTAGCAAAAGGTGTAGATATGTACAATTGTACAATGCAAAGGGAAATACAAAAGACAAAAAAGATACAGGATGCGTGACACAGTGAATATGCAATACAGTACATCATCTGCTCACATCATGGGGGATCAATGGACGTGTTTCGTTCGTGCAACCCCTTCCTCTCACCTACTTTAGTTGCGAGGAAGGGGTTACACCCACAAAACACGTACCTTGATATCCCACGATGGCAGATAGCACATGTTGACAAACTGTGTGTTTTGTGGCTTTCGCAAAATAGATGTAGGGAAAAGACACACATTTTAGGCATGGGATCATGAGGAAAATCCACACTTTGAGTCCCAATTTGTGTGCATTTTCAAAATTTGGCTTTTACAGGGGTGAGATCACACCATCTGATGAAGGCAAAATCAACACAGTTTTGACATACTAATGCCTCATATGGCCTTCACTTTATCAAAGTTGAACTTTGTAAGTTCCTGAGTTGGGGATGTGTATGTTATGGTTTTAAACATGCCTGTTTAGCCACAAAAAAAAGGCTATATCTACTGTCAAACATACATGTTATACACCAAAGATGTTGGTTTGTTAAAAAACCCTTTTTATAACGCACATGTGAATGTGCTTGGAGTAAAATGTTTTATACTCAAGAATGTGTGGCTTCTTCTTTCAATGCTCAATACCATTTTTTTTTGTAAGTTGGTGTAGTTACAGGGACAATGGGGGTATTTACTAAAGGTAAATCCACTTTGCACTACAAGTGCACTTTCAAGTGCACTTGCAGTGCACTTGTAGTACAAAGTGGATTTGCCTTCAGTAAATAACCCCCACTGCTGTTAAATTTGCCTAAATCAGGCCATTTTAGGAACGACGAGCAATTCATTCATGGAGTTTAAAAGGATGATCATTTTTATCATTAATGCATTACATACATTAACAACAAAAACATTGTGAGTGTGTAGCAGACCCATAGCACAACAGAACATAATAGTTAGCTGAAGAAGAGATTGTCACCTCATGTATCAAATAAGTTACATTTGCACTATTGAAGAAAATGGCCAAAAATAAAACGCCATTGGAGAACCTAGGAGACAGATAAGAAACACAAGTAATAAATGAAAAGTGCCTAGGAGACACAATGTATGTGTGAATCCCAGCAAAAATGATGACAACATCAAGTGTATAGAATCATTACTCAAAAGATCCAACACAATATTAGCATATGCTGAAAATAAATAATCACACATCAAAAGAACTTATAATCAGTCCATAACTGGGTTCAAAAAAATTGGTACAAAGAGAAAGTCCACTTGATAAATCTCATCACTGAATCATGAGAAATAATGAGCTGAAGAGACTCTTATCGAATGTACATTGATTGCAGAAAAAGGAGTAATAGATGTGCGCTTACCCCAATCGTTGGACCTCCTCTATGGCAAGGTCGTATGGGCTTGCAGATATAACCCTCTGCAGGGACAGAATGTTGATATCCGGGTCTTGTCAGCATGTACCACCGACTCCAATGTGGTCCGGTCAATCCAACTGCTCCAACATCAGAGGGGGGACTCAGGAGTGGAAGAGTCCATATTTAGGAAAAAACATAAGGAGAAGAACTCCAATAGTGTAATAACGTTTGGGGTTTTATTGGTTAAAATAAACCACAGATGTACAAATAAAAGATTCCCATAGGAAAAAATATTTCTCTAAAAAACCGGCATAAAACAAAGGCTGAACGCCCGTGTAAATAGGAACTTCGGAACACGTGATGGCAAGCACTGCGAGGCCACGCCCTACATGTTTCGTCATACGTGACGTCTTCTACGGGGCACGGGCAACGCAATGAACCATCACCTTATATGTGAACAGACAGAGTATAACCACGCCCCGTCTCCGCCCATGTCCATCATTCAACAGGGCATGTACGGAGATTCGACCAGGCCGTCATTAAAGACCGCCCTTGGGGCGGAACACAAACAGAAAACCAAAACGAAAAACCAAATAAACCGGAAATACATCCAAGCCTCATTTTAACGCCAGCCCGTCATACTAACAGGCATGAGCAAGGATATACCAAGCCTCGGTCTGGCTATCATTGACAGCCTCCTATAGAGGCGGACCATGATTGGAAAACCGGAAGGATTCGAGCGTGTACCCTGGATAGAAATTAGGAAAAAACATCCATGTTACGCCAGGAACCTCCGGTATTCAATAAATGAAAACAAGTTTAAAAAAACCTTAACATCGCACTTAAAGCTAAAAAAGCTGTTTAAACAGTGCATATATTATACGTGGCTATAATCTTAAAGTGCACCGTCCACTTGATATAATGAAAAAAGTGTTTTGATGCACTATACATCTAAAAATAAATATAAAAAATACCTTAAAATTTATGAGAAGGAATACAAATTTATTAGTTAAGTTGTATATAGGCAAAATCAATGGGACCATTAAATCTTTGGAATTTCACCCAAAGGGGTTCAGATTTCGACCTGACAGCCAGAGCGAGACTCGGCCTATCCCTTTACAATTTACAACTTAAAGAGAGGAAACAAAGAAAACTCAAAGATATGATAGAGCAATTCGAATGGTCATAAACCTCCTAGAGAGAAGGTTCCAATTACCCTATACAGATAGTTACAGTTACGGGGGGCATATAAGATATTATGTCTTAAGTTTCATCATGCGTTATCAATAAACGCATTGATCTCGATATCGACATTAAGCCCTCGTGGTTTGAGACACCCAATCTTGTATATCCAACCCATTTCTAGCTTGGATATAGCTCGTCTCTTGGGCCCTCCTCTCCAGGGAACACTCAATCTATCGATACCCACAAATTGAGTGCCCTTGGGGTCTTTATCGTGTACATTAAGGTAATGTTCAGATACCGGGTGTCCTATGAACCCTCTCCGAATATTACTAATGTGTTCGTTTAACCTGACCTGAAGCGGGCGAACCGTGCGTCCCACGTATTGAAACCCGCACGGACAGGTTAAAAGATACACCACATGAGTAGTAGAACATGTAATTAATGATTTTATTGGGAAGGTGTGTGAAGTACTGATGGAATGAAAATGTGTCACCTTCCGATCTTTAATGGCATTAACCATACAAACCGTACATTTTCTACATCTATAGTACCCAACTAAATTTTGAAAAAACATTGGTTTCCTTATAGGAGGGTCACACACACTAGGAGCCACTGATGCTCTAATCGATGGTAATCCCTTAAAAACCACCTGGGGTTTCTCAGGGAGTAGGGGGCCCAATATATTGTCATTTTTGACAATATGCCAATATTTGTATATCAATTTTCTTATTGTAAAATGTTGATGAGAATAATTGGTTACAAATAGGCAGATGAGATCTTTCTTTGTGGCGTTCCCTATTTCTGTTTGGTCTCTTAATAGGGATTCTCTATCTAGTTTTTCAACCTCCTCAACTCGCTCTCTTAAAAAAGAGGCGTCATAGCCCTTTTCAAGGAATCTTTTAAAAGAAAAATTTGCGCTAGGTATACAAATGTGGTGAATGATATAAACCTATGAATAAAGTATAAGCCTGTGAAAAGGAATCCTGCAGCTGTACGCTATAACCCTGATAGGGGGCACCACTGAACATATAAACAGAAAAGCGCAGCGCTGGATATAAACAAAATATCGTGCTATGTGCCAATACTTTTAAAAAAATATGCACAATTGTTCTCAAAAATACATAACATATAGTGAAAATGATTTGTGCAAACAATTATAGAGAAGTGTACATTGTTACACCAAAATATTATGTTAGAGATAGTGATAGCTACGGAGGGCCTAACCAGGGATATCATACTCCAAGGAGAGATAGGGGGTATGACCAGTCATCCTGGCACCAGCCCCCGTTTCCCCCTCAAAGGAACATACAGAGGGATGAATACACTACCCGACAATTCCATCGGGAGGAATATTCACAACCCCAACATTGGGGTTTTCCCAGAGGAGAACAAAACTTCCAACGATCAATAGAAGAAAGAGAGGAGTCAGAGGGGGGAGGAAGATTAGGAGCAAAAAGAAAACGGGTATAACCGGGCAAGGTATTTTCAACTTCAGTGGCATTCCCTTGACTTCTGATGAAACCGCTATTCTTGATAAAGGGCTCAAATTCGCACCCCCAAAACCGCTCAATAAATTCCAGACATATATGGATATACATAAGTATACCAGAAGACTGAACATTAAGCGATATTTGCTAACTAATCCCATTAACACCCTGAATCATAACCATACGAACGTCAAACATTCAGGTTTGGCGAACGCTTCATTGTTCAATCCGCCAGGTGGTCTACCAGCTTCCATTAAAGTTTTCAGGGACCTCCTTCTAAGGGATTTGGATGGTATAAAAAGTAAAAATATTAAAATGACCAAGGATTTGGAATCAGGTTTGGACCAACTTTGCAAACGGAAAGAACTAGTTGTGAGACCAGCTGACAAAGGGGGTGGTATAGTGGTTCTGAGTAAGAGCGACTACCTCCAGGAGCTGGATAAAATAGTAGGAGATACCACCACATACATTCCCTTAAAATCAGACCCTAGGAGTAAATATAAAAGGGAACTTGAGAATATTGTGGAGAATGGTTTTAAACTAGGGGTTATAAACAAAAAGGAAAAACTGTTTTTGGTTCCGGTATCATCACGGATACCAATTATATATTATCTCCCAAAGGTCCATAAGGACCCTGTCCACCCGCCCGGCCGCCCAATAATTAGCGGCATCGATTCAATCACCTCGAGGGCTGGCAAATATATTGACAACTTTCTCCAGCCCTTAGTCCGTTCACTACCTGCCTATATTAAAGATAGCAGACATGCCATCAATCTACTTAGGGACTGTGGGTATAGGAGCGGATATTGGCTCGTTACGGCGGATGTCACGTCTTTATACACGGCAATTCCCCACGCTTGGGGTATATCCTCAGTGAAACACTATTTGTATAGGGACGTGACATTGCCAAGAAAACAAAAGAGGTTCATTATGGAGTTGCTGGAGTACACCACAACCCACAATTTCTTCTGGCATAAGAATCTTTTCTTTCTGCAGAGGAAAGGAGTAGCCATGGGGGCAAAGTTTGCCCCCAGCCTGGCTAATTTATTCATGGGGAAATGGGAGGAGGACGTCATCTATGCTCAACATAGACCAGAATTGGTCTTGTGGGCAAGGTACATTGATGACGTCCTCCTCCTATGGAATGGTACCCGTGACTCTCTGTGTAGATTCATGGAAGGTTTAAATGAGAATGATAGGGGGATCCATTTCAACTATGAAGCCAGCTTGAGTACAATAAACTTTTTGGATCTTAAAATATGGGGAGAAGGAGATACGATATTGACTTCCACTTATTTTAAGTCCACAGATCGAAATGCGTTCATATCGCGAGATAGTTGCCATCATAAAGCTTGGCTGGATTCAGTCCCGAAAAGCCAATATGTTAGAATTAGACGCAACTGTTCTTCTATTGGCGATTTCAGGATTCAGTCTCAGGTCCTCAGAGGGCGATTCCTTGAAAAGTATAAACAGAAAAGCGCAGCGCTGGATATAAACAAAATATCGTGCTATGTGCCAATACTTTTAAAAAAATATGCACAATTGTTCTCAAAAATACATAACATATAGTGAAAATGATTTGTGCAAACAATTATAGAGAAGTGTACATTGTTACACCAAAATATTGTCCGTGAATACTGAGTGTGAACAAAATTGCTAATCCATTTATATAAAGTCCATAAATTGTGAAATTGTTGGATAACCGACTTCCACCACTGTGAATCCCGTCACCTCGGAAAGATTAAAGGCTTACCGGATAGCCTATAGAAAAAGGCATGAACCGATCTCCTCTCAAGATGCTGCACCTTCTGTGGATGAGTTCCGCTTATGGAGTGCTAGGTGGATATCCTCAGATCATCAGCCATGGAGGAAAGCCATTCACAACAGCAGTGGGTGTCCAGGAAAAAAGAGAAAATGCTCCGATAGTGTGATAAAGCTTATGGTTCCTTTATTAAAACCGCCATATAGCCATTCAATATACAAAGATCCTTGCAAGGAAGAGTTTAAAAACAGCTCCGGTGGATAACGAAAGTTCGCGCATGCGCAGTACGTGCGTACGTGTCTACCCTACGGCCGTTTCGTCAGAAATGACATCATCAGGGGCACGCCTACACGTCCGCGCATGCGCTTTAAGTACCTGAGCGGCGAAGCGAAGGAACTCAGCCATTGGTTACATGATTAACGGGGCTAGAAACAGCTGAAGCATCAATCAAAATGAGAATGATCATTTGCATACAAAAACCTTAACCAGAGCCATCTTGTGGACAACTGGAGTAATGCTTCAAGCTTAAATTTAATATTTTAATCCTGATAAATAAAAATAAATAGAAATGGCTGAAGGACGATTCGCACCCCCCTTCAAGTTAGAAAAAAATTTTTAATTACACAAGCTTAATTAAGTGAGAGAAAAAAAGAAAAAAGGGGGAAAAAAAAGAAGAAAAATCTCTCTCCAAAAATTAAAAATAATAAACAATATATCAAAGCAAAAAACTAGATATATTATATAAATATTCTAACGTCACAGTAGGATAAATTCACCCAAATGTGAGGTGATGGACCTCCGATGAAAAAAGCCTTCTTTTGGTTCAGAAAGTATTAAAAATTGTAAAAAAATTTAAAAATGATAAAGTCACTCTCTATGTAATGACATTCAGAATAGAGAGATAAACTGACCGAGGAATGTGGAGGGGACATCAAAAATCAAAATTGTGATTAACTATTATCAATAAAACAATTTATGTCCCACTCCACATTCAGGCCCATAGGGACATGGCAGCCTAATCTATATATCCAATTAGTCTCACTTCTGGATATACTGCGTTTACCGTTACTGCCTCGCCAGTGTGGTATGTATTTTTCGAGGGCTAAAAATGTGGTACCGGTGGGGTCCCTTCCATGTTTAAGATCATAATGTTTTGAAACATTATGCTTATCAAAACCTCTTCGGATATTGGCAACATGTTCTCCAAGCCTCACTTGTAGCTTTCTAGTGGTACGGCCTACATATTCCAACCCGCAAGGGCATCTTAAAAGGTACACCACACATTTTGTGGAACAGGTAATGAAAGATCTGATTGGATATGTAGTACCTGTTCCTGTGGATGTAAATTCGGTTAACCTTCTCCCCCTAAAAGCATTAATGCTACAAATTTGACACTTTTTGCAGGGGTAAAACCCCTTTAGATCACCAAAAAAGGAGGGTCTTACTGGTGGATCCGGGACATTAGGTGCTACAAAGTGCCTAAGATTTGAGGCACCCCTAAACAGCACACAAGGTTTTTCTGCCAATAGCGGCCCTAGGATCCTGTCATTTTTTATAACAGGCCAATGTCTTTTTATTATGCGTTTTATGGCCCAATGCTGGCTAGAGTAGGTGGTCAAGAATGCTAAACCAAAGTCCTCCCTTTGCTCTATTTGTGGTGGTTTATCTGCCAAAAGGGTTTGACGGTCCCTATTCTGCACTTCTGTTATCAGCATATCGAGAGTTTGTCCATCATAGCCTTTGTTTAGGAATCTAGTTTTGAGCACCTCAGCCTCTACTTTGAAATCCTCCAACTTGGAGCAATTTCTCCTAAGCCGCAAGAATTGCCCTTTTGGAACTGCTGACAGCCAGGAACGGTGATGACATGAGTCAAGTGGAATATATCCGTTCCTGTCTGTCGTTTTAAAATAAGTAGATGTGGTTATCGCCCCATTTTCTATGATTATTTTTAGATCCAAAAAATGAATTTGGGTGGGGTTAACCTCATGAGAGAGAACAATGCCTCTGTCATTGTTGTTCAAAAAAGACAAAAAAGTTGTAACGGATTCAATGTCCCCGTCCCATATAAAAAGGACATCATCGATGAATCTTTTCCAAAAAATAAGTTCATTGCGTCTCCTGTATAGTACCACATCCTCCTCCCACTTAGCCATGAATAAGTTGGCCATACTGGGAGCAAATTTTGCTCCCATGGCTACTCCTTTCCTCTGCAGAAAGTAGTTTCCATTGTGCCAGAAGTAGTTATGTTTCATCGAAAAGTCCAGCAGCTCGACCACGAATTTCTTTTGCGTGATCGAGATGCTGGAGTCACGATGTAAGAAAAATTGGACCGCTTCATGGCCCAACTGGTGAGAGATGGCCGTATAAAGCGAAGCTACATCCGCGGTTACCAATAGGTAAGTTGATTTCCACTCTATCTCCCCAAGCAAATTGATAACATGTTTTGTGTCTTTTAAAAAGGAGGGGGTGCCCATCACCAGTGGTTGTAAATACTTGTCAATGTATTTACCGACTCTGGATGTAACAGAGTCGATTCCACTGATGATGGGCCTCCCAGGTGGATTGATTAAAGTTTTATGTACCTTTGGTAATATGTACATAATTGGCAACCTCGGTGCCAAGGGTACCAAAAATTCCTTTTCTTTCTTATTTAAGATGCCCATATCATAACCCTTCTGGACAAGCATTTTTAAATTCCGTTTGAACTTAGATGTAGGATCTGCCGATAGAAGAGAGTAAGTTTCGGAATCAGTAAGAATCCTTGACATTTCTGTCATTGAAATGTCAAGGATTCTTACTGATTCCGAAACTTACTCTCTTCTATCGGCAGATCCTACATCTAAGTTCAAACGGAATTTAAAAATGCTTGTCCAGAAGGGTTATGATATGGGCATCTTAAATAAGAAAGAAAAGGAATTTTTGGTACCCTTGGCACCGAGGTTGCCAATTATGTACATATTACCAAAGGTACATAAAACTTTAATCAATCCACCTGGGAGGCCCATCATCAGTGGAATCGACTCTGTTACATCCAGAGTCGGTAAATACATTGACAAGTATTTACAACCACTGGTGATGGGCACCCCCTCCTTTTTAAAAGACACAAAACATGTTATCAATTTGCTTGGGGAGATAGAGTGGAAATCAACTTACCTATTGGTAACCGCGGATGTAGCTTCGCTTTATACGGCCATCTCTCACCAGTTGGGCCATGAAGCGGTCCAATTTTTCTTACATCGTGACTCCAGCATCTCGATCACGCAAAAGAAATTCGTGGTCGAGCTGCTGGACTTTTCGATGAAACATAACTACTTCTGGCACAATGGAAACTACTTTCTGCAGAGGAAAGGAGTAGCCATGGGAGCAAAATTTGCTCCCAGTATGGCCAACTTATTCATGGCTAAGTGGGAGGAGGATGTGGTACTATACAGGAGACGCAATGAACTTATTTTTTGGAAAAGATTCATCGATGATGTCCTTTTTATATGGGACGGGGACATTGAATCCGTTACAACTTTTTTGTCTTTTTTGAACAACAATGACAGAGGCATTGTTCTCTCTCATGAGGTTAACCCCACCCAAATTCATTTTTTGGATCTAAAAATAATCATAGAAAATGGGGCGATAACCACATCTACTTATTTTAAAACAACAGACAGGAACGGATATATTCCACTTGACTCATGTCATCACCGTTCCTGGCTGTCAGCAGTTCCGAAAAGGCCAATTCTTGCGGCTTAGGAGAAATTGCTCCAAGTTGGAGGATTTCAAAGTAGAGGCTGAGGTGCTCAAAACTAGATTCCTAAACAAAGGCTATGATGGACAAACTCTCGATATGCTGATAACAGAAGTGCAGAATAGGGACAGTCAAACCCTTTTGGCAGATAAACCACCACAAATAGAGCAAAGGGAGGACTTTGGTTTAGCATTCTTGACCACCTACTCTAGCCAGCATTGGGCCATAAAACGCATAATAAAAAGACATTGGCCTGTTATAAAAAATGACAGGATCCTAGGGCCGCTATTGGCAGAAAAACCTTGTGTGCTGTTTAGGGGTGCCTCAAATCTTAGGCACTTTGTAGCACCTAATGTCCCGGATCCACCAGTAAGACCCTCCTTTTTTGGTGATCTAAAGGGGTTTTACCCCTGCAAAAAGTGTCAAATTTGTAGCATCAATGCTTTTAGGGGGAGAAGGTTAACCGAATTTACATCCACAGGAACAGGTACTACATATCCAATCAGATCTTTCATTACCTGTTCCACAAAATGTGTGGTGTACCTTTTAAGATGCCCTTGCGGGTTGGAATATGTAGGCCGTACCACTAGAAAGCTACAAGTGAGGCTTGGAGAACATGTTGCCAATATCCGAAGAGGTTTTGATAAGCATAATGTTTCAAAACATTATGATCTTAAACATGGAAGGGACCCCACCGGTACCACATTTTTAGCCCTCGAAAAATACATACCACACTGGCGAGGCAGTAACGGTAAACGCAGTATATCCAGAAGTGAGACTAATTGGATATATAGATTAGGCTGCCATGTCCCTATGGGCCTGAATGTGGAGTGGGACATAAATTGTTTTATTGATAATAGTTAATCACAATTTTGATTTTTGATGTCCCCTCCACATTCCTCGGTCAGTTTATCTCTCTATTCTGAATGTCATTACATAGAGAGTGACTTTATCATTTTTAAATTTTTTTACAATTTTTAATACTTTCTGAACCAAAAGAAGGCTTTTTTCATCGGAGGTCCATCACCTCACATTTGGGTGAATTTATCCTACTGTAATTTATATAATATATCTAGTTTTTTGCTTTGATATATTGTTTATTATTTTTAATTTTTGGAGAGAGATTTTTCTTCTTTTTTTTCCCCCTTTTTTCTTTTTTTCTCTCACTTAATTAAGCTTGTGTAATTAAAAAAAATTTTCTAACTTGAAGGGGGATGCGAATCGTCCTTCAGCCATTTCTATTTATTTTTATTTATCAGGATTAAAATATTAAATTTAAGCTTGAAGCATTACTCCAGTTGTCCACAAGATGGCTCTGGTTAAGGTTTTTGTATGCAAATGATCATTCTCATTTTGATTGATGCTTCAGCTGTTTCTAGCCCCGTTAATCATGTAACCAATGGCTGAGTTCCTTCGCTTCGCCGCTCAGGTACTTAAAGCGCATGCGCGGACGTGTAGGCGTGCCCCTGATGATGTCATTTCTGACGAAACGGCCGTAGGGTAGACACGTACGCACGTACTGCGCATGCGCGAACTTTCGTTATCCACCGGAGCTGTTTTTAAACTCTTCCTTGCAAGGATCTTTGTATATTGAATGGCTATATGGCGGTTTTAATAAAGGAACCATAAGCTTTATCACACTATCGGAGCATTTTCTCTTTTTTCCTGGACACCCACTGCTGTTGTGAATGGCTTTCCTCCATGGCTGATGATCTGAGGATATCCACCTAGCACTCCATAAGCGGAACTCATCCACAGAAGGTGCAGCATCTTGAGAGGAGATCGGTTCATGCCTTTTTCTATAGGCTATCCGGTAAGCCTTTAATCTTTCCGAGGTGACGGGATTCACAGTGGTGGAAGTCGGTTATCCAACAATTTCACAATTTATGGACTTTATATAAATGGATTAGCAATTTTGTTCACACTCAGTATTCACGGACAATATTTTGGTGTAACAATGTACACTTCTCTATAATTGTTTGCACAAATCATTTTCACTATATGTTATGTATTTTTGAGAACAATTGTGCATATTTTTTTAAAAGTATTGGCACATAGCACGATATTTTGTTTATATCCAGCGCTGCGCTTTTCTGTTTATACTTTTCAAGGAATCGCCCTCTGAGGACCTGAGACTGAATCCTGAAATCGCCAATAGAAGAACAGTTGCGTCTAATTCTAACATATTGGCTTTTCGGGACTGAATCCAGCCAAGCTTTATGATGGCAACTATCTCGCGATATGAACGCATTTCGATCTGTGGACTTAAAATAAGTGGAAGTCAATATCGTATCTCCTTCTCCCCATATTTTAAGATCCAAAAAGTTTATTGTACTCAAGCTGGCTTCATAGTTGAAATGGATCCCCCTATCATTCTCATTTAAACCTTCCATGAATCTACACAGAGAGTCACGGGTACCATTCCATAGGAGGAGGACGTCATCAATGTACCTTGCCCACAAGACCAATTCTGGTCTATGTTGAGCATAGATGACGTCCTCCTCCCATTTCCCCATGAATAAATTAGCCAGGCTGGGGGCAAACTTTGCCCCCATGGCTACTCCTTTCCTCTGCAGAAAGAAAAGATTCTTATGCCAGAAGAAATTGTGGGTTGTGGTGTACTCCAGCAACTCCATAATGAACCTCTTTTGTTTTCTTGGCAATGTCACGTCCCTATACAAATAGTGTTTCACTGAGGATATACCCCAAGCGTGGGGAATTGCCGTGTATAAAGACGTGACATCCGCCGTAACGAGCCAATATCCGCTCCTATACCCACAGTCCCTAAGTAGATTGATGGCATGTCTGCTATCTTTAATATAGGCAGGTAGTGAACGGACTAAGGGCTGGAGAAAGTTGTCAATATATTTGCCAGCCCTCGAGGTGATTGAATCGATGCCGCTAATTATTGGGCGGCCGGGCGGGTGGACAGGGTCCTTATGGACCTTTGGGAGATAATATATAATTGGTATCCGTGATGATACCGGAACCAAAAACAGTTTTTCCTTTTTGTTTATAACCCCTAGTTTAAAACCATTCTCCACAATATTCTCAAGTTCCCTTTTATATTTACTCCTAGGGTCTGATTTTAAGGGAATGTATGTGGTGGTATCTCCTACTATTTTATCCAGCTCCTGGAGGTAGTCGCTCTTACTCAGAACCACTATACCACCCCCTTTGTCAGCTGGTCTCACAACTAGTTCTTTCCGTTTGCAAAGTTGGTCCAAACCTGATTCCAAATCCTTGGTCATTTTAATATTTTTACTTTTTATACCATCCAAATCCCTTAGAAGGAGGTCCCTGAAAACTTTAATGGAAGCTGGTAGACCACCTGGCGGATTGAACAATGAAGCGTTCGCCAAACCTGAATGTTTGACGTTCGTATGGTTATGATTCAGGGTGTTAATGGGATTAGTTAGCAAATATCGCTTAATGTTCAGTCTTCTGGTATACTTATGTATATCCATATATGTCTGGAATTTATTGAGCGGTTTTGGGGGTGCGAATTTGAGCCCTTTATCAAGAATAGCGGTTTCATCAGAAGTCAAGGGAATGCCACTGAAGTTGAAAATACCTTGCCCGGTTATACCCGTTTTCTTTTTGCTCCTAATCTTCCTCCCCCCTCTGACTCCTCTCTTTCTTCTATTGATCGTTGGAAGTTTTGTTCTCCTCTGGGAAAACCCCAATGTTGGGGTTGTGAATATTCCTCCCGATGGAATTGTCGGGTAGTGTATTCATCCCTCTGTATGTTCCTTTGAGGGGGAAACGGGGGCTGGTGCCAGGATGACTGGTCATACCCCCTATCTCTCCTTGGAGTATGATATCCCTGGTTAGGCCCTCCGTAGCTATCACTATCTCTAACATAATGCTCACCAAGTGGTTGAAAGCGATTATGTGTAGGTATAGGATATCTTGGGGACCGACTATCCACGTAAGGCCTACCATGGTAGTCATACTGATTATCATAATGACCATCCTGGTATCCTCCTGATTGCACTTGGTGATATTGATTCTCTTCATTATGATGTCTTTTAAATCTTTGATTTTTAATTTTCTTTTTGGGAGCCTGAGTGGGAACTCTCATGTTCCTAGCTGGGGACTGTGTGTAAGGAATAGAATTAGGTCTGCCTGGGGAGCGATAGGACACCCTTCTAGATGGTTTAGAATATTGTTTCTGTGGTGGTAGGGGTCTATTTGGTTCTCTCGGCTGTCTGTCCTGACTAGAAACTCCAGGGGCCGACACCTCCATATTACTGTTGGCCTCGGCTTCCTCGGCGGCAATTTTTATCTGCCACTGGAACACAGATCCATTTTTGTAATCAGTAAAATCCCTATTGAACTTTTTCCTTTTCTTATTTTTTTGTTCTATCTCCTCCTTCTCTAAAATTTTCCTTAAGTTAGAGGATCGCTCCTTATATTCTTCACTTGCACTAAAGGGGGATAGTTTCTCTTTTATAAGTTTGATTTCGACATCTAGTCTGTTCAACTTAGCTCTCTTTCTGGGAATCAAAAATTCCAAGAATTTTCCTCCCGCTTCGTTGAATTATCTGTACCAATCTTGAAGGTCGGATTCACCTTTCTGTGGGCCAACCTCCCATCTCAGGCTCCTTGGAACCATTGATACAGATACATAATGTTCCAAGAAGAATATGTCCCACTGGGTGTATACCTCGGAGATCATGAGATTTTTGAGTCTCATAAATAATCCACCGAGGTCACTCTCAGGTTCGTAATTACCCTCAAATACACCTTCTTTAGCAATGGTGTGCTTGGAGCGATAATCGAATACATCCATATTGATTTAGTAACTAAGACTAATTAATGTGTTAGTTAAAATCCAGTGGGGTGCAAAGAAAAAAAACAACATAAATTAGTGCGAGGAAAATTCCAAAGATTTAATGGTCCCATTGATTTTGCCTATATACAACTTAACTAATAAATTTGTATTCCTTCTCATAAATTTTAAGGTATTTTTTATATTTATTTTTAGATGTATAGTGCATCAAAACACTTTTTTCATTATATCAAGTGGACGGTGCACTTTAAGATTATAGCCACGTATAATATATGCACTGTTTAAACAGCTTTTTTAGCTTTAAGTGCGATGTTAAGGTTTTTTTAAACTTGTTTTCATTTATTGAATACCGGAGGTTCCTGGCGTAACATGGATGTTTTTTCCTAATTTCTATCCAGGGTACACGCTCGAATCCTTCCGGTTTTCCAATCATGGTCCACCTCTTTAGGAGGCTTTCAATGATAGCCAGACCGAGGCTTGGTATATCCTTGCTCATGCCTGTTAGTATGACGGGCTGGCGTTAAAATGAGGCTTGGATGTATTTCCGGTTTATTTGGTTTTTCGTTTTGGTTTTCTGTTTGTGTTCCGCCCCAAGGGCGGTCTTTAATGACGGCCTGGTCGAATCTCCGTACATGCCCTGTTGAATGATGGACATGGGCGGAGACGGGGCGTGGTTATACTCTGTCTGTTCACATATAAGGTGATGGTTCATTGCGTTGCCCGTGCCCCGTAGAAGACGTCACGTATGACGAAACATGTAGGGCGTGGCCTCGCAGTGCTTGCCATCACGTGTTCCGAAGTTCCTATTTGCACGGGCGTTCAGCCTTTGTTTTATGCCGGTTTTTTAGAGAAATATTTTTTCCTATGGGAATCTTTTATTTGTACATCTGTGGTTTATTTTAACCAATAAAACCCCAAACGTTATTACACTATTGGAGTTCTTCTCCTTATGTTTTTTCCTAAATATGGACTCTTCCACTCCTGAGTCCCCCCTCTGATGTTGGAGCAGTTGGATTGACCGGACCACATTGGAGTCGGTGGTACATGCTGACAAGACCTGGATATCAACATTCTGTCCCTGCAGAGGGTTATATCTGCAAGCCCATACGACCTTGCCATAGAGGAGGTCCAACGATTGGGGTAAGCGCACATCTATTACTCCTTTTTCTGCAATCAATGTACATTCGATAAGAGTCTCTTCAGCTCATTATTTCTCATGATTCAGTGATGAGATATATCAAGTGGACTTTCTCTTTGTACCAATTTTTTTGAACCCAGTTATGGACTGATTATAAGTTCTTTTGATGTGTGATTATTTATTTTCAGCATATGCTAATATTGTGTTGGATCTTTTGAGTAATGATTCTATACACTTGATGTTGTCATAATTTTTGCTGGGATTCACACATACATTGTGTCTCCTAGGCACTTTTCATTTAATTATATTATTGCTAGCGCACAAAAGTTTTATTTATATGTTTATCACTTCATGGATATTTGGAGTTTTTTTTGCAGCTGCACTTTGTGAATTTTATTCTTTATCACGTTTTGCTCATTAGCGCAGGTTTTTTCCACCATTTCTTTAGTTACAAGTAATAAATCAAATAAAATATGAGTTTAGTTTTTCACAAAAAATGTATTAGAAAGAGCTTACAGGCTCTCTGGCATATCAATTGCCCCCCTACCCATGAAATCTTCCAGATAGCTTTGCCGTACTTCCTGGGCGCTTTGGGGGGGGAAAGCCAGGACGGCCAGCTTCAAGCGCCGTCATTGTTTCTGCCGGTGAGTCGGCCTCAGCCGGGCCAGCCGGTAATTAAAAACCCTCTGGTCTAGGGTCAGGGTTCTCATGGGGAACAGCCTCATCAAATGCTTCCCCAGCGCTAAGGCCTCATCTGCCACAAATACAAACAGGAGGCCTGCCACATTATGCGCTGGAGGTGGCAACCCCAAGCTGCCATTCTGGAGACGCCTGTAAAATTCAGTCTGGGCAATGACTCCTTCATCCGACATACGGCCATTCTTCCCCACGTCCAGATACAGAAACTCATCATAAGTCGCCAACACCACCGCCAACAACACAATACTACTGTACCCCTTGTAGTTGTAATAGTATGACCCCCCCCGAGTTGGGGGGTGGGATGATCGGGACGTGCTTCCCATCTATCGCACCACCACAGTTGGAAAAGTCCCACTGCTGGTCGAATTGGGAGGCGACAGTCTGCCATTCCTGTGGGTTGGAAGGAAATTGTGGAGTCAAACAAGAAAATAAAAATTAGTACTTTTGCACATAACATTGCAAGCAGATTAGACACAAACATTCTTGGCCAACATAAGTAGAACATTTCTTGAAATGAGTATTTAAAGACAAAAGTATAAGGTCCACTTATCAGATTCCTCACCCCCTCTGATGGTCCGTTGGAAAAGATTTATGGTGGGGGGATGTTTTGATAAATAAAAAAGTGCTGCGCAAATAAAAGTCCATAAATAACTGATGCAATTGGAATGGAGAAACAGGAACCACCGGTGACAATAAATAACAGGATGGTGACTTAATCCCTCCACCGTTCTTGGATGGCCCCTCACCTCAGTTATTCGACCTGAAACAGGTCACACCACTTTAAAGGATAGGATGGATCAATCAGTAGAACACTCCTTCACCTCCTTCAATTCACAGGCTCACTTCCCAGTACTCAGTGAATGGCAGATGTTGAATATAAAATATAAAGCAACAAACCATAGTGTTCTCCGTGTATAATTTATTAAAATAAATGCAGGCTAAAACGAAGCATATAAAAAACGGCACTTCAAAACACTCACATCTCACCGGCACTCCGATCCGAGTGCCGGCTAGCAGGCTTGTGATCGCGTCTGTCAGATGACCGCGGGTGACGTCACACGCTCCTAACCCCCGTACGCGTTACGTCCTATGGGCGGGACTTCATCGGCGTGGGGCGGGATGCGAAGTGACGGCCCGCATTGTTATTATTGTAAACCATGGTAACGGCAGCACCAATCAGAAGGGTGGAAGTGGTAATCAGGAGATCGAACGCCTCCCTGTCACTACCTATTAGTTAGTGGTTATTATTACCCTTTATTCCTGACGGAGAATGTAGAAATCTCTATCATCAACTATAGACAGACTAAAGCTGTATTTTTAATAGAAATGATGAATTACAATAGAATATATCACCTTACACGGCAAACCTTCAGGATCTCTGAATCAGATTGTCTCTAAACCAGAAAGGTGATGTCAATTAATTACGCATACACTAATGCTGCTAAATCGCAAAAAAACGGTCGCATAATAAAAACGCATATTGTGTAGAGACCAAAATTTAACAATAGCCGAATGGCATATGTCACCATACAAGGCATACATTACTAAATCGAAATGTTTACAATGATATTAAGTATATACGCATAAACGATCGTTGCAAAATCGCATGCAAAAAAAAAGTCGCATAATAAAACCCCATACATAACATGTATGGATAATATCTAAAAAAATTATTGAGACATCAGCCCACGGGCATCGGTCAAGCGCGATCACATGTACAGTATTATAGAGAATAAAATAAATATAAAAAATCTAAAAAATCATCTATTTGAAATAAAACAATTCAAATCAAAATCAACGTTCATTCCAAAGGGGGAGAGAACTTTGGTCTCATAGATCCAGAATGATTCCCTACGACTGAGCTGTCTGATGTAATGACCGCCCCTCCAGTGTCGCGGCACTTTTTCTATCCCCCAAAATTTGAGACATTTGGGGTCTTTTTGATGAAAAAGGCGAAAATGTCTAGATACACTATGGGTCTTAACCCCCCGTTTGATGTTACTAATATGCTCTCCGATTCTTACATGGAGGGCTCTTGAGGTCCGGCCCACATATTGAAGGCCACAATCGCACTCCAACATGTAGACCACTCCAACTGTCGAGCACGTAATTAAACCTTCAATTTTATAACTTTTTTGTGTGGTGTGTGAGACAAAATCCTTGCGTCTCTTAATATTTCTACAGGCCTTCCTACATGTGGCACACTTCCCACATGCATAAAAGCCGGAGAGGAACCCAAATAAACCATTAGTCACAGTTTTAGGCGGATCAGTGACCCCTGGTGCCACCCGGTCTCGTAAAGAAGGGGCCTTCCGGTAAATAAACCGAGGGTGGTCGGGAAGAACTGGGCCAAGGGTCCTATCTCCCTTGAGTATAGGCCAATGTCTAGCTATAATATTTTCAAGTTTTTTATACTGGATATTGTAATCCAGTATAATACGATAGCTAGACATATTGGCACTATCCTCCATGGGTTTGACCTTGTCTGTGACCACGGTATTTCTGTCAATTGCCAATACTTTGGCTATTTCTGCATCAACCGAGGTTTGAGAATACCCTTTCTCCTTGAACCTATCTGCGAGCACCTGTGACTGTGCAAGAAAATCATCGTCTGAAGTACAGTTACGGCGTAGGCGGATAAACTGGCCTCTCGGTATATTACAAAGCCAGGATTTATGGTGGCAACTGGTGAGAGGGATATATGCATTCCTATCAGTTGCTTTGAAGTGGTTCCTGGTATGGAAAGCTCCTTCCCCTTTGAATATTTCAAGGTCAAGAAATATAATCTGTTGGTGGCTAATCGTCCAAGTTAGCTCGATGTTTTTATTATTGGCATTTAGCCCATCCATAAAGATCTGCAAACTGGACATATCCCCCTCCCAGACCATAATCAGGTCGTCTATATAGCGTCTGTAACACGACAATTGAGGTGGGGGATCATGGAATATAGTGTCCTCCTCCCAGTGGGCCATGAACAAATTGGCCACACTGGGAGCGAACCTAGCCCCCATGGCGACACCTCTTGTCTGCAAGTAGAAGTCCCCATTGAACCAGAAATAATTGTTTAACAAACAGAAATCTAAGCTTTCCAATAAAAATGAAATGTGATCACTCGTAAGATTGGAAGTCTCCAGAGCCCATCTGACTGAATCAAGGGCCTGTTTATGATCAATGATAGTATAAAGAGAACTCACGTCAGCAGTAATGAGAATGCTAGACGGAGTACAAGGAAGGGTAGGTAAGATTTGTAGAATTTGCTTGGGGATGTTTTGGACAGGTAACCGTCTCCACTTCATTGAGAGCTGAATGCATAAATAATGTGTGTTACTTTGGCCAGCCCTTCCTTACTAAACACTATTGGGAGCCCACTGGACAGGTAAGAAGTGTCATAATACAAAAATATAAATACACACTGTCCAAATTGAAGCACATTTTTACATTCTGCATTACCTATCAAGATAATAGGATAACAAAACTTTAAACAGTACTATTTGGAAGTATTCAGGCAGGCACTTGCACTACATGCTTTGGTGAATGCATCTATAAATATGAACACAAAAGAGGTAGGTATAGTGTGCATGGGTTTGGCAAAGTCAGCAGAGTATTGGTATTGGTTGACTTAGCAGTTGGAGGGAGGGAGGGTTCCAAATGAGTTTTGGCCCCCAAAAAAAGCCTCTTGCACTATGCCTGACTTTAGGACAACAATAAGATTTGTACACATTTTAGGTGGCATTTAGGGTAAGCACTACAATAGAGCTGACAAAATACATTATTAAGTGACTAGGCTAGGTGTGTATGGGCCCAGGATAGCATGCTGGGGAGGTTAGTGAAGGCAAATATGCTTGAAGAACAAAAAAGGAGCATTAAAAGCTTACAGCATGCATGAGGACAAAGAGGACATTCACAGCATATTACAATCATGGTAATTATGGAATGATGAAATAAATACAATACATTAGCAAACTTTAAATACATAGAATGTGATGTTAAAGGATAAAATATTAATATTTAATATAGTCCTTCTGCAGGACCTGAATGATGGCAGAACAGGTCTCTGGAATAATGATTCCCAGAGCCTGGGGGAGATCCCAGTCGTGAACTTGATATCCTGGAGACTCCCCCGTCACCAAGTACAGCAAGGTGGCGACGAGCCTTTGCTCGGGAATGATGGCTTGCCGCATGCAGGTGTCCTGCTTGGTAATATAGGGGGACAGCAAAGCCAACAGACAGTGAAAAACGGGGTCTGTCATCCGGAGATAGTTCCTGAAATTGTCAGGATTATTCTCCTGGAGCTCCCGCAGCAAATGCATATGAGAGAATTACAAGGTTTTGCTCAAGAATATACCTGTATTTAGCACCATCCATCTTTCCCTCAACTCTGACCAGTTTCCCTCAACTGCTGAAAAACATCCCCACAGCATGATCGTGTTCTTTGGGTGATGTGATGTGTTGGGTTTGCACCAGACATAGTGTTTTCTTTGATGGCCAAAAAGTTCAATTTAGTCTCATCAGACCAGAGCACCTTCCTCCATACACTTTGGGAGTCTCCCACATGCCTTTTCGCAAACTCAAAACGTGCCATTTTGTTTTTTGCTGAAAGTAATGGCTTTTTTCTGGCCACTCTGCCATAAAGCCCAACTCTATGGAGCGTACGGCTTATTGTCGTCCTATGTACAGATACTCCAGTCTTTGCTGTGGAATTCTGCAGCTCCACCAGGGTTACCTTAGGTCTCTGTGCTGCCCCGTGAGTTTTGGTGTGCGGCCGTCTTTTGGCAGGTTTGCTGTTGTGCCATGTTCTTTCCATTTGGTTATGATAGATTTGATAGTGCTCCTAGGGATCATCAAAGATTTTAAAATTTTTTTATAACCTAACCCTGACTTGTACTCAGTGCTGGACTGGGACAAAAATGTGGCCCTGGACTTCATCCAGATCGGCCCAGGGCGAGGCACATCAGGGTACAGTGCACATCAGGGCACAGCACATCAGGGTACAGAGCCCAGCGCATAAAGGCACAGGGCACATCAGGGCACAGCACCTCAGGGTACAGAGCCCAGTACATCAGGGCACAGCATATCAGGGTACAGCACATCAGACCACATCAGGGTATAGGGCACAGCACATCAGGGTACAGCACATCAGGGTACAGGGCACAGCACATCAGGGTAAAGTGCACATCAGGGCATAGCACATTAGGGTACAGAGCCCAGCACATCAGGGCACAGGGCACACCAGGGAACAGCACATCAGGGTACTGCACAACAGGCCACATCAGGGTACAGGACACAGAACATTAGGGCATAGCACATCAGGGTACAGGGCACAGCACATCAAGGCACAGGACACAGCACATCATGACACAGCACATCAGGACACAGCACATCAGGGTACAGGGCACAGCACATCAGGGCACAGGACACAGCACATCAGGGCACAGGACACAGCACATCATGACACAGCACATCAGGACACAGCACAAGGCACATCAGGGTACAGGACACAGCACATTAGGAAAGGGCACATGGCACATGGCACATCAGGGCACAGGACACGGCACATCAAGGCTCAGCACATTGGGACAGGGCACATGGCACATCAGGGCACAGGACACAACACATCAGGACACAACACATCAGGACAGGGCACATCAGGACAGGGCACATGGCACATCAGGGTACAAGACACAGCACATCAGGGCACGTCAGGGCACAGTATACATCAGGGTACAGGACACAGCATATCAGGGCATAGCACATCAGGGCACAGCACATCAGGGTACAGGGCACATCAGGGCACAGGGCACAGCACATCAGGGCACAGGGGACATCAGGGCGCATTGCACATCAGTGCACAGAGCCCAGCACATCAGGGCACAGGGCACATCAGGGCATAGCACATCAGGGTACAGAGCCCAGCACATCAGGGCACAGAATATCAGGGTACAGCACATCAGGCCACATCAGGGTACAGGGCACAGCACATCAGGGCACAGTACATCAGGGTACAGGGCACAGCACATCAGAAAATAGCACATCAGGGCACAGCACATCAGGGCACAGGGGACATCAGGGCACAGGGGGCATCAGGGCACAGGGGACATAAGGGCACAGGGGACATCAGGGCACAGGGCATTGGGGCATAGCACACTGGGGCACAGCACAACAGGGCACATCAGGGCACATCACGGCACAGGACATCAGGGCACAGCACATCAGGGCACAAGGCACATCAGGGCACAGGACACATTACGACACAGGACACATTACGGCACAGGACACATGACACAGCACATCAGGGCACAAGGCACATCAGGGCACAGAGCACATCAGGTCACAGGGGGCACATGAGGCACAAGGCACATGGGGCACAAGGCACATGGGGCACATCAGGGTACATGGGACACATCAAGCACATGGGGCACATCAAAGCACATGGGGCACAGTGTTTACTAGTCCTTTTCTTCAAATGCAGAGTAGCACAGGAAGCATCTGTGATAAGTTCTCTTCTCATGTCATGCTGCTCCCCGGCAGCCCCTCCTCCCTTCTCGTCAATCCCAAATGATGTCACAAGCAAATGAGGATGGATGAGAGGACGAGAAGAGAGGAGGGGCTGCCGGGGAGCAGCGCGACATGAGAGAGAACTTATTATAGAAGCTTCCTGCGCTACTCTGCGTGCTGGCTAAATCTCAATCTACCTGTCAGGCGCCAGCTGTCGGTGAATGACAGGTAGATCGCTGCGGACCTCTGGGGAAATTCACAGCAGAGCAACTGGGAAACCCCAGCTGAGAAACGATGCAATAGGCAAATTAGGCAGCCACTGAAACTGGCCCACTGAGCCATCGGCCCACCGGGAAACTCCCGGTAGTCCCGATGGTCAGTACTTGTCTTAACATTGTCCCTTACTTGTTTGGAGAGTTCCTTGGTCTTCATGGCAGTGTTTGGTTAGTGGTGTTGCAGGCTCTGGGGCCTGCAACACCTCTTGCTTAGGTGTTGCAGGCTCTGGGGCCTTTCAAAAAGGTGTGTATATGTAATGAAGATCATGTGACACTTAGATTGCACACAGGTGGACTTCATTTTACTAATTATGTGACTTCTGAAGGTAATTGGTTGCACCAGAGCTTTTTATACGCACATGCCATACATACAATACATACACACATGCCAATTACCAGTTTTTTATTTCTGAAAAATTATTTTATGTATATATATATACATAAAATATATGGACTCACAAGGAGGGAGAAAAAAGCCAGAGGGGGCCCCTGCACAAGCGCAACCTCCCCCCTTAGCCCATATACATAAACAAAAAACAAATGTATCACTGGAGACATAAGAGAGTAAAAGGTATAAAAACCGTCTCTGATTAGAGAACCCTCAACCCCAAAAAACCGCCAGAAGGGGTTTCCCACTTTGTTGATGTGTTTAGCAGCCTAAGATGTGGGACTGCGTGCTGGGAGAAGCTGGAGCCAGACAGACTCCGACGTAGTTAGTAGGTAAGAGCTTTATCCTGAATGTAATGGTCTGTAGGTGTTGATCTTTTGAGGACAAAAAGGAGAATGGGGAGGTAGCTCTCAGTCAGACTTTTATAGAGCTAAACAGGTCTTGTGGGTGGATATAGGGGTGGAGCTATATCATATGTATGCTGCCATGTTGGCGTTAGGAAAGATGGATTGCCCTATACCATATGGAAGCATTATCAAATCAATCAAGCAAGAACCCCCCTCCCCCAAAAAAGTAGAGCACCAACCAAATTATGCTTATGAAATAATCTTCTTGCATAGAACATGTGATTTGGTGATTATTGTATTTTGCCACATGGTTTGTATTTATGTTGATTGTTTTAAATGTTTTTGTGTGTTAATGGATTTATGCAGATTTTTTTTGAGCAGCAATAAAGTTTTGTACTGCGTATGCTGATGTGGCAATTTTTTTGTTTGTCATTTGATAATAGATTCAATTTCCAAAGCTTTAAAGTGATTGCAAACCTTCATATTTTAATTTTTGAAATAATAAACATCTTATACTTGCTCTGTCCAATGGTTTTAGAATCACTTTAACACAAGGATAATGATCTTTATTTTAACCCTGTGACCCTAATTTTCAAAGTTAATGGGGTGTAGCTGTAAATAACACATTTTTGGGGAAAAAAGATCTTTATTCTGGTTAACTTTGTAAATTGAGCCTAAAGTCATGTGTTGGGCCATCGCTGGCACACCTTCAGTGGCGCACTACCTAATTTGTCCAGAGAACCAAACTGTAAGCCATCAGTCTGAAGCTCTGACGTGACTAAAAATTTTTGTGGGCTCCTGATCATCTTTAAATGTGCTGTAAATCCAATCACTTTGACTTTCAATTTCAAAGGTCTTTTTTAGTAATTTCACAATTGCAGCATTTGTTAAAACAATACCTGTTTTTTTGCCATGAAGACCCTTGTCCAGGCACTTCTTCTTATAGAGAGACAGTTTGCCAATTGCTGTCATGCATTGGCACCGTCAGCTTGCAGACATGTTCTTCCATTGACACCCTGTTACATGCGCTTTCAATGCTGAAGGTGCAGACATGTTCTTGCATTGACACCATTTGAAAGCCTTTCCTGAGCAATGACCTGTAGCTGACACAGAAGTGAGTGCAAGTAGATAGAAAGTGTTTATAAAAAACCACAGAGATCAAAGCAAAAATACATTTCATCTAGTTAAGGCTTATGTGTACATGAAAGCCCATAAAAAGCTCTGGTGCAACCAATTACCTTCAGAAGTCACATAATTAGTGAAATGATGTCCACCTGTGTGAAATCTAAGTGTCACATGATCTGTCATTACAAATACACACCTTTTTGAAAGGCCCCAGAGGCTGCAACACTTAAGCAAGAGGCACCACTAACCAAACACTGCCATGAAGACCAAGAAACTCTCCAAACAAGCAAGGGACAATGTTGTTGAGAAGTACAAGTCAGGGTTAGGTTATAAAAAATATCCAAATCTTTGAGCACTATCAAAACTATCATATCCAAATGGAAAGAACATGGCACAATAGCAAATCTGCCAAAAGTCAGCTGCACACCAAAACTCATGGACCAGGCAAGGAGGACATTAATCAGAGAGGCAGCACAGAGACCTAAGGTAACCCTGGAGGAGCTGCAGAATTCCACAGCAGAGACTGGAGTATCTGTACATAGGATGACAATAAGCCGTACGCTCCATAGAGTTGGGCTTTATGGCAGAGTGGCCAGAAGAAAGCCATTATTTCAGCAAAAAACAAAATGGCACGTTTTGAGTTTGCGAAAAGGCATGTGGGAGACTCATAAAATGTATGGAGTAAGGTGCTCTTGTCTGATGAGACTAAAATTGAACTTTTTGGCCATCAAAGAAAACACTATGTCTGGCGCAAACCCAACATATCACATCACCCAAAGAACACCATGTTTTTCATCAGTCGGGACTGGGAAGCTGGTCAGAGTTGAGGGAAAGATGGATGGTGCTAAATACAGGGATATTCTTGAGCAAAACCTGTACCACTCTGTGTATGATTTGAGGCTAGGATGGAGGTTCACCTTCCAGCAGGACAATGACCCTGAACACACTGGTAAAGCAACACTTGAGTGGTTTAAGGGAAAACATGTAAATGTGTTCGAATGGCCTAGTCAAAGCCCAGACCTCAATCCAATAGAAAATCTGTGGTCAGACTTAAAGCTTGCTGTTCAAACCATCCAACTTGAAGGAGTTGGAGCAGTTTTGCAAGGAGGAATGGGCAAAAATCCCAGTGGTAGGATGTGTCAAGCTCATAGAGACTTATCCAAAGGGACGTGGAGCTGTGATCGCCACAAAAGGTGGCTCTACAAAGTATTGACTTTAGGGGGGTGAATAGTTATGCACATTGACTTTTTCTGTTATTTTGTCCTATTTGTTGTTTGCTTCACAATAAAAAAACAAAACAAAAAAAACAAAAAAAAAATCTTCAAAGGTGTGGGCATGTTCTGTAAATTAAATGATGCAAATCCTCAAACAATCCATGTTAATTCCAGGCTGTGAGGCAACAAAACACGAAAAATGCTAAGGGGGGTGAATACTATTGCGAAATTTGTTTGTATATATGTACATATATATATATATATATTTATATATATATATATATATATATGTGCATATCTTGTGTTTTTGGTCTATGGCTCTTTTTCCATTGCTTTTCCTTCTCTTATTTTCTTTCAGTTGCCATGCAGTCCCCTTTGCACCTTTCGGTTCTTCTGCCAGCATGAGCTTACCGCCACACAACCAAGACCACTGCACTCAGGTAAGGGCCAACTTTGGGTAAGTAAGAAGACGTGGGAAAAAGAGTGCGTTATGCCCTGACGAGTGCGCCTTCTCTCCTATTACAGCCCCGGCCACTCGCACTCCCGCTCCCGATCGTCAGGATTTTTCCATTGCAGAAAGTGACCCCTCCAGTCCTGGCAGTACAAAGGGCGCAAATGTAAGCTTAAGAGAAAGCACACAGCTTCTCCTCCGAGGGCTCAGCGCCTAAAAGGCAAATGTTGGTCATGTGGAGATGACCATATGCCAAGAAATCTACTTTGCAGTAACTGCTTCAGGCAGCTTGCCAAATGCCAGGAGTACAACAGTCAGCAGGTGTCAACCTTGCTCAAGAAAGTAGTCCACGACTCCCTGGCAGAATTATCCGGTCGTCTCGGACAACCAGGGACAGAAGCGGACAAACAGTGTGGGCCCTGCGCCAGGTCTAATCCAAGCCATTTAACCATCTCTAATTAGAGATTGATACCAGGCACTTCAGGGAGGACTCCAGTCCAGCGGATTCCCAGACACAGTATTACAGCCAACCTTCCAGGCAGAGAGAGAAGATATCGCCTCCTCCTCGGCAGAGGATCCTGAAGGTTCAGGATTTGATTTTGCGATGATACCACCGTTCATTAAGGCAGTAAAAGCTGCACTGGAATGGGAGGATCCGGAACCTCCTCCAAAGAAGGAGAAAAAATATTATCACACACCATACAAACTGTTTTTAAATTGTGTGGCAATCACTCCACAACATGCATTAGGTGCCTTTATCCTTTCAGGGCACCCCAAATGCGATGCGATTCTGCTGTGATTGTCACATGGGAGAAGGGGGAGAGAAAATCTTCCTCAACCAACAGGTTGCAGAAGTTGTATCCACTCACAGGGCAGGATGCGGCTGCTTTATCTAACCCACCAACGGTGGATGCGGCAGTCACCAGACTGGCCAAGAATGTGACACTTCGGATGAAAGACTCTTCCTCCTTTTGCAATATCCTTGATAGACTCATTGACATGGGCTTAAGAAAGTTTTACCTTGCGGCAGGTGGTGCTTGTAAGCCCACCGTTGCTTTAACATCCGTAGCAAGCTCTATGCGAGTGTGGGCGCAAAACTTGGAGTATGAGATCACAAACCAGCTGCCAAAAGAAAAAAAATCATCAAGGCTCTTGATGAAATAAGACTCTCGGTGGACTTCGTAGGGGAGGCAGCTATAGTCATCACTTGATGGTCCTCCAAAGCCATGCTCTGCTCAGTCCCAGCCAAAAGAGCGTTGTGGCTAAAACCCTGGGCGACCGACCCATCATAAAAGCAAAATTGCTGTAAAAAGGCGCTTGTCAGGGAAATGGCCGTGTTATGGGCAATTCCGCCAGTAACCGTCATGGTGGCAGGCGAGTCTAGTGAGCACGCCCTGATCTTGCAGGCACACCCCTCTGGCCTATTTAAACCTGCCACTGACACTTGCAGTTTGCTGGATTATCAAACAGCTCCTGTGTTCCTGTGCCTTGTAAACTCTGAAGACCTCTGCTTGACCTCTGCCCGGCTTGACCAGTGTTCCTGTTTATCTCCTCGCTCTGACCCCGGCTTGGCTGACTACTCTCCGATCTTCTGCCCTCTGTGTATGACCCGGCTTGTTCCTGTACTTCTCTCGGACTGTCTTTTGGTATCTGATCCCTGGCCTGGCTGCGGACCCTGTTCCTGGTTTACCCTGTTGTTACCGTTCAAGACTTCTCTCCGCACGGCTGCCACAACGCACTCTAGCTACTTACAGCCAACCAGCCAGCTTGCAGTATTCCTGGCAACCCGTGCACCTCTGTGCATCGCATTCCCTGTACCCAAATCCAGGGACGTGCTGCACTCAGCCGCAAGGGGCGCCCTCTCAGCAACCCGGCCTCACACTACAGACTTGACAGTATAATCCAGCCATGACTGAGGCCGGCGGAGGTGCGTCCCCATTAGAGACTTTGTGCCAACAAGCCATCACTCTGACCCAAGCAGTTCAGAAACTACAGGAAGGTTATCTGCAACTAACGGATAAGTTGCAACACCTGTCAGAGTCACCTGCTCATGAACAAACCTCTGCGGCTCCCTTGATGATGTTCCCGCCTCCAGAACCCCGAGTTCCCATTCCAGAGCGATTCTTCGGAGACCGTAAAAAGTTCAGATCATTCAAGACTGCCTGTCTATTGTACCTAGCCCTGCAACCCCGGACTTTTGCTTTAGAGACTGTTAAAGTCGGGTTCCTCATCTCTTTGCTGTCCGATGAACCTCAGGCCTGGGCCCATAACTTATGGGAACAAAAGAGCCCAGTCATTTGCACGGTGGATGCATTCCTGGCAGCTATGGCACAGCTTTACGAAGATCCCCAGCGTACTGCCACCGCTGAAGCCGCTCTGCACTCTCTGCAGCAGGGTGGGCGACCAGTAGAGGACTATACCCTGGACTTCCGGCGGTGGTCCGCAGACACAGCCTGGAATGAGGCAGCTTTACTACACCAGTTCCGTCTAGGACTCTCCGAATCCCTCAAGGACGAGTTGGCCAGGATCGAGATTCCCACTACACTTGAGGGTCTCATCCAATTATCCATCCAACTGGATCGACGTTTGCGGGAGAGACAGTCCGAACGATCACGAACCTGCAGACCCGCCAGTACACCCACCTTTGGATCAGTTCCCAAGCAGATTGGCCTGTTACGTTCCGCACTAACTCCTGATGAAAGACGTCATCGTATCCTAGCCAATCTTTGCCTCTATTGTGGAGGAAATGGACATTTTCTATGCAACTGTCCCAGGAAGTTCAAGAAGCCACCTACCTACTCTCCAGCATATTTCCAGGTTTCTGGGACTTCTCCCTCACAACTCGTTCTTCCCATTTCACTGCAGTTGGGAGAAGAAGAGGTCCGGCTCCAGGCTATAATCGACTCTGGAGCATGCAGTTGCTTCATGGACTTGAACCTGGCAAGGAACCTTAGGTTGCCCCTCCTCCACAAGAAACGGGGTCTGGAAGTCCGTTTAGCAGATGGCACCCTACCTAACTCGGGCCTTGTTACTCAAGAGACTTCTCCTCTCCTTATTACCTCTCCCGATGGCCATCGGGAATTCATACGTTTTGACGTTTTGAGTTCACCTATGTCTCCAATTATCTTGGGTATCCCTTGGCTCCAAGCCCATAACCCCCAGATCGATTGGATTAAGAAGGAAGTCCTGTTCACTTCCCCCTATTGCCAACAACATTGCCTCATCCCTGAATCCAGAGATACCACCAGTTGTCTGACAGTCCAGTCGGTATCCTCCACCAACCAGGATGTACCCCAGGCGTACCATGAATTCCTGGACGTTTTTGATAAGAAAAAGGCAGAGGTTCTACCACCACATCGGCCATATGATTGTCCTATCGAGCTGCTTCCAGGGGCCGAAGTTCCATTTGGACGTATATTCCCCCTCTCTGAAGTGGAATTGGGGACACTACGACAGTACATAGATGAAAATTTGGCAAAGGGCTTCATTCGTCCATCTTCTTCTCCTGCCGGTGCCGGCATTTTCTTTGTCGAGAAAAAAGATAAGACTCTAAGACCATGTGTGGACTATAGGGAATTAAATAAAATCACCATAAAGAACCGATATCCACTCCCACTGGTCCCCGAACTCTTCCAGAGACTTCGTTCAGCTCAAGTGTTCACCAAACTCGACCTCCGTGGTGCCTACAACCTCGTTCGCATCCGTGAGGGCGATGAGTGGAAGACGGCATTCAGAACGAGGTTTGGGCACTTTGAGTATTTGGTGATGCCGTTTGGGCTCTGTAATGCCCCGGCTACTTTCCAGCACTTCATAAACAACATCTTCCGGGAATATCTTGACTACTTCGTCATCATCTATCTGGATGACATCCTTATCTTCTCAACCACCTTGGAGCTCCATCGGACTCACGTAAAGACAGTATTACTCACACTAAGAAAACACGGACTTTACGCAAAAGCAGAAAAGTGTGACTTTGAAAAGAAATCCATACAATTCCTAGGGCTCATCATCTCTACCGGTGGTGTAGCTATGGATCCACAGAAAGTGCAGGCAATCCTAGACTGGCCAACTCCGTCAGACAAGAAGGGTGTACAAAGGTTTGTAGGGTTTGCAAACTTCTATAGAAGGTTTATAAGGAACTTTTCTTCCATCATCTCGCCCATAACCCAAGTAACCCGCCAACATGTTCGCTTCCTGTGGTCCTCCGAAGCCCAATCTGCCTTTGAGAAACTGAAGTCTTTGTTTACTTCTGCACCAATTCTTCGACACCCCGATCCTGCCCTGCCCTATATTTTAGAGGTTGATGCCTCAGAGGTAGCTACAGGAGCAGTACTTTCACAGCGCCTGGGACCCAAGTCGCTGCTGCACCCTGTGGCCTTCTCCTCCCGGAAAATGAGCCAACCCGAGAGGAATTACGACGTAGGTGATCGTGAGCTTCTGGCCATTAAGACAGCCTTAGAAGAGTGGAGATACCTTCTTGAGGGAGCCACACACCCAATAATGATATTCACCGATCACAGAAACCTCGAGTACCTCCGCACTGCCAAACGCCTGAGACCCCGTCAAGCTCGCTGGGCTCTGTTCTTTTCACGATTCAACTTTCACATCACCTACCGCCCTGGCTCCAAGAACGGCAAGGCCGATGTTTTATCCCGAATGTTTCCTGATACCCCAGAAGAAACAACATCCAGTACAATCTTGTCTCCACAGAACTTCCTTTTGATTCAACCTGATCTAAGGTCTTCTCTTGAACAGGCCTCCTGCCAATGCCAGGAACCAGAGACTTCCTCTTTAAGAAGCCAGGGGGGGTATCTCTGGTATCAGGACAAGATCTTTGTCCCACAACAAGCAAGAATCCAGGTCTTACAAACTTTACATGATCATCAACTTGCTGGCCACTTCGGTGTACGGAAAACTATAGATCTTGTTCAGCGATCCTTTTGGTGGCCTACCTTGAAAATTGATTGCAAAAAGTATGTAAGCTCCTGCACTACCTGCCAGCGAAACAAGGGGTCCAACATTAAGTCTTGGGGTCTGCTACGTCCTTTGCCGGTACCAGAACAACCATGGAGGAATATATCTATGGACTTCATAGTAGAGCTGCCACCCTCTGAAAGATTCACAACGATTCTAGTTGTTGTAGACCGTCTGTCCAAGATGTCACACTTCGTGCCTATGATAGGTACTCCTTCAGCTGCAGACACAGCAAAGGCCTTCATAAGAGAGATAGTCAGACTTCACGGCCTTCCTGACAGCATTGTGTCTGATAGAGGGGTCCAATTTACTTCCCGATTTTGGAAAGAGCTCTGCAAAGTTTTGTCTATTGAAGTTTGCCTATCCTCTGCCTATCATCCCCAGAGCAACGGTCAGACTGAAAGGACTAATCAGACCATAGAACAATATTTACGCTGTTTTTGCTCCACTTCCCAGGATGACTGGTACTTGATACTCCCCTGTGCGGAATTCACATACAATAACTCAGTACACTCAACCACCGATCAATCACCGTTTTGGGCCAACTATGGGTTCCATCCTTCATTTCTACCTAATGTCATTCCAGAGACCTCAGTTCCAGCAGTTCAAGACAGGATAAAATCCATTCAGACTAACTTTCAAACTCTCCGGTTAACCATGCAAAAGGCCCAAGAGGACTACAAGGAACAATATGACAAAAAGAGGGGGGAGAGTCCTAGCTTTAAGGTTGGAGATGAGGTTTGGCTCTCCTCGGCAAATCTTAAACTTCCTTGTCCCTCCCGGAAATTGGGACCAAGATTTATTGGCCCATTCAAGATTAGACGGGAGATTAATCCAGTAGCCTTTGAACTGTTACTCCCGAGTTCTTATAAAGTGCACCCTGTGTTTCATGTCTCCTTACTTAAAGCTGTTATCTCTAGTCCTTTTTCAGGAAGGAAAGAAGATCCTCCACCTCCAGTTTCTGTGGGAGATGAAACAGAGTATGAAGTTGAGGCCATCCTGGACTGCTGCCGGAGAGGTAGGATCATTCAATTTCTTATAAAGTGGAAGGGTTACCCAGCAGAAGAAAGTTCTTGGGAACCTGCAGCCAATATACATGCTCCTAGACTTTTGCAGAGATTCCGAGTTCGTTACCCCGAAAGATGGGCCAGGTTGGGCATCCGGAGGTTGCCCCTTGGGGGGGGGCAATGTCAGGGAAATGGCCGTGTTATGGGCAATTCCGCCAGTAACCGTCATGGTGGCAGGCGAGTCTAGTGAGCACGCCCTGATCTTGCAGGCACACCCCTCTGGCCTATTTAAACCTGCCACTGACACTTGCAGTTTGCTGGATTATCAAACAGCTCCTGTGTTCCTGTGCCTTGTAAACTCTGAAGACCTCTGCTTGACCTCTGCCCGGCTTGACCAGTGTTCCTGTTTATCTCCTCGCTCTGACCCCGGCTTGGCTGACTACTCTCCGATCTTCTGCCCTCTGTGTATGACCCGGCTTGTTCCTGTACTTCTCTCGGACTGTCTTTTGGTATCTGATCCCTGGCCTGGCTGCGGACCCTGTTCCTGGTTTACCCTGTTGTTACCGTTCAAGACTTCTCTCCGCACGGCTGCCACAACGCACTCTAGCTACTTACAGCCAACCAGCCAGCTTGCAGTATTCCTGGCAACCCGTGCACCTCTGTGCATCGCATTCCCTGTACCCAAATCCAGGGACGTGCTGCACTCAGCCGCAAGGGGCGCCCTCTCAGCAACCCGGCCTCACACTACAGACTTGACAGCGCTGCTTGGCCAAAAACTGGAGACTGCCATCTCCAGGTATACAGGAAGAAAATCAGGTCTTCTGCCCCAAGATCAAAGGTCCAGATGCCAGAGGGGGCAACCATCAGAGGAGCGCCAAACAGGTATTGGGATTTCGGAGGCTTTCGCCCATCCAAGGACTCCAGAAGGGGTTGGAGGGGTACACCGTCAACCTTCATAAAATCACAGAGAGCTAAGTTCCCTGGGGCTCCCTCAGATACCCAGAAGACCTTTTAACGCCAGGCCCGCCCAAGAGACAGTTGGAGCCAGGCGGCTCAAAGTGACCCGTTTCTGGAAAGACCACGGTCAAAAATGGTGGATTCAGTCCACAGTGGTGCAAGGCCATTTTTGGCTCAAAGTGACCTGTTTCTGGAAAAACCACTGTCAAAAATGGTGGATTCAGTCCACAGTGGTGCAAGGCCATTATTGGCTGTTCAAACGGCAGCCTCTAGAACAACCTCAAGAGGCTGAATCAATTTTTTCTGGTAGAGAGACTCAAGATGGAGTCTCTCCATTACCATAATCCAGGTTATTCAACCAGGAGACTGGAGGATTTCAGTGGACTTGCAGGATGCCTACCAGCATGTCCTGATCCTTCAGTCATACCAGCAGTTCCTCAGATTTGTGTTGGGGGACAGGTATTACCAGACTCACCTGGAACCTACACAGAATATGCCCAATTCAATACTCAGGCAGCCACAGTTTCTTTGCCACTTCAGAAACTCCCCAAAATCAGGGAGAAGTTCCAACAGGCATTGGCTGCACCAGTGATGTCAGCATTCCAGTGCATGAGTCCTATAGGGACGATGGCTTCATGTAGCCCAATGATCCTCTAGGCTCACTGGAAACTCTGAGTTTTCCAACAAGACTTCCTGATGCAGTGGAAGAGAGTTTGTCTAGTCCAGCCAATCAGGATTATCAGCTGGAGGCGCCAGAGACTCTGGTGGTAGACTAATTTAGAAGTGCTAAACAGCATCGTTCATTAGGGCCGCAGCCATGGATCATTGTTAACACAGATGCCAGCGCAGCAGGGTGGGGTGCAACCTGCGAACAACTCAAGATCCAGGGCAGAGGGGAAATTCCCAGTCAGGGCCTAGTTTCCAATATTCTAGAACTTCAAGCAGCATTCATGGCCTTGGCCACCTTGCTGCCTCACATACAGGGTCACCCCCGTCTGGACAACACAGCAGCAGTGTCCTACGTACAGTGACAAGGCGGGACGCACAGCCAATTCCTCTTGAAAGAGGGGGAACTGATCATGACATTGGCACAACAATGTCTCCCAGATTTGAGGGCCATATATCTTCCAGGGTGTCAGGACTTGGAAGCGGATCGCCTATCCAGACAATTTAAGGATCCCAACGAATGGTCCCTTCACCCTGAAGTGTTCAAACAGATTATCCACGAGTGCGGGTGTCTGCAACTGGATCTTTTTGCCTCATCAACCAACTGCAAGGTAAGCTGGTTCCTATCACGCTACCCTCATCCATTAGCGGAGGGGGACAGACGCCTTGACCCTAACTTGGGTTGTGCAACTGACCTATGCCTTCCCTCCAGTTTCTTTAATCCTGAAATTCCTGAGAAGATTGTTGACAGAGAATTTGACGGTCATTGCAGTATTACCTTACTGGCCTCCCAGACCACGGTTCTCTCTGGCAATGGATCTCAGCATGTGCACACCGATCACTCTGCCGGCGACTCCTCCTCTCCTGTCGCAAGGAGATATCCTACACCTGCAACCATCACAACTTAGTGGCCTGGAAATTGAAGGGCAGGGGTTACAAGAGTTAAGATGGTCTCCAGAGGTTATTAGAACTTTGCAGAGTTCCAAAAAGGGGTCAACCAATGCCATCTACTCCAGAATATGGAATAGGTTAACAAGCTTTGCAGCTGGACGTCAATTTGACCCTAGTGATCAAATCCTGTCTTTCCTGCAATCCGGATTGGATTTGGGGCTCAGCCTAAGTTCGCTTAAGGTGCAAATTTCAGCCACCTCGGCTTTTACCCAATAAAAATGGGCAGCAACCCTGCTGGTGGAATACATATACTACGCCCTCCCAAGAGAAAGTCAAAAAAACTGTTCATTATGGGATATCACATCACCTTAAAAATGGCTTTCCTAATAGCCATAACTTCAGAGGGAAGGGTGTCGGAACTCCAAGAATTTGGGGCAGCCAAACCTTATTCCATGTTCTTCCCAGACAGGGTTGTGCTGACACCATTGGATCACTTTGTCCCAAAAGTGGCATTGATATTTTATCTCTCCAGTGAATGAGTGCTTCCAGCCTTGCCAGTGGAATCAGATGCTGATCTGCATGACCTGGACATTCTAAAAGTCCTCAAAGCCTATCTCCAGGCTACTTCTGCATTTAGATGTTCTGACAGACTTTTCATTATACCTACTGGAAAATTTAAAGGGAAAGAGGCATTAGCCAGAACCACCTCGACCTGGATAGTAAACACTATTCACCGGGCATATAGAGTGGCCGGGAAGGATCCTCCGGAGGTGGTTAGAGATCACTCAACCATGACGATGTCTTCTTCATGGGCAGGAGTGTCTCTGGACAGACTGCAAAGCGACTAGCTGGTCATCACATCATATGTTCTTAAAACACTACAGGGTGGATCCAACAGCTCTTACTACAGTAGAGTTTGGGAGGAAAATTATCCAAGCTTTTATGTCTCTTGTCAAATAAAGACCAAGTTTGTAGCATTAAACCCTCCCTCTCAAAAGCTCATTATTTATAATATGTATATTACCATGTTGGCGTCAGGAAAATGGAAAATTGTATCAAATACCCTAATTTTCCTTTCCTGATGCCAATACATGGCAGCATACGCACCCTCCCTCTGATCTTTGTGCTTTATACAGAGAATGGGGGAGGTAGCTCTCAGTCAGACTTTTATAGAGCTAAACAGGTCCCGTGGGTGGATATAGGGGAGGAGCGGAGCTATCATATGTATGCTGCCATGTATAGGCGTCAGGAAAGGAAAATTACAGTAAGTATTTTATACAATTTTCCATTTTCATAATGAATTCTGCTAGGGCAACTTTTACTTAACTGCTTCCAGACCAGTCGCCGCAGTTATACTGCGGCAGGTTGGCTCCCCTGCGCAAGCCGTCATAGCTGTACAGCGGCTCTTTAAGACCTCCGGCAGCGCGCGCGCCCGAAGCGTATCCCCAGACCTGAAGCGATTGCCTCGCAATTGCTCGTAACAGAAAGAGAACGAGGATGTGTCTGTGTAAACACACAAATCCTGGTTCTCTCAGGGGAGAGGAGACAGATTGTGTGTTCATACTAAGTATGAACACCAATCTCTCTCCTTCCCTAGTCAGTCCCATCCCCCCTACAGCTAGAACACACCCAGGAAACACAGTTAAATCCTTGATCGCCCCCTAGTGTTAACCCCTTCCCTGCCAGTGTCATTTATACAGTAATCAGTGCATTTTTATAGCACTGATCGCTGTATAAATGTCACTGGTTCCAAAAATGTGTCAAAAGTATCTGATTTGTCCACCGCAATATTGCAGTCCCGATAAAAATCACTATCACCTATTTATAGACGCTATAACTTTTGCACAAACCAATCAAAAGAGGCTTATTGCAATTTTTTTTTGCCAAAAATATGTAGAAGAATACATATCGGCCTAAACTGAGGAAAAAAGGTTTTTATTTTTTTTTTAAATTTGGGATATTTATCATAGCAAAAAGTAAAAGATATTAGGGTTGATTTACTAAAGGCAACTCCACTTTGCACAACAAGTGTACTGCAAGTGCACTTGAAAGTGCACTTAAAGTGCACTTGGAAGTGTAGTCACTGTAGATCTGAGGGGGGCATGCAAGGGAAATAAACAGCATTTTAGCTTGCACATGATTGGATGATAAAGTCAGCAGACCTTCCCCTCATTTCAGATCTTTCCCTCAGATCTTCAGCGTCACACGACCGCTCAATTGTCAGTTAAAGCGACGCAGTGCCGTATCGCAAAAAATGACTTGGTCATTGAGCAGCCAAATTTTCCGGGGCTGAAGTAGTTAAATAACATGTCTTGAAAAGTGAAATCTTCCAAAGCAAACTAGTACCATTACTCTGCACAGGCATCCAAACTGGTAAATTGCAGCAATGCCACAACAGGGGTATGCATTCAGGTAAAGAAAAATAAAACGCTTGCATTTAGTACCATATTTTTGTTGCCTGGGCAGTAGGTTTATTGTTCAAGTTTCATTTGTATTGAGGCTGTTTTAACTAAAGAATGTGGAATTTATTTTGCAAAGTGAAGCAAACTTGTGTTTGCATTAAAGCAGAACTATAGGCAAAACTTTTTATTTTATTTTGAATAGAGTAAGGGAGGGAACGCCTGTCAGATTTTTTTTCGCCATCTGTGTTCCATTGGGGAGATTTCCCTTTCCTTCTTGTCCCATAGACCAGTGTTTCTCAACTCCAGTCCTCAAGGCGCCCCAACAGGTCATGTTTTCAGGATTTCCCTCAGATGAAATGGCTGTGGTAATTACTAAGGCAGTGAAACTGATCAAATCACCTGTGCAAAATAATGGAAATCCTGAAAACATGACCTGTTGGGGCGCCTTGAGGGCTGGAGTTGAGAAACACTGCCATAGACAAACAGGAAGGGAGAGGAAATCCCTGCAAATTAAGGGAACTCCTTCAGGACCCCCAGGTCACCATAACTAGTGTCCCTATTGAAAGATTTCCCCTCTATCACCTTTCTGGGGTCAACCCAAAATTTGTGATTTTCTTTAACTTCTACTTTCAATGATAATGGTATACAGGACAATCTCCTTAATAGGGGCACAGACAGCAATAAAAACCTAATAGGTGTTCTAATCCATCTCCACTCCATCCAAAACAAAAATAAAAGTTTTGCCTTTAGTTGTACTTTTAATATATCTTCTGTAAATCAGCAATGTTGTGTCAGTCAACAAAACTGTACCCTTTTCTCCCTTTTTCAGCAGCCAGCACATACATTCCTGTTTCAAAATATAAATGCCAGTTCATATAGTATGAGAATGGAAGATGACGTAGAAAGATAACACCAAAAAGGTAGATACAATCCAGGATGCTCGGAAAACATATCCACTACGTGCATCCTTTTTAGTGCCTCCACCACCGTATATACAGGCCGCTCATCTCAAACTGTGGACCTCTGTATTAACAGATAGGTCAATCAGGCTTTTCCCACAAGGGTAATTAAGGGTGATAATTGCCTCTAGGGGGATCCAATAATCGAGATCCAGCCCCTTCACAGCAGCAGCAGAATGACACTCTCATAAGCAGTAGATAGGAACGTGGTGACCATGGAAAATCAATAAGATAAACAGTGCTCTCTGACTATTAACATATTTTATTCATATAAAAAGGTTACTCACAAACGAAGCACTGATAACCTAGTGCTAGGATGTACATCACACGTCTCATCGAGACAGAGAAAGGTGGCTGCAATGATGTCACCGAGTCCTCCCACATGTGTATCGTCTCAGTGGGCGGGACTTTCTCAGCGATTACAGAGGCTCGCGTGTCAGCTTCCTTATATACACGCCACCTTGTGTAATTAGCATCCGGATCCTGCCTCCTCATTGCGTACATTGCCATTGCAACAGAGACGCCCACGAGGCCAACCACGTTGTAACATGACCAGCACACTAATCCTGCTCTGCAGAGAGGGCACCAGAGTCAGGCAGCATACTGCAAGGCAAACACAGTGTCCCCCTCTAGCCAGGCACACCATTACAACGGAGGCAAGGATATAATGAGATCAGAACCATGATCAATTAATTGTATAACTGCCTACCTATATAAAATTAAACACCATGGCAGTCACCCTTCATAAACATTCAATAGATGCTTATGACATTCAAATAAAAATTGTATGTGAATCCAGTGGTAACCACCCATTAAACATTAGCTAAATTTAATGATCTGAGATGAAGCAATTGTCAGGTCAAAGTCAACATTCAAACCTGTGGGTACCCCTACCTTGGTCTCATACACCCAAAAAGACTTGCGGCGGCTCAATTGCCAAATATAGTTACCTCCCCTCCAGTGATTGGTCACTTTCTCAACCCCCCCCAGAATTTTAACTTTGTGGGGTTATGATTGTGAAACAATTGGAAATGTTTGGAGACATTATGCGTTATGAGACCCTTTTTAATGTTGTTCACATGCTCTCCAATGCTCACTTGCAGGGGTCTTGAGGTCCTCTCCACATACTGCAGGCCACATTCGCATTCTTACATGTACATGACTCCTGCCGTACTACATGTTATCAATTCTTTGATTTGGTAATGTTTATTGGTGGCAGACGCAACAAACTCTTTCTGTTTTTTTAAATTGCCCCTAACCTGCTTACAGGCAGGGTAACGGCCGCATGCATGAAAACCTGTTAGGAAGTTAAATATCCTATTCTCAAAATGGACTGGAGGGTCAATTGCTCCTGGGGCTAATTTTTCCCTTAGGGAGGGAGCTTTCCTATATTTAAATTGCGCTCAGGTAGTAATGGGCCCTAAACTCTATCTTGCTTTAAAATGGGCCAGTGCTTTTGAACAATTCTTTCAAATTTCCTATGTTGGACAATAAAATCTAAGATCATTCTCATATTCACAGCTGAATTCTGACCGACCTTTAGAAGTATTGGATACCAATGCCTTCCTATACAGATTACGAACTGTTTCAATCTCTCTGTTCAAAGCAAGCCTGTCATACACCTTCTGAAGGAACCGAGTTGACAGAACTTGGGACTGAGAGATATAATCCCCCTCATATGAACAATTTTGCCTTAAGCGTATAAATTGTTCCCTGGGGATATTACAAAGCCACCTACTGTAGTGACAACTCCCCAATGGGGTCAAATAATTATGGCCTGTGGGTTTAAAATGATTGATCATCTTGACCCGATCTCCATATTTAGATATGTCTAAATCTAGGAAGACCGTTCGGTCAACACTGATATTCCAAGTTAAAACTATATTCTTAATGTTAGTGTTGAGTTTATGCATAAATATATCCAAGCTTGACTTGTTTCCTTCCCATATCGGTCGGTTCTTGAAAATAGCTTCTTCCTCCCAGTGTGCCATGAAGAGGTTGGCTACACTATTTTTTAGAACACCATGTTCTAAAATATAGGCTGGTATGCAGAGGTTAAAGAAAAGTTACCATATTGAAGAATCACAGGAATCACAGCAAAGTTTGAAAACCAGTACATTTTCAGTAAATACATATAGAGTAAACATGTTTTTAAAATATTTCCCTAAAGACTTTCTTTCTAGGCACTTAGTGAATTCATCATAGATTTACAATATACAGCGATTTTCAGTATAATAATGCCAACAATATGTGGGAGTTGATGACACACTAGATTCAAACAGAGCAAACCACTAATATTAACTTTGATAAGTACATTCCAATATGCAACATTTATCCTTAAAGTGCACCTGTGATCATGAAAAGCAAAACAAGCTAAAGGCAGAATTGAGTACAGTATGAAAGAAGCTCACTGTACATGCCATTTTCCCCTTTTCATAGCAAAATAGTACCAAAGTCTGCAAACAGCAACCCACTTTCCCTGTGCAGTCAATTGCTGTGTAGTGAGTGGCTCGCATATCCACTCCAAGTAGCAGTTGTTCCCTGAAACTATCATAGGTGATTACTATCATTGTGATACTATCTTGCTTTGAAAATGGCTATAGGTGTGTGCAGCCTATTGCATTAGGTGCATCCAAAAGCTCAAACACACATGCGTGTGTGTGTGTGTTTACAAATATATGGTCTTGGCACATTGACCTCCCTGCTGCCACACAGAGCGATAATGCTATTGTGCACTAGGTGATTAGGGTATGCCCAGGCACATCCGACACACCCTGCGTGCAAGCCTATGAAAAGGGCACAAACTACTGTTTTACTTAAAGTGATACTAAAGTCTTGTTTTTTTTCCTTTATAAAAAACAAACATGTTATACTGACCTGCTCTGTGAAATGGTTTTGCACAGAGCAGCCCGGATCCTCCTCTTCTCAGGTCCCTCACTGGTGCTCCTGGCCCCTCTCTCCTGTAGAGTGCCCCCACAGAAAGCAGCTTGCTATGGGGGCACCTGAGCCAAGCCGCAGCTCCCTCTGTCAATGCAGAGACGGAGCCACAGTTGGGCCCCATCCCCCCTCTCTCCTGATTGGCTAACAGACTTTGATTGACAGCCATGGGAGCCAATGGCACCACTGCTGTGTCTCAGCCAATCAGGAAGGAGAGTCCTGGACGCCCGAGGCACTCGTGTACATCACTGGATAGTGATGGGCTCAGGTAAGTATTAGGGGGGCTGAGATGTGCTGCTTCACACAGACTTTTTTTATCTTAAAGTGGTTGTATACCTTTTTTGTTAACTTTTACCTACAGGTAAGCCTATAATAAGGCTATATATATATATATATATATATATATATATATATATATATTCCCCTCGCAATGAGCCGCTGAATGCAGTGGCGCATGCGCACAGGGGATTCTCGGCTGACAGCCCGGCAAACTCCGGAGCTTGCCAGACTGAAGTCTCCCGCACGCGCGGGAGTGACGCGCTGTGAGTGGCCGGAGCCGTGATACCCGGAAGACACGCCGAGGGGAGATGTCAGCTCCCTCGGCGTGGACAGGATGAGATGTCGGCGCCTCGTTCTAAGGTAAGTATCTCGTAATGAGCTAGTATGCGGTGCATACTAGCTCATTATGCCTTTTCCCTTGTAGGTATAGGAAAAAAACAAAAAAAAAACGCGGGTATACAACCGCTTTAATGCATAGAATAGATTAAGATAAAAAAACCCCTCTGCCTTTACAACCACTTTAAGTGTCTGCTCTAGCCTGCTTTAAGTTTGTGGTCAGAGGTACACTTTAAGACCTGAAATTACTTTAGCTACTAATAATAGCAGATGTCTTACATATATTTTGCACAAGACCGAGCTTGATTTAGAGGTGGTATTATTAATTCTTAAATCTTTTTATTACCATTTTACTCATTTTTCTTTGGAGGTTTTTCATGTTTTATTGTGGCACATTTATGTGGGTTGCTGTTCCTAGAGTATATTGATATACTCTCACATGCCAATTGCTGTTACAAATGATGAAATAAAAAGATTAAATAATGAGAAATAAGAGGCATTGTCACTTTTACCAGAATCATTCAGATGATATTATTACAGGAGGATTGTACACAACACTGATAGCTGGAAACTGTGTTACCTTTACAAACAAAACAATTCACAACAGTAATATTAAATTGGAGTCAAATATTACATTCTAGTGGGTTTTAAGGCATACTGTAATATGGATGGAAAAAACAGTAATTACAGTATTGCATGGAAAGTAAAAATGTGTCATCATTCAGCCAGATGCACATTTTCCAGCTATCCTGACAGTTTGAAATTGAAATTTTCTGTGAACTTATACCGAAGAATATTTAAATATATATTCTGGTATCATCTTCAATTTCCACACCTTTCGGCGGCCATCTAAAGCTGCACTAAAAAATACCATACAATGCTTGGGGCTAAAATGTAGCCATTAACAGGTCTGTTACATTCAGCAGTATTCAGACATCACACTTTGAGCTCATAGGAAAGACAGCTGCCATGGTATCCACCATGCACATACTTGTCTCAAGTCTGGATAAGTATGACAGCCCAGGAGCTTGCACCTACAGTAACAAGTCAGCAATGGCTGCTTCCATTTTGTAGCCTGTCTCTTTTTTTCATAAAATATAACTCTGGCTTTCGTGGAATAATCCAACAGGCAGTGGGACTATTCAGTCTGGTGCTGTCCTCTGCAGTACCTCTTTTTTTGACACTAGGGGTTGATTTACTAAAGGCAAATCGGCTGTTCACTTTGCAAGGGAAGCTGTACTTTTTAGTGAAGCTTAGTGAATGACGTGAAGCGCTGCTCACTTCTATCATCCAATCATGTGTGTAGCGCCCCCTGGGTTTACTGGGAGCAAAGAGGTACCTCCAGAGACAGGGGGGCAAGCTTACATTCACCCCAGGGCTGAGTCCAAGGCTATAATGGGAAGTTAGAACATAATTTGGGCGCCAGTCACTTTATATATTTGCAATTCTTTAATAAGGAACTTGAAAGAAGTAGTAGGAGAGAGGGTTAGGGGACGTTTCAGATACCATTTGCAGATCACTTACAGACTCCTTGAATACAAAAGTAAAACAGCTTTCTCTTTAGCAGACCTTGACTACCTGGATAGGCCTCTCACACAGACCTAGCAGCCAGTAGAACTCCTGGACAAGCCTCTCTCACAGACTTAGCAGCCAGGAGCTAGTTACCATGGTCTAGATTGTAGAATAGGAATCAGCTTCACAGTGTCAGTACCTTTAGGCCCCTTTCACACGTGCGGACAGTATGTCCGTATTTCATCCATCCGTTTTCGGATGAAACACGGACATACATGCATCCCTATGGGATAGCAGGTGTCAGCGGATGTACATCCGCTGACACCCGATATCATCCGTCCCCGCTATGGTCCGATTCTGCAGAAAATCCTATTTTTCTATCCATCTGCAGAGCGGATCTGATGAACATGGACAGACGGTCCGTGTTCATCCGATCCCCCCATAGGGGAGAGCGGAGATCTGACAGGGCGGTCCCTGCACAGCGTGCAGGGACCGCCCTGTCATCCGCCGGCTCAGCGGGGATCAGTGGAGCAAGCAGATGTTCACAGGGCGGATCATCATGGATCAGTCCCGTGTGAAAGGACCCTAAAGCCATCCAGCAACACTGTAAGAGTAGTTTAAGGTATGGGTGCGTCCTCCAAATGAGTTACCAGGCCCTCCTGGGAGACCAGCCTTCATCCTGGCTCTCTCCAGCCATGGTCCTCCCCTGGATCTCCTCAGCTTGGCTCGGCTTCTTCCACACAGGCAAGACAGCCTAAGGACTACCTCAGGATTAGTAGGCCCCAGACAGGCTTCTGGGCCTAGTTGCAGAGCTCACAGCAACACATCCTAGGGCCAGGGGGGCCTGAGGTAATAAAATTGAGAGCACATGGCTCTGCTCAATAAATACCCCCTTCCCAGAATGCACAGTGGCCGAGAGCCTTCTACTGGACTGTTCTGGAAAAAGAATAATCATTAAATAACTTAACCTACTTGTAATTCTCATACTGGCGTGTGGTACCAATGACACCTACTGGCAGTGAGAAATGCACAACTCAGTTAAAGTGGATGTAAACCAGAATTTCTTTTTTTTTTAATGTCATAATGTAGAGTATAAGATTTCCTATCATTTGAGCCCAGTCTTGCCACAAAGAGTTAATCCAGCTCTGAGCAATCCTCTTTTATTGTTCAGTGAGATAAATCTTGACAAACAGAGAAAAACTGTCAAATCCTCCCCCTTGCTGTGAGCGACAGGTGATTCACATATCTCGTGCACTAGCCTAAGACATGCATTATTTTTTAATCCCCCCCCCCACACTCCTTTCTTCAGCAGCACTGCAAGGATTGGCTGTTCCACACCTCACCATGATTTGGCATGCTGAAGTCATGTGGTTACTTTCCTGTCTTTTCACTGGATGTTAGAGATCATAGTAGAAGTTCAATGTAAGAAATACACAGGAGAAAATGCATATTGACAAGGGGAGTGTAGAGGTGGGCGGGGAGTTTACTGACATCACGACTCCACCCACCGAGCTCCAGACAACAGACCCACCCACAGAATCTGCAGTTTTTCAGCTCTCATAACAGACAGAGGGGAGACATTTGACAGGTAAAGATAAATGCAGGAGACATGTATAACCTTATAGATAACCCCTATGGCAGTAGTTTAGAAAGGATGACATTGAGTTTAATCCACTTTAAGTCTAGAGCAGAACCAAATAAACTATACAATCAAATCTGAGCTGTTTAGAGCTCAGCCAAAAACTACACTACAATTTACACTATAACCCCAATTTTGGGAACAGGGGGCTACATGTGCAAGCAAAAATGCAGTTTTTTTTCTTTGCACATGATTGAGTAAAGAATCAAAGTAAAACTGCAAAGTAAAATCTCAATACATTCACTAAGTTCTGAGACCAACTTTTTTTTGAAGTGCAACTTCACTTGCAAAGCGAACAGCCTAAAGCGCAAAGTGAGTGTAGCACCCTGGAGCTTAGGCAGGGTTGCTCCTCACAAATTTACTTGCCAGTAGTAGTTATCCTGGTTGATTGTTAGAGATCTGTTAATTTCTCCCTAAGTTTGGCCTTGTTGCACTTGTCTCTTCTACCACTAGGTGGCTGGGTACTTGGTGGTACTAGATATGAGAAGGGCAACCCAAGGTCAGGTTATGGGTATATGAGGTATCTCAGCCAATGGACAGGGGTTTTTTGGATCCCTTGGCCTGCTTGGAGACCCTATATATTTGGGTAGAGTCAGGTGGACGTGTGTCGTATTGCCCCGGGCTGCTAGGCTGGAGATTGGGCCTATACCGGGGGGCATCTGGCTGCTAGGCTGTCTGAGGGCCTATCCAGAAGCAAGAGAGCAGTGCAGGGTTGGGACTGCGGCTTGCAGCCCAACCAGAATTGACGGTTCTGCCGGCTGGAAAACCTGTCATGGTCGGAGGTAGAGGGGAAGCTGTTGCAACTAAGGAACCATCCGCCTTATTACCGGGGACCACAATGAGTAACTGGAGCAAGTACCAGAGCAGCATTCTCACCGCCACGGTGGAGAATCGGGAAACTTCAGGCGGTGATCAAGTCAGGGACCCAGCCAGCGGAGGTGACGCTTGCAGAGCAGCCTTGTGTGCCAAGCCGGAGACCGAGCAGGCCAGTGGGGTGAAGCTTGAGAAGTATTGAGAATGCCAAGCTAAGGACCTAGCAGAGAGGCGGGGGTGATGCTTGAGGAAGATACCACCATCAAGATTGCAGGAGCTCAAGAGATTTAGTGGCAGTGAATTAGTGGGTCTAGTGAGAGACTGCGAGCTCAGAGTGCTGAAGAGCTACAAGGAGAAGTTGTAGAGAAAGTGAAGGAACTGTTACGCTTTGTGTTAGGAACTGTTAAAGACTGTTTCCGTAGGAGACAGCATCCCTGCATGTGCGGATGTGGTGTCTTTCCCTTAAGGCCTTTCCCTGCACAGCTGTCCTCCTATTAAAGTCTTGGAGCCTGCTAATTAAACTTGCAGCTATTTAAGGGTGTCATGGCCCTAACCCCCTTTCCCCCATAAAAGTTTTACAAAGAATTGTATTAATAACCATAGTAATTTCACAGCTTAACAGCATAGAGAATACATCATGAATGAACAGTACAAGAGGTTTAGCATCTTGTGACTAAAATAAGAATGCTAGTAAATCCAAGAAAAACAAAATAAAAATAAAAAAGAGAGAGGTTGAAAACAATTGTAAGTTGGAAACATGAAGGTGATTAGACACGCTAAGGTCCCAGGAATGCCCGTACGACCCTGTCCGATATTTAGCAATTACTAGGTAGAAGAGTCTATCTTAACGGGGGCCTAACTGTGAATAGTCCTGGGTATCTGTCCATGTAATCAACTCATCCATGACTATGCCCGGTGGCCTGATGGATTCTTAGAAAAGACTGAGAAGTAAGAGTACTGAGAGGGGGGTTAAAGAAGAAGCAGGGTCTGAGATTAGCAAAGAAGGGGAGGGTCAAGAGGAGGGGGAGAAAGGGGGGGTCCTCTCAGTGAGGAGCAAGACCGCATTAGATCCGAAGAAGGGTGGTGTCAAATCTAGTGGGTTTAGTATACTCAACCCAGGGCCGCCATACCCGTAGGAACTTATCATGGGTGTCCAATAGGACAACAGTCAGCGTTTTGTTAACCATTATGTCGTCCATGTGGTTTTTAACTACCTCAAAGCTTAGAACTGGTGTCTTCCATACCATTGCTATCATCAGTTTGGTTGCAGTAAAGAGATGCAGAGCCACTTGGCTCTCCGGGTGAAGCAGTTCTGCGATCGGGTTGCAGAGAAGAGCTTTGTATGGGTCTTTGAGGTCAGCATGGAGTATGCTACGGAGGAGGGAGTAAACTCTGATCCATAACTTGTGTACCTTCAGACAAGTCCACCAAATGTGCATCATAGTGCCCTCCTGGGAGCACCCTCGGAAACACAAGGGAGAGTAGGCTGGAATGAAACCGGCCAGTCTAGCCGGTGTGTAGTACCACCTGTAAAGTACGTTGTAGGCATTTTCTAAAAAGAGAACATTCTTTGAGCATTTAGATATCGCTAAAGTCATGACCTGCCAGTCCTCCGGATCTAGCTGTTTTCCTAGTTCCCTTTCCCATTGGAGGTGATAGGATGGCGTCGGTGGTCTTTTAGAGGTAATGATAGAGGAGTAAATCATTGATATTAAACCAGAGGTTTGGGGTCTGGCTCTGCAGAAGGTCTCAAAAGGGGTCAGGGTGTAAGGGGTCGGTCAAGATTTTATAAGCCCCTGAAGAAAATGTTGGATCTGTAGCTGTAGTGTTCTTTTAAAGGGATTTAGTGAGAGGAGCATAAAGCCTTGAATAATAATATCCTAGTGGGGGTAAACATGGAGTGGATATCCGTAAATCCGTTAGTCTTCCACCAGGAGAACTGCTGGGGGTTTACGCAACCTAATGGGAACAATGGGAAATGGAGGATTTGGAGTAAGGGTAGATGAGGGGAAATCAGACTGGCTGAGTACTTGACCGAGTCCTATAGGCGAAGGGAATGAGCCAAACATGGTCCCATCACGGGAGGGCGATGTGTAGAGGGGGGCCAGGACAAAGAGGAGATAGGCGTCAGATGTGAATCCACTAGGTCCATAGTGGCCCATAGCGGCATTTTAATATTAGGCCTGTTTGCAGCTATATAGTAGGCTTGCAGATTAAGGACTGAGAGTCCTCCATTGATTCTGCGGGCATATAGTATTTGTTTATTAACCCTGGGTCGGGTAGAACCCCACACAAATTTCAGGATTTTGGGTTGATGTATTCGCAAGATATGTGGAGGAATCAGGACCAGAAGGACTCTAAAGAAGTAAAGTAGTTTCAGCAGGTAAGTCATACAAATTGCCACAATCCTGCCAAACCAGGATAATGAGAGATGAGCCCAGGAGGATAACATGTCCGTCAGCTTCCTAAGTAGGGGAAGGAAGTTTGCCTCATAGAGCCCTGCATAGGTTGGAGTGAGCAGGATCCCCAGGTAGGGTAATGTTATCAGCCATTGGAATGTAAAGATGCTTTTTAAAGTTGTCAGGTCCAAGGGCAGAAGGTTGATTGACATGGCTTTTGATTTGGTGGGGTTGACGGACAAACCAGAGAGGGAGGCTAAAGAGTCTAATAGAGAAAACAGGTTGGGTAGGGTGATTCTAGGGTTAGTCCGGGTTAAAAGAATATCATCCGCGACCCCCCATAAAAGTTTGTAAGAGAAATAAACATCTCTTTTGCATTGAAGAAGTGTCTGATTCCCAATAACTTTATCCACCTTGCACTCACTATGCCTCACAACCAACCATATACAGAAGGATGTTAGCTATCTTTGGCCCTGGGGGTTCTCATTAGACTCAACGAGGCTGGAGACCTTGCTCCATTTGTTGCCCAATGTGGGGCAAAGGCGTAATCCTTGCAGCAGTCACTCATAGTAACCGGCTTCAGCTCCATAAGGATTTCTCCTGTCTCCGTGGGAAAGTGGCAAGTAACATTTACCCTTCTCACAGACTGTGTTGTCGTGTGCACTACCAATGTGGGGAAGAACCAACAAGTCTCATCGCTCAGGGGAAAGGATCAGCCTGGTCTTTTGACACTTCACGCCAGTGCTGTGAGGGTTAATACAGACTCCAAAAAGGACTCCATTACAGTTTTGGCGCACGGCAGCAAGAAGAAGGCGGGCACCACAGTTCCCAGGGAACATTTGCACCAATCCCTTGGCAGGGGGAGCCCCCGCTCTGCAGAGGAGGACGCATTATTGTTCGGGTCGCCATCTTGGGTACTTGTGGCCTGAAAGGAACATGGCACACCTGGGATCTCCAGGATTTGAAGTCCCTCAACCCATGTCAGCCAAATATGACCCACGGAAAATCAACATTTCTTCGCCTCTGGAACCACGATACAGGTATTTGGATGGCATGAAGGGTGAAATTGCCCTGTATATCTGTCAAAGCTCCGTGGCCATAGGGATAGTCTGTCGTCGGTGCTCCGGGTTTGCTCTGTTTATGCGGCCTTGGAGCCGGTGCTGTCAATGCTGATAGCTGCTAGGCCACCACTACCATCGCCGGTGATGAGGGTGGATTGGGCTTGTGGCTATGCTACAGTGGAGGAACCCATATCCAGTACCGAAGCCGCTGATTCGGCCAGTTCTACTTCAGCCCAGATTGACTCTTCCTCCGAGGAACCAGATGTGTCTGGCGAGCTTTCAGACAATCAATGGAAGTGTTATTCCTCCCGAGACACCCACAGTGACAAATAGTCCAGAACAGGTGGTGCCAGTAACCTCTTTTCCTGCTACGGAGACTAAATCATCTACCTCGGCTACTACCTCGGGTGTCAGGTTTGTGGAGGGAGGAGGTGGCCCTACGGTCATTACTCGTCTGGCCCAGTATATTTACTCATCACCGATGAAGCAAGGTGAACAATCTCGGATCCCTCCCCAGGGGCGCCTGAACCCGGTAAGTGAAGAGGGAAGGGAGAATGTACGAGATAAGTAAAGTAAAGTGACTGTTATGCAAAGTAGCCGTCATGCATCACACCTCGAAAATTTGTACCTCATCTTGTTCACTTTCTCACCTTAAGGGAAGAAGTGTTCTACTGTTGACGGAGTCGTTAAAACCACACCGCCTTAAGAATCTTATGGATAAGTTGTTACCATTGAAATGCAGTAAAGAACCAGGGATTAAAAGGCCTCATTGTTACCTGATTTCACACCCATTTGTTGAACTAATGCAAATAATGTCAGTTATATTAAAGGGTCCTTTATCATTTTGTCACTACGGTGAACACCAAGGGAGAGATCTTGATCTTACCCAATCCTGGGTACTACTGGTAACTGTCATGAAGATACCAATGTCACCTCTCTTTGTGGATTAAAATTGAAAGTCAAAGGACACTTTGTTGAAGCCACTCTTGACCAGTGTAGTTCAGAGGTACCCAACCTGCCTCTTACTGGTATACCACTTGTACTCCAACATCCCCATTTCTTACCCTTCTAAAATGATGAGACCACACCTTAATTTTGGAGTATAAATGGCCATAGCAGCCTATTTATTATTCACACCATATAAATAACTCCAATATCAAATATATACCAAAATATCATATCCGTAACAACTTGTTTAACTCCAGTCTGTTGGTCTTTGACGGCACCCCCGAACTCCAACACATATTCCACCAATACACTGCGGGACCTTTTTCCACATGATAGGCCTCAAGCGGATAATCAGCTCGGAGTCAACCCCCTTCCCGCAGTGCAACCATTACAGTATTCCAGCTAACCTTTCGCTGGAATACACCGCAGGGGAACATACTACCGATGAGCCCCCCACAACTTTCCATCATATATGTTTACTGACAACGTCAAAGACCAACAAAACACCGCCACAGCCCGCAAGGATGACACCTTACCCTTAAGGGCTCCCCCACACCCCCAGGGCCCGCTGGATCCCATCTTGCTGCCCCAGTGCCCAGAAAACAATCCCCACTACCGAGAGGTGTATTCCAACGCCCCCTATTACAGGCCCACGTTAGTTTCCACCTCTACTTGCCTGATCACCATGCCCCCCATTCTGAGCCACAAACCTCCTCACCACCTGAGTGTTATGCAACCGTACGAAGTTGTAATATATCTGACTTGACGTCCTAGATCAGCTCCCTGATCATCCGGACCCTAAAGCATTACCCCCTGCATGCATAACCCCAACGACCGGTGGTCTATCCCACCGCGCCTAACGTTCCACTTCCGATATCACCTTGCTCCACCTCAACCCGTATACCCCTAGCCAGTGAGCACATGCCTCCCTCCTCTAGCTACCCAACTGTCTGCCAGCCGATCTCGCATCTGCTCTCCTGGCCCCCCAACAAACATACAAATGACCAAGAAATCCAGACAAGGCGTATAAGTCCTCCATCTGGACGAAAAAAAAAACACCAAACAAAGGCAGCACCAACTTTAAAGTAAACCAACGTACCCCACACCACAAACAACACAGCTTATATGTACAGCCTCCCCCCCCTCGTTTTTTTCTTTTTATTCCACCCCCACCTGAAGGCATAGGTAAGTGCGGAATCTCCTTGCTTCCCACCTACCATTCCTCATTACCGCCGCCTCATCCAACCCACATCTGGCAGCTTCCACAGCCGCCCGATGCGGAAAGAGTGTGAAGTGTATTCTGCACCATCCAACCTTGCATCCCCGTGGCATTTTCAGAACACCCACACGAACTGGACCTCGACCAATACTTCCCAGCCTTGTGCCGCATGAACTGCCCCCCATGCCATCTGTTCTAAACCCTAGAAACTGCCTTACTGTTTTGTCCAGTTTTTTTTTTTTTTTTATTACCCTGAAGCCTGGTAACCAAAACAGCAGCACCTCCACCCCTCTATCCCTTTGATCATTTTTTTTTTTTAAACTGTCCAACCCAAACTACTTTTCCAATCCACCTTGTACAGCAAGTTAAACAAAAGCCAAAAAACCAAACAAAACCCCAAAATAGACCCCCGTTTACCAAGTTCCTGGAACCACAGTACCACCAACAACCTTACCACCCCCACACAGCCATGTTTGACCTCAGACTCCTGCACCGAACAACCCACCCTTCCTTTCATACCTTCACGTAAGCCGCCCATGTGGACTCACTGGCTGACTGCCCGGGTACCTCCTGCGGTGACTCCAATGCCATCTCCCATATCCAGCCTGAGTAGGGAACTCCTCCCCCTTTTTGGTCAGCTAACTCTCTGAACCTGTCCCACTGAAAATCGATGCAAGGTGTAAGCCCCCGTGTTTCCGATGCCGTAAGTTGAATAGCATATAGAAAATGTTCAACTGCACCTAACACAACACAAAACGGCGTAGCCGCAGTTGTGACAACGCGGACATGTGGTTGACCACGTAACCACACCCAGATAATCACAATTTAGCTCCGTGTCAGGTTCCTGCATGACCCTTACCCCAGCTTCATAGCCAAAACTACTGGAAAAATTCCAATAACAATCGTTTACAAATGAACACCCCACTTCCACCCAAAAAAATTGGGACCAAAGTTCCGCACTCCATTGCCCCTGAAAGAAACCCCCCCCAAACCCATTGACCCCGCCGTGTTTGTGACCCCTTTTCCCTTCGAGCTTACTCACCGGGCCAGCATCCACACCGATTGTCCGTTGTATGCGGCCAAGAACTCGTACCAAACCTTTTTACCCTCGCTGTGTTCCGCATTCAACCGTTTAAATTGGCCGGGGCCGGAAACCCCCACTGTAACAGAAAAACCAACTCATCGGAATAAATTTTTTTAAAGGGGGCCATAACAAGAAGATCGCCATACACTCGCCTTTTTAAATCGTATCCTGGACCTCCTATTTAATTGTGTTCCCAGGGGACCCTCAAAGCACCCGTACATCTCACATTTTCTTTTTTTCCCTTTTTTTTGTGCATCTGCAATCCTTACCATCTCCATCCTACCATTACCTGACAACCCTCTCCCCGCTGCGCCACTGTCCCCGAACTGGCGGGCGCAACGCCCGCCACTTGTGAGCCAGCATCCACCACCTCTGTTCCTGGCGGAGCAACCGCCGCCGACATTGCACCCCCCTTTTAAACCCCCCAACAAATCCCGCAATGCAGCTTACAACGAAAACATTAAACATTGTTTGACTTATCTGGCTGGCTGGAACCCCAACAGCCACCTCGATTGCCTCCATCACTGGCTCGCATTCCTGTGGCTCCTTCTCCTCGCACACCGTCAGCTCACTTTCCGAACTGTCGTCCTAGACCAGGACCAGTGGTGTCATCAGCCCCCCAGGCAAAGAGGTCCTGGGGGCCATGGAGTCCCTCCGTTGTAGAGCCCACCTACCCCCGAAGCTCCGCCCCCTGCCATGGTTCCACACATGCCCTCACATACTGCGGCCTGGATGGTCCACCCTGTCCATCCACCGCCATCTTGTCATCTCACGCCACCCGTATAGGCCACGCCCACCCGCGGGGCTCCGCCTTTTATTTTTTTTGGTATGAGCGGCCCGACAGCCGTGCTAGTAAGTCTCCCTCGCTAAGCCTTCCTCCCTGCGCAGCGATTCAGACAGAGGGGTTGGGGGGTGTGATCTTGCAATAGTTCCGCGATTCACGGGTGTGGAAGCGGCGCCATAACGGCCCGTGGCCCCATCCACTGAGCTGGGCTGGTGACGTGGAGTCTTCCCAGGCCCTGCTCAGGCAAACTGCCGGCTCCTCTTTAGCTGAGGGACCAGATTGTTCCCCCCCAGAGGGCTCCTCTAGCCCCGCGATTTGTGGGTGGGGAAGCGGCGTCATAACGGTCTGTGGCCCCACCCACCGAGCTGGGCCGGCGGCGTGGAGTCTGCCCGGGCCCTGCTCAGGCAGACTGCCAGCTTCTCTTTGCTGGGGGAGCGGATTGTACCCCCCCCAGAGGGCTCCACACCTGGCACACGGCCCCGGATGAGGGCCCTGGTAAAACAGAGTGCCGGAGGCCGTGACCTCCGCATGCGCAGTGACCCTCGCCTCCCAGCCTCGATCCGCTCTCCTGGTCATCCATAAAGACAGCGACCTGTCTGTGCATCCACCCCGGTCCCCTGTTCACCGCTCCTGCCTGCAAACTCGGCCTAGTGTCATCTCAGCCATGTTGGAGGAGCAGAGAAAAAACTGCCTCCTCCTTTCTTTCTCCACAACTTTCTGTTCCCCAGCCAAGTCCCGCCTCCTCCTTATATAATATCACTCCCCCCTGGACTTTCCTGACTGTCCCCTCCCCTCTTAGCTCTTCATATTAACCCATGCATTGTCTCCCCTAAACACACTGTCATGCCCGGCCCTGCACTACTTTTTCTTTCTGTCTTTTCCATTCCGGGCCTCACTATTTCTTTGCACAAAGTTATTTGCTAGTGAGAAACATTTCAGAAAGCTGTACTGCCAGGACTGTGCTGGACTGAATGCTGCCGGCAGATACATGAAGTGATATCTTAAGCCACGTTGGCTAAAGCTGAAGTTGTTGGAGTGTTCCACCCTGAAGAGTGAAATCTGTGACCTTCAGCAGATTGTGGATTGCAAGTAATAAAGAAAGTTTTTTGACTTTGGCTTTTCATGTGGACATACTGAGGATATCTTTGCAAGAGGACCTGTGTGCCAAAGTTCGGTCCCAGGCACCACAGCCTGGCTGCTTGTTGCCTGGAATGCAGTCATGTCTTTTTGTGCCTGGAGTTACCCTTTAAAGAAAAGAAGGAACTGCTGGGAAATATGGTCCACCCTGAGTAAAGTTGATGGACTGTGACCTGTCATGAACACTCAGTGTGCAGTTAGTCAGAATAGGTTGTGATAAAAGCACATAATCTCACCATTCATGTGGATAATGGATTAACTTATATGACAGAACTGTTTCTAGAGTTAGTCACCAGGTGGCGTGAGCAGTGCTGACCTGAGTGAAATATATTCATAATATGTGCTAAGTGTCAGTTTGATAATTATTGGAAGGAGTTGCCATTATCTGTTGAGGATGGGATCTGCTTTCAGAATATAAATAATGTATTATTTTCTAGGGTGTACTTACACTGCTAGGCTGTCTTCGGCTGAGGACCAGTTCAAATCACTGAGTACATATTTCACTACGTTATTATAGGTTAGAATGCATTTGCATTGTTTTGATCTCTCTCTTTCAGGTGTTGCTGTGTCGGTGCATCTTCCTTTGCTAAGGAGAGACAAGGATCTAACCTGTCGTCAACACTAACTTACTTCCATATTATCACTGTACATATATTTTAGATAGACAGTGAGGAATCAAGGTTGTTGCTTAGGCCTGCCTTTAAAATTGTACATAAAAATTTTTGATACTTTATTGTTCTATATGACGTATCATAGTTTTGTACATAACTATTTGACATCTACATTTATTCAAGTGCGGGGCGTGGCCAGGAGCGGCATGTTAGAGGACGCACCTCACTGAGCTCCTTCACTCGATCCTTCAGAGATCCTCTTCCCAGCCGTGAAAAACCGTCAGAAACGACACATTTATTCAAGTGGTATGCCACACATATGTTTTATATTTCTATACTGTTATATTGTTAACTCTTTCCCATTTCCCCCACCCATCCCAGTTTTTGCCAGGACATTTGCTCTCAGGCTTGAGGGCTGAAAAATTATTTTTCTGCAAAATCTGAGACATAGTTTAATGGGCAGGGGGAGGATGTAGCACCCTGGAGTTTAGGCAGGGTTGCTCCTCACAAATTTAATTGCCAGGAGCAGTTATCCTGGTGTAAGGGCATACCTAGGTTGGAGTCCATGGCGCAGAGATGTACGCTCACCCTTGCAAATACACACAGCCCATGGTAACAAGGAGATAAACTACCTGGGCTGTGAATCTGTGCACGGGGGCTTGACGCAGTCAGGGCTTCCAGAAGTCAGGATAACGATAAACAAAGCCAGGGTCTGAAGCCAGGGTCAGTCTTGGAACACTGGAACACTGCAACAGAAGACAGGAACACTTGGCAAACATGAGAAAATGAAGTGACAAAGCCCTCAGAGTGAGACAGGATTTTATACCCAGCTAATTAGGTAACCTGCCTCAGCTGATCCAGGTGTGACAGGTACAAACAGAGTATCGCCCACAATACTTCATGCTAAACTAGGCATGGCTGGAAAGCAGGCTAAATAGAACTGAGGTGTGCCTTAGAGGTAAAGAAACAGGAGCAAGAACAGATAGTTATGAGTTCAATACCACCCAGAGCCACTTGGGGCGTGACCACGCCTGGCTGTCTGCAAGCTACGGTAGGGACCATGACACCTGGTTGATTGTTAGAGATCTGTTGATTTCTCCATAAGTTTGGTCTTGTTGCACTTGTCTCTTCTACTACTGAGTGGCTGGGTACTTGGTGGTACTAGACATGAGAAGGGCAACCCAAGGCCGGGTTATGGGTATATGAGGTATCTCAGCCAATGGGCGGGGGTTTTCTTGGATCCCTTGGCCTGCTCGGAGACCCTATATATTTGGGTGGAGTCATCTGATCTATGTTCTGTGCCACCTGGACGGCTGTCTGGGTGGACGTGTGTCGTATTGCGTGTTGGAGCTGCTAGGCCGGAGAATGGGCCTGTTAGGTGCCCGTCTTCTCCTTGTGGCCTAGGCTCTTGGAGATGGCTCAGTGGAGGTCCTCGCCGGCGGTTAATCAATAACACATACACACACTAGGTATGCTGAAATGATTACAATTCTTTATTTTTGGATTCGCTGTTTTATGCTGTCTTTACAAGACTCTGCCCACAATTTGGGGGCCAATCAAAATAATACATATTAGCATATTCGGTAATTTCTTAATCATATACTGGGTGTCTTAATCTTGTGATTTTCCAAACATTAATAATGCCTACATCTTGTGATCTTAAAATGGTGACCCCTGTAGTTCAAGTTAATAGGTCAAAACATTCCTTATTCTCTGTCACTGTCTGCTGGGCTATGAGGTATTCAACCACAGCTTCCCTAAAAAATTAATTCTAGCTGTTATGCCCAACAACAGTGTACAGAGATAAAACCACAGGCAGATGTTTCCTCAGATGGAGACATTAAAAGAGGAAAAGACAGACAGTAAATCATAAGACAGTCTGTCCTTCACTAAAATATACTCAGATATTTTTCTGATTATTAAAGCAAATAAGCAAAACCCTGAACATATCATGAACAGAGTGAAATCAACAATTAATCAATAATGAAATGTAATATGGAATCTCCTTACAATCCTCCCTTTGACCATTCGATATGATCGAAATGGTCATTCTACCTTTTCGTCACGCCTCAAGGAGTCATATTCCTCGGCTACCTTTTCATCATGCCTTAAGGATTCATATCCCTCGGCCTCATTTTCCTGGTTCTCGTACCATACAGTGGGATCTCTGGTAATGGAAGTCAGTTTCATGGTTTCGGAAGGTGCTTCGCTACCCTTTTTGTAGAGGCATTTGAGTAACATGAAGCATGCATACAAGAACAATATGAAAAGCAGTATGGTAAAAATTGTCATTGCAGTGTTCTTAAACCATGAAGTGAGACCTCCCAAACTGAACCCGGTAGAGAAAGGGTCCCATGTTTTCCCAATATCCCTCGCATCCTGTTGTAGCTTGTTTACCTCTTTTCTGTGTTGTGTAATAATGTCATAGTAATCAGGGATCTCGATACTCGTGTTGTGTATCCAAGTGCAGCATTCATAGTCCTCAGTAATTTCACAGAGGCCAGTGAGGGCTGCGCTCATGCTTTCTATAGCCAGGTCATGTAGCTCCAGTTGTTTTCTAATAGCTCTGGTTTCTAGGTTTAATTTTGAGATGTCATCAGAGTCCTTCTCCAAGATCTCATCAATGATTGAGGTGTAGTTATTTAGTCTCTTCATCAAATCTATTCCCCAACCTGTCCAGGAAGGGAACCAAGCCCAGGTCATATCTTTCTCTAGGAACATTTCTCTCTTTCCAAGATGTTTTAGAGGGTATCTTGGGTGGGTGCTAGCTTTAAGTAGGTGTCCTTGCCCATTATCCCCAACTACTCCCATTACAGGAACTATTTTAGCAAGGTAGCACCATCCCTGAGGTTCTTCAGGAATCCATGGGTAACAGAGCAGCTTGCCACAACAGATGTAAGTTGTGTTACCTAATGCCAAGGGTCGTTGACTAACAACGGTCCTTGCACCCTTTGAATGACCAGATGCCATCAGCAGAGCTAACAACTGTGCGACCATGGAGTGGGAACTAGAATTAAAAAGGTCATAGATGGTAGCATTTATCACAGGGTCTGAGGTGCGAAAAAGTGAGTTGTCGGTAAGGGAAGCCATGGAGACATTAAGTTTTGACCGTTTGCACACCTCAGCTCCCCTGGAAATGTTTCCCAGTATGAAACACCAATCTGGAGCGTGGCTCCTGCCCACAATTTGAAAACTGAGGGGCTTATTGGGACTTTTTCTTATGACATTGGCAAGAATTATGGGGGGTGTTCCATTCAAAAAAGGAGTGATGTTTAAGGGAATGGCCATCAATGGGATTCTGGCTGTACTGGGGTGGAGTTTGCTACATATCCAACATTTCTCAAAACCAGACTTTTGTGCATAACTGTACTTAAACCTCAACAACGACATCTTGTCAGTGAAACCTGAAGGGGGTTCAGTGGGGGACATACTTCTTTTATATTTTATGCTAGGTGCTTTGGCTGTCTGGGCCTTTCCACATATCCCTTTTAGTAGCCCTAAACCTTCTGGATGATACACACAATTCGCTATTAACCAAGTAGGTAGGAATACTATCAGAATCAGACATGTCCAGAGGCATAATGTTTTTCCTGACACAGAGGTGGAAATCATTTTGTCAGGTACTGTGTGCAAAGTTCTGTTACACGTTTCTTCCTGTTGGTGGTGGATTCGTCTTGTCGTCCAGAGAGATTTGTTTTATGCCTTCTTGAATGTCCTTCAAATCTGGTCGCTGTTCCTGAAGAGAGAAGTCTTGGGATGCTGGTGGAGGGTCAGGGGTCTGGGGTTGCTGTGGACACTTCTTTAACCGGCTGGCGTGGATCCAGGTGTTTCCTAGATCGGTCAGTACAGCAGTTCTGGAAACCTTCTCTATCTTCCAAGGTCCAGAAAAAATGGGTCCAACCTTCTTTTTGTGTGCCAGTTGTTTCACCAGTACTTTGTCTCCTGGGATGAAGGGATGAGTGGGTTCTGTTGAAAGAGGAGAAAAGGTGACAGAGACTTGTTCGTTCATATCCTGTAGCATACTTACCAGATTTTTCACGTACATTTCCTGTTGAGAATAGATGTTAATGTCAGTGTTTTGATCTAAGAGGGGCAGCTCTATGTTTGCAGGAACTCCCATCAAAATCTCAAAGGGTGAGAGTTTTGTTCTAGCATGTGGTGTTGTCCTGATCTGAAATAGGACAGAAGGAAGGTAATCCAACCATCCTTTCATGGTGCCCCCCGTAGCCTTTTTTAACTTGTCCTTAATGTTCCTATTCATTCTTTCCACTACTCCTGCACTTTGTGGGTGGTAAGGGATGTGCAGTTTCCACTGTAAGCCTAGTAGCTTAGCTAAAGTCTGTGTAACAGAGGAGCTGAAGGCAGGCCCTCTGTCTGACCATATGGCCGTTGGTATTCCGAACCTACAAACCCAATGGTTCAGTAGGCATTTGGCAGCAATTTTAGCAGTCTCACCTGTACAAGGAATTCCTTCAACCCAGCCTGACCATTTGCATACGATCACGCAAAGGCATTTCAAATTGCCTTTTTGTTTGGGCATGTGTGTGAAGTCTATTTGCAAATCTGTTAGGGGACCCAGGGGTGAGGGCAGGTGGCCATGTAATCCATGATTTTTCCCTTGGACATTGTTTTGTGCACAGGTCAGACAACTGCTGGTGAGGAGTTTTGCCTGTTTACTTAAGTTGTTTGTGCAGAAAGACTTTGTGTATATGTTTGTTAGGGCGGTGGTACCTATATGTCCTGGACCATGGAGATAGGAAAGTATGAGAACACTGCTTGATTCTGGTATTCCCAATATCTTCCCCTCTTTTGACCAAAGACCTTCTTGGTCCTTGGTCAAGCCATCCTTGACCCAAAAAGAAACATCCTCCTCTGTAGCTAATCCCTGTATTTGTGCCACAACGGTTTTGAAGTTGGGTGATGTAAAATGTTCTTTGAAGAACATTGTTGTGGGGGCTGGCTGACCAATGTACAGGGCAGCGGCTTTTTTTGCTTCTCTGTCTGCCAGAGCGTTTCCTTTGGAAACTCTGCTGTTATCTGATGAATGTGCTTTTACTTTGACGACCGCTATCCTCTTTGGGAGAAGAATCGCTTTCAGGAGTGCTTTAATTTGTGTAGAGTTAGCGATTGGCTTGTTGTCAGCGGTTTTAAATCCTCTATTCGCCCAGATTACGCCATAGTCATGTGCGACCCCAAAAGAGTACCTACTATCTGTGTAGATGTTTACCTCCTCATCAGAGAAAAGTATGCAAGCTCTTGTGAGTGCCTCCAATTCTGCTACCTGTGCTGAGGAGGGTGGTAAGGCTTTTGCTTCCAACACCACATCAGGTAGTTGGACAATGGCATACCCTGTCAGGAATGTTGCATCAGAGGGGCGAGTACAACTGCCGTCTATGAAGACGTCCTGTACTCCTGGTAGGGGAATGTCAGTGAGATCTGGGCGAGGGCTGGTTATTGCTGCAACCTGTTCAACACAATTGTGCTTCTGATCAGGGTCTCGTGGCAGCTTGAGCAAAGAATGTAAAAGACGGACAGTGGGATTACTTGGTGGTGCGTGTTTGAGGGTGAGGTTATCAGTATTCAGAAGTGTGATCTCATACCCACTAAGCCTTTGTGCTGTCATATGCTGTGTGTTCATGTTTTGCAGAAGGTGAGTTACTGAATGAGTAGTGTAGAGAGTCAGTTCATGGCCTAATACTGATTTGTTAGCCTCCTGAACTGCCATAGCACAAGCAGCAAGGTTTTGTAGACAAGATGGCATCCCCTGTACTTGGGTAGGCAACTTTTTTGAGAGATAGGAGACTGGTCGGTACCCGGTTCCATGTTGCTGTGTCAAAACCGCAGCAAAAGAATTTCCCGATACCACACAGTATAATTGAAAGGGTTTGCCATATTCTACCAATCCCAGGGCGGGGGCCTGAGTCAGACTTTTTAACAAGGCCTGAAAAGCACAGAGCCTTTCTGTTGTCCAATCTACTGTCTTTGGGGCGGTGGACAAGGTAGCCTCCCTCAGAATGCCATCATAATATGAACAATCTGGGATCCATTGGCGGCAATATACGATTGCGCCCAAGAATGAGAGCAAAGTTGCTTTGTCTCTTGGAGGACTGAGAGCCTGCAGGGCTGCGGCACGTTTGGGGGATACCAGCCTGGTTCCCTCCTTCAGAATGCATCCCAGGTATTCTACCTGACTTTGACACCATTGTATCTTCTTCCGCGATGCTAGGTGGCCAGACCTGGCCAGGTGATGTAACAGAGATGTGGAATCGACCGCACAATCTTCAGCAGATCGACTGCACAGGAGCAAGTCGTCCACATACTGTATTAGCACCGACCCGCGCTCAGCAGTCCATGACTTAATTGTCTCATTAAGGACCATGGAGAAGGCTGCGGGACTGTCCACATACCCCTGAGGTAATCTTGACCAGGTCAACTGCTTTTTCCCCCCCCATGAGAATGAGAACATGGGCGATACCCCATCATCGATCGGGATGCTAAAGTACGCGTTCGCCAGGTCTACTACTGTGTAGCAAAGGGAATCAGCAGGTATTTTCAAAAAGATGAAAGAAATATCTGCCACCAAAGGTGGCAGAGGTATAACCTGCTTGTTCACGGCCCTTAGGTCCTGTACAAGCCTCCATTCCCCATTTGCCTTTTTCACAGGGTAGATTGGTGTATTCCAGGGGCTTATGATGTGTTTCAGAATCCCTTTTGCTATGTAATCATTGATTAATGGTGTGATGCCTTCAATTTTTTCAAGTGGCAGGGGGTATTGCTTGTGATATTGTACTACAGCGTCTGGACGCATTTGTGGTGTGTAGGGTGTACAGTTGATAAAACCCACACTCCCTTTGTTGTCTGCCCATATAGCATGTGTTTCTAGAGTGGGTGGCAATGATGCAAAGAGTCCCCTGAAAGTGTGTCTCTTTGGAGCGTGTAAATCACAGAACGGTGAGCTGGCAGTGAGGGAGCCCCCTCTGTCAAATTTAATGGTGATATTCAGTTTTGAGAGTAGGTCCCTCCCCATTAAAGATACTGGGCAATCCACAAGGACAGCAAAACTCTGAGTGCACAGTTCCTGCCCTTCTGGAGTAGCCACGGGCAATGGTGGAGTGATGGGGTGGGTAACTGATGTCCCATTTATACCAATAGAGTTTCCCTCAGTGCAGTGCGGTGTGTCATATATGGCATCATTCAAACTACTGAATGTAGCCCCTGAATCCAAAAGTAGACATATCAGGTGATTGTCTACCCGCAATAGTACCTGCGGAAGACTTTTCCACGATGGATTATAACACACAAGGCTGAGGGACGGGACATACTCTTGGCATCCCTATTGTGGTGTCCGCCGAGCGGATGGCCACTGCATCGGAATGCGTGGGGGTGGTCTGTTAGGCTGAGGCTGGTATTGGGGTTGTGGTGGGGGTGGTTGGGGTTGTGGTGGGGGTGGTTGGGGTTGTGGTGGGTGAGGATACCTGATATCCTGAAGGCGACGGGGGCCGGTGTTAAGATTCCTACCTCTTCCTCTCTGGGCGTTTGTTCTAATTCTGTAGGGACATTGGGACTTCCAGTGCCCCAGTTCCCCACAGTTAAAGCACCCCTGGTCTGGTGGGTAAGCCTGATCTGGGGGATAAGATTGCATTGGTGGATAAGGTTGCATTGTCATTATGTGGGTGGGCGGAGTCCCACCAGTTGGCAGAGTCTGGGTTGGTGTTAGGGAGGGAAAAATGCCACCCTTCTGTTCAAATACCCCTGATGTTTCTCGTGACCTAGCATCTTTCATAAATTCATCTGGGGGTTGTTCTGCCCATTTTGGATTAGTGAATTTAAGCAACTGTGTCACCTTCGTATCGCCACCAGCCATAATGGTGGTGGTGAACAATTGGGGGTTGGCGTTATCTACTGCTTTCCACAGACCATATACCCGGGTACAAAATTCATAGAACTTTTCCTTCGGTCCCTGTTTTGCTAGGACAAGTTCCTGAAGTGCAGATGAACCCTTGTATATAGCAGACCAATGATTCCCCATACCTTTCCAAAAAGACACCCAATCTTTATTTTCTTCTATGTGGGCTGTCCATAAGGCCTCTACGGGATGCCCCTCTGGGCTGTCAGGGTCAACTATACTAAGAATCCCTGCTATATCTTCTTTATCCAGGCTTGTCCCTGCACTGTATTTTGCAAGGAAAGCACCAGCCTCCCTAGGGCTTTTCTTTGGGCTGGGGCATAACTCCTTTATTTTTGACAGTGTGCCTAGGGGTAGGGGAATATGGACTACCGTCTCCCCTATATGCATGAGTGGTGCTTTAAAGGTGGCACCTAGAGTTTCTTGTTCCATGTCTATTTCTCTTTCCTCAGTAGAGAATTCACCTTGCTCCCTTTCCTCCTGTGGGGGTTTCTGGCTTCTGAGTGTAGTGGATGGCTGTGAAATTATCTTTTCCTCAGCTTCCTTAATCCTTCTTGCCTTTTTCTCTAGTTTCCTCTCGTACGCCTCTAAATCTTCCCTTTTCCTCTGTATCCTTTCTTCCTCTTCCTGCTGTCTCCTATTAAATTCTTTCTGTTTCTCCTCCCATTCCTTTTCCCTGGGGCTTAACTTCCTGACTCCTTCCTCTTCTCCCTTTTCCAGGGACACTCCATCCCTTTCTTCCTTAGTTATCGCAGAATACTCTCTCATCTCACCATCCCTCTTATCTAGCTCTCTTTTGTAATGTTCTAGCTCTTCCTCCCTTTTCTTGAGCTCTTTTAACTTCTCTTCTAATTCCCTTTCCTTCGGATCCAACCTCCTAATCCTCTCTTCTTCTCTCCTACGTATACCTTCTGCCCGGACTTCCTCTTCCCTGTTTCTACTTTCGTTTTCCCATCGTGTAACTTGTGCCTGATCAGCAGCCCCATATACCATGGTAGCCAATACTGCTGGATCCAAAGATGGATACAGCTGAAGACATGGACCCAATGTTCCATCCTCCTGTTTAACCATCACATAAGGGGGGGGTGCTTCGGGTTGTTGTGAAAGGGCGGGTGAATTTACAGGTTTTGGTGTGGGGGCTTTAGTTACATACTCTGTTTTATATTTGGCTAGGCATTTATTCCATATTTTGTAACAATTTTTCATATACTGGGGGTCTTCCCATTTCCCAGGTGGGTAGGAGTGCTTGTGTACCTGACACACCTTGCTCACTTCCTTCCACTCGTCTTCAGAACAGGGTCCCACTGGCCCTGGGTCATGTATCCCCAGCTGTTGGCACCTATCTCTGACCTGTGTCCAAAATGGTTCTACCTGTGATCCCGGCAGTGTGTTTTTAACATACTCATAGGGAGATGGATTGGCCATGGTCTGGGTTGCCGCAGAATTCCCCATCTAATAACCTTGGCAGTGTATGACTAGTACAGGGACAGAGATGAAAGCAACCTGTTTGTGCTATAATCTGTTCCCTGACTTGGGAGTAAGTCCCTTGGTCTCTTATGGCAGTGGGGCTGAAATAGCTATGAAGGTTAACTCTTAGTACCCGGTATAGGGTACCCCTTCTTGTGGCAGGATATACCCCCCTTGCACCAAGTCGGTATGAAAATCCGGTTGGTCTAGTGGTAAGCAGGATCCACGTCCTGTCAACACTAAGGAACAGTAAACCAAAGGTGCAATGTGGGCAGGCGGGCGCTATCTCACTACAGTCAGGCTCCTGTCTTAGGTCGTTCATTTAGTACATATATGTGTAATACTTTAACAAAAAATCCTCTAAATCAATACAGTACTTTACATTCAGTTGTCATACACATATATTATCATACACTTATCTCTAATTCTCTAATACTCTATACACTCTAAATACTTACGGTGGTACCTAAAAGCAAAACAAGCAAGAAAACAAGCAAAATCTTATATATACAGTGGCAAAATAAAGTTACATTATATGAACATGTTATAATAAGTATAATAAGTGCACTTTTCAATATTTTCCCCAAAAATTGGGCGTCCACTCAGCCACTCCTTATACTACGGGCGTATTCTATACTTCCCGAGTTTTAAACACACATATATCTATATATCTACTCAACACAGTCAGACCAACCTAGTCAGACTACAAAAAAAACCAAAAAACCCTGCGAGCCCTTTCTTTTAACCCTCCAAGGGGCCAGCCTAGCCCGTTGCGAAGGCACAGTTATGTAAGTGGGTGGACATACAAGGTTATTTGAACAAGGCAAGCATCAACACCAGTTACCAAAAATAGGTAAAAAGGGAGGTGACTTACCTGTTCAAAACACCCCACTTCTGGTACCAAAACTGTTAGGTGCCCGTCTTCTCCTTGTGGCCTAGGCTCTTGGAGATGGCTCAGTGGAGGTCCTCGCCGGCGGTTAATCAATAACACATACACACACTAGGTATGCTGAAATGATTACAATTCTTTATTTTTGGATTCGCTGTTTTATGCTGTCTTTACAAGACTCTGCCCACAATTTGGGGGCCAATCAAAATAATACATATTAGCATATTCGGTAATTTCTTAATCATATACTGGGTGTCTTAATCTTGTGATTTTCCAAACATTAATAATGCCTACATCTTGTGATCTTAAAATGGTGACCCCTGTAGTTCAAGTTAATAGGTCAAAACATTCCTTATTCTCTGTCACTGTCTGCTGGGCTATGAGGTATTCAACCACAGCTTCCCTAAAAAATTAATTCTAGCTGTTATGCCCAACAACAGTGTACAGAGATAAAACCACAGGCAGATGTTTCCTCAGATGGAGACATTAAAAGAGGAAAAGACAGACAGTAAATCATAAGACAGTCTGTCCTTCACTAAAATATACTCAGATATTTTTCTGATTATTAAAGCAAATAAGCAAAACCCTGAACATATCATGAACAGAGTGAAATCAACAATTAATCAATAATGAAATGTAATATGGAATCTCCTTACAGGGCCTATCCCGGGGGTATCTGGCTGCTAGGCTGTCTGAGGGCCTATCTATAAGCAAGAGAGTAGCTTCGGCTTGCAGTCCAACCAGAGTTGACGGTTCTGCCGGCCGGAGAACCTGTCATAGTCAGAGGTAGAGGGGAAACTGTCATCACTAAAGGACCATCCGCTTTATTATCAGGGACCACAGTGAGTAACTGAAGCAAGTACCAGAGCAGCATTCTCACCGAATGGGCACGTGGAGAATCGGGAAACTTCAGGTGGCGATCAAGTCAGGGACCCAGCCAGCGGAGGTGACGCTTGCAGAGCAGCCTTGTGTGCCAAGCCAGGGATCGAGCAGGCCAATGGGGTGAAGCTTGATTAGTATCAAGAATGCCAAGCTAAGGATCTAGCAGAGAGGCAGGGGTGACGCTTGAGGAAGATACCACCGTCAAGATTGCAGGAGCTCAAGGGATTTAGTGGCAGTGAATCATTGGGTCTAGTGAGAGACCGGGAGCTCAGTGTGCTGAAGAACTACAAAGAGAATTTGTAGAGAAAGTAAAGGAACTGTTACGCTTTGTGTTAGGAACTGTTAAAGACTGTTGATATATATAGAGGTTATTGGACTATATCCAGAAAACAGAGACAGGACTCCCAATCCCTGAATAAATAGGAAAATGTAAAGAGGGAGATAAAACTCACTCTAAAGAGTAGTGGGACTTTGAAGGGAGATGATGTTTCTGTTGAACGTAAACAGTATCACAACAATTAATATAAAAATGCAAATTTTATTGAAAATACATAAAATGTGCCATAAGAAAGTTACAATCCAGCGAAATATTACGACCGTACAGAGATTTTGAAATCACTTGTAGTCAGCCAACATGTTTCGCATATCTTTGCTTTGTCAGGGCTTAACAAGCATCACAGATTTTATCTAAATTATGTATAAAAATATACATCATTAAAATGGTCGTAATTATCAAATGCATTTAACAGGATAATATTTCATGGTATGGATACAAAATAAATACATACAAAAAATAATCGTTAATCTTACCTGGTCTGTGTCAGTCATGAGAGGAGGATTACTGAAAACACACCATAACCGCCCAAACGCTTTCCTATGGGTCAACCGGCGCCTAAGGACCCATGGATTCCAGGTCCAAATGGGTCATACCAGTGGGGGAACTGGACCGTGTTCAAGGGAATGGTAATCTAAAAAAAAGGGGGCGGGGTTGTAATGATAATCATCATATTGATCTTTATAGTAATAAGGTAGGAAATGTAATATATTGTACTATAACCAAGGATGGTTCTTAAGAACGGAACTCCTCTATTATTTAAGCATAATAATGTGATCACTATTGACCTAATAATAGGTCAGGCATTAAATACCTATAGTAACAACAATTGATAAAAGGCTAAATAATAACAAATAGGAATATAGTAGGTACAGAAAATAAAATCCTAAATAAGGGGCTCATATTGGTGACTTAAAATAATATGGGCTGAAAATATTATTATTATTGCTTTCAGTGCCAAATACATCAATAGGTTGTTGTTTTTAGGCAGTATGTGGTTGAATGCAGGGGGATTTGTACGGTCCCACAGCAAAAATAAAATACGAACAAATACTGCCATGTTGTGGGCAACTAAACCCACGGATACATGTAAAAAAGTTGGCACATTTCGAGTCTTACCTTGTGGCAGTGTGTACCAATATGGCCAAATCCTGCAAGGAGTGCAACGGCAGTGCAGAGGCTCCAACCCTGCTGTGCTGTGCGGGGTGTGTCTGTCAAAGACCAAGCCGGCACTGCCATCTTTTGTTGACACGGTCCTACCGGAAGTGATGGGTCGGAAACGACCTCTGGTGTCACTGCTGGTCCGGACGTCCCTGCGAAGCTGCGCGCGCACTGGAATGAATCGTGTGCACGCACTAACCATACCACGCTCGAGCGGGAATGGCATATGAGGGCGGAAAAGGGGAAGACTCCGCCCTCCTGCGCAGGGACAACCGAATTCCTCCACCATTGGCTAAGAGCAGAGGGGGTGAAACAAATAGGAGTGCTGGTGTGAGGAAATCAGCAGTCCCCCAAAATGCACAGCCAGACCTAATCATAAAAAAAATTAAAAATATTAATCAAACAATGATGATGATAACTACTGCAGAATACAAATACCGTATATACTCGAGTATAAGTCGTTCCGAGTATAAGTCGAGGCCCTAATTTACTACAAAAAAAATGGGAAAAACTTATTGACCCGAGTATAAGACGAGGGTGAGAAATGCACAGCTACTGTAAGTGGAAAAGAGGGTCAACAATGCCCATTTGCAGCATCACTGTGCCCATTTGCATGCCTCACTGTGCCCATTTGCAGCCAAAGGTCCCCTGAACTTCAAACTCAGTAGTTAAGGGTTCCTAGATTTCCCCTAGCTGCAGCCAAAATTTGGGGTCTCTGAACCCAAAGGGTCCTGAAATGACATTGCTGCAGATGGACACAGTTGACCAAATTTGGGGCCCCGTAGCTCGGGGCCACTTAGTGCTAGGAACCCCAAATTTGGTGTGCAAACCCAGTGGAACTAGCACTATAAAATTTCCAAAGCTGGGGTTTCTAGCACCAAGTGGCCCCGAGATACAGGGCCCCAAATATCAGTTCAGAAAATGTCAAGCACTTTTCTGCAGCAGAGAATGACATTTTCCGAACTGGTTTTGGGGCCCCGTATCTCAGGGTGCTAGGAACCCCAGCTTTGGATATGTTATGGTACCAGTTCCACTGGGTTTGCACACCAAATTTGGGGTTCCTAGCACCAAGTGGTCCTGAGATATGGGGCCCCAAAGTCGGTTCAGAAAATGTCAAGCACTTTTCTTCAGCAGAGAATGACATTTTCCGAACCGATTTTGGGGCCCCGTATCTCGGGGCCACTTATTGCTAGGAACTTCATCTTTGGATATGTTGTGGTACCAGTTCCACTGGGTTTGCACACCAAATTTGGGGTTCCTAGCACTAAGTGGCCCTGAGATACGGGGCCCCAAAGTCGTTTGGGAAAATGAAATTTTTTGCTGCAGAAAAGTGCTCGACTCAAGTATAAGTCGAGGGGGGCACTTTCAGCACAAAAAAATGTGCTGAAAAATTCGACTTATACTCGAGTATATACGGTATATTCACCCATACTGTGTCCCATATCAAATATCAAGGGACAAAGGGTGTAAACATGCATATGTATAGAGTTACTCCATGCTCCACTATAGAAATTGCCAAAAAAAAATCACAAGAAAGATTTGTAAGATAATGCTGTGTTGAGGCTAGGTGGTTGGGTAGCTTTTTGATTGAAAATCCATCTGGCCTCTTTTTGAAGAATCTTTTTATCTACATTACCACCCCTTTTCATGTCTGGGATGACTTCCAATGTGACTAATGAAATATAGGTGGGGTCAAAACTATGATGTAGACCCACGTGTTTACATATGGGAGTATAAAGTAAGCCTGCATCCAGGTAATATAGGTGATCCTAGATGCATTTAGCAAATGGGCGTTTAGTTTTCCCAATATAAAATGCGCCGCAGCGACATGTGGCGAGATTTACAATGCCAGTGGTGTAGCATTCGGCATATCCTTTAAGTTTATGGAAGCCCCCTCTGGGGAGGGGGCACCCAATACCTTCCCTGATCCCTGGGCAGTATTCACATTGCCCACAGCGGAAAGTGCCACTGCCACCTGTTGCTCCCAAAACGGGAGCGGATACAGGAAGGTGGCTGTGCACTAATCCATCACGAATGGAGCGGGATCTCCTGTATGTGATCTGCAGTGCTGCAGCCACATATTTGGAGATGATGGGGTCCTCAGAGAGGAAATGCCAGTTGTTGCTAATGAGTTTACGAAAGATCTCTTGGTGAGCAGTGTGTGTAGTAATGAGTTTTGTAGTAGCACAAGTATCGCAAACCTTGTTTTGAAAGATGAGCGATTCTCGTGTGTTTTGTTTGGCTTGCTGATATGCCTTTTTAAGAACTTTTTTACTGTATTCTCTTTGAATTAATCTGAGGTATAGGGCTTTTGCTTCTAGTTCGAAGTCCTCGTCCCTTGTGCAGTTTTGTCGCAACCTTAAGTATTGACTGAAAGGTATGCTGTGAACAAGGGGATGAGGATGTGAACTAGAGTAATGTAATATGGTGTTGCCCGCTGTTTCTTTTCTATAGAGGGTGCTATGTATTGTGCCATCATCATTAAGGTAGAGGCGTAGGTCCAAAAAAGGAATCGTGGTAGTATCCGATTGGATGGTAAATTTTAGGTTGAAATCATTGTGAGAAAGAAAAATCATAAATTCAGAAAGCAGTTCCAAGGTGCCAGTCTAGATGAGCAGAACGTCATCAATATACCTCCGTCAAAGGAGAATGTGACGGAAGTATATCGAGGCGCTGTCATCGGAAAACAAAGTACGCTCCCACCCCCCAGGTACAGGTTAGCATACGATGGGGCACAAGAAGTCCCCATCGCAACTCCCTGTACCTGGAGGTAGGTGGAGCCATTAAACAGAAATATATTGGTGGTCAAAATATGTTTCAACAAAGTAGTGATGAATAGGCCCATTTCTCAGTTGTTGGTGTCCTGTTCTTTAAGAAATGTAGAAATCACTGCTATGCCCTGAGTATGCGGAATACTAGAATAGAGCGCCTCAATATCAATGGCTGCTAATATTGCTCCTGATGGTATTACAAGCCCTTCCAAGACTCTCAACAATTCCAAAGTATCCTTAAGATAAGAAGGCAAGCTCATGACATAAGGACGAAGATAACTGGCCACAAATTGACTAGCAGTTGCAGTATGACTGCCTAATCCCAATACTTTAGGACGTCCGGGAGGATTTGTAATACTTTTATGGACTTTTGGTATTGAATAAAATATTGGAGTAACAGGCCATTTAACTTCAAGATATTCATGTGTGTCCTTGTCGATCAGGCCTTTATGGTATGCCCAGTCGATAATGGAGAGGTATTGGGATCTAGCTTCTGTCAGTTTTTCAGATAGAACCAGCTGGTACCATTCCTTGTTGTCAAGGATTTTATAGCACATGTTGATATATGCACTTTTATCCATCACTACTACCTTGCCTCCTTTATCTGATGGCTTGATGATGACATCCTCTTTTTGCATGATATTGGTGAATGCTGTTAATTGTACTGGTGACAAGTTGCTTGTCACGTGTTGAGGAAACTCGATGGCTTCGATTTGTTTGATGTTATTATTATTATTAATAAAGACTGTTGCCTTAGGAGACAGCATCCCTGCACGTGCAGATGTGGCGTCTTGCTGTGGAGGCCTTTCCCTGCATGGCTGTCCTCCTATTGAAGACTCTGAGTATACTAATTACACTTGCAACAACTTAAGGGTGTCCTGGCCCTAACCCTCTTTTCCCATAAAAGTTTGTAAGAGAAATAAACATCTCTTTTGCATTCAAGAAGAGTCTAGCACCCAATAACTTTATTCACTATGCCTCACAACCCACCATGTACAGAAGGATGTCAGCTATCCTGGAGGTTCTCATTAGACTGACTGACCTTGCTACATGAGGATTACATTAACCCAAACATGTGCTCAGTCTTCCAGAGTCGAATAACACTCAGCAACACTCATGCTGGATGATTGAGCACATATTGTGGGTGCAGGATGTTATAGCCCTAGTCGCTGAGTGATTGTCACCAAAAAGTTAATTAATTCATAGAGTACTTAGAGACCGTGGCTGAAGACATCATATCAGTGTTAATCTCTGCATAAGTGAGGACTGCCCAGTCTGGAGAGGAAACAAACTGGAAAGGGGCCCTACTGCTTCATGTGACTGGCTTTATGACATCAGAGAGAGCAAATTTAAAAAAATAAAAACGCAGAGAAAAGTCATCCAGTAAGGGCCACAAGAAGGTGGGGCAATTTGCAGGGGCATTATGGAACTCGGAGTTAGGCTTTAAGGGTCTAATGCTGTGTACACACAAGCAGAATTTTCGACAGAAAGAGTCCGATGGGAGCTTTTCATCGTATATTCCGACCGTGTGTATGCCCCATTTCTGTTGAAAATTCAGACGGACTTAGATAGAGAACACGTTCTATATTTTTCCGGCGGAACAAATTACTATCGGAAAAAACGATCGTCTGTATGCTGTTATGATGCACCAAAAACGGCGCATGCTCTGAAGCAAGTACGAGACGGAAGCTTTTGGCTACTGGCTATTGAACTTCCATTTTCTAGTCCCGTCGTACGTGTTGTACGTCACCGCATTCTGGATGGTCGGAATTTGGTGTGACCGTGTGAATGCAAGACAGCTTTAGCGGAATTCCGTCGGAACTCCGTCGTAAAAACCTTCAGAGTTTATTCCGACGGCAAAACCGGTCGTGTGTACAGGGCATAACTCTTTCCTACTCTGGTAGACAGACTCTTCCTTCAGCAACCTAATCTTTCTTCTCCTTCTACATTCTTCATGACAAAGTAAAATATAAAACACCAAGAAAATGGAGACCCCATTTTAGCAATAGTAGCAGATGTATGGATCTAGGAACTTAATACAAATATCTCGCTGTAGGCAACTAGAGGAATTATAAGAAGCCTGCATGTGATTCAGCCAATCAGCTTTTAAATAAAAAGTGAAAAAGCAGCTTTAGGTGGGCTGGCCTTTTAAATACATTACAGTTTACTATAAATCAGAACAGGCTTTAATACTGAAATATGATCGCTGCTCTAACAATTAACAGTATACCTGCAATATGATGACAGTGGACTCATCTACAGTGATCACAGCACAGTGGCTAGTCTTTCCAAATAGCTGCAGAGAACGGCTGTACTCTCGTTCAATAAATGTCATATTATACCTGCAACAAATCAAATTGAGCTGATGAGATAACAAGAAGAGCGGAAGTCCGTGGTGTACACTCATTAATTCATTTAAACTTCACACAGGAGTAAGATGGCGAATTCTATCTACTGTTACATTTAACTGCTGAAAATTCAATCTTTATTTCTCTTAACTGAAAGCAGGCATTGAGAATATATCAATCATTTTGAATACAGTTTAATGGTATTTTTTAGAAAAGTAGTGATAAACAATTGGAAAAGCAAATAGTGAAGCACTCAAAATAGTGTAAAACCCCTTTGTAGGTTTGTAACAGAAAACCACACTGGATGCTCTGGCTCAGATGTTCCCTCTTGCATCGATGAATAAGGAAACAATTTCAGAAGATATTATTATTAATATACAGGATTTATAAAGCGCCTACAGTTTGCGCAGCGCTTTACAACATGAGGGCAGACAGTACAGTTACAATACAATTCAATACAGGAGGAATCAGAGGGCCCTGCTCATTACAGCTTACATTCTAGAAGGGAGGGTCAAGTGAAACAAAAGGTAATGTGGGGGATGAACTGATGGAGAAAATGAAAATACAGTTGTTAGGTGTGGGTAGGATAGGCTTCTCTGAAGAGGAGGGTTTTCAGGGATCATCTAAAACAGGGATATGCAATTAGCGGACCTCCAGCTGTTGCAGAACTACAATTCCCATGAGGCATAGCAAGACTCTGACAGCCACAAGCATGACACCCAGCGGCAGAGGCATGATGGGACTTGAAGTTTTGCAACAGCTGGAGGTCCGCTAGTTGCATATCCCTGATCTAAAAGCTAATAGAGTAGGAGATAATCTGACAGATTGGGGTAAGGAGTTACATAGGATTGTAGAGGCTCAGAAAAAGTCCTGGAGGGGAGCATAGGAGGAGGTGACGAAGAAGCTAGAGAGCAAAAAGTCTTGAGAGGAACGAAGAGAATGATTAGGTTGGTATTTTGAGACTAGGCTAGTGATAAAGCTGGGGGCTAAATTGTGGATGGCTTTGTAAGTTGTTGTTAGTATTTTGAATATCATTTGTTGGGTGAGCAGAAGCCAGTGGAAGGATTGACAGAGAGGAGTTGCAGGCACAGAGCGATTGGTAAGGTGGATGAGTCTTGCAGCAGCATTCATGATGGATTGAAGGGGAGATAGCCTATGTAGAGGTAAGCCAATAAGAAGGGAATTGCAGTAGTGAGATGACCAGGGAGTGAATTAAGAGCTTTGTTGTGTCTTCGGTTTGAAAGGGGCATATTTTGGAGATGTTGCGGAGGTTGAGGCGGCAAGATTTGGACAGTGATTGGTCGTATGGCTTAAAGGAGAGTTCAGAGTCCAGGACTACACCTAGGACCTTGGCATGCGGGGAAGGGCTGATAGTTGTGCCATCGATTTTGACAGAGAGATCAGGGGAAGGGCTGCGCGGTGGAGGTAAAAATTTTTTTTTGGATAGATTGAGTTTGAGGAAGTGGTGTGACATCCAGACTGATATATCTGTTAGTAAATTAGTGATACATGAGGAGACTGAGCGAGTGAGCTGAGGGATAGAGAAATAGATTTGGGTGTCGTCAGCGTAGAGATGATATTTGAAGCCATGGGAGGCTATCAGCTGACCCAGGGAGGAGATTGAAAATAGGAAAGACCCAAGAACTGAACCTTGGGGGACCCCAACAGAGAGAGGAAGTAGAATTGTAAGTAACACTTATGCGCTGTACACACGGTCGTATTTTCCGACGGAAAATGTGCGATCGGAGCGTGTTGTCGGAAATTCCGACCGTGTGTGGGCTCCACCGGACATCGGATTTTCCAACACACAAAGTTTGAGAGCAGGCTATAAAATTTTCCAACAACAAAATCCGATCGCGTCAATTCCGACCGTGTGTGGACAATTCCGACGCACAAAGTGCCACGCATGCTAAGAAGAATTTCAGAGACGGAACAGCTCGGTCTGGTAAAATTAGCGTTCGGAATGGATATAGCACTTTCGTCAGGCTGCAATGTTTAAAATTGTTTAATACAGCGCACTCTCTTCCTCTTTATAATGCTAGAAGAAATACCGTATATACTCGAGTATAAGTCGTTCCGAGTATAAGTCGAGGCCCTAATTTACCACAAAAAAATGGGAAAAACTTATTGACCCGAGTATAAGACGAGGGTGAGAAATGCACAGCTACTGTAAGTAGAAAAGAGGGTCAGCAATGCCCATTTGCAGCCTCACTGTGCCCATTTGCAGCCATAGGTCCCCTGAACTTCAAACTCAGTAGTTAAGGGTTCCTAGATGCCCCCTAGCTGCAGCCAAAATTTGGGGTCTCTGAAACAAAGGGTCCTGAAATGACATTGCTGCAGATGGACACAGTTGACCAAATTTGGGGCCCTGTATCTCGGGGGTACTTAGTGCTAAGAACCCCAAATTTGGTGTGCAAACCCAGTGGAGCTAGCACCATAAAATTTCCAAAGCTGGTGTTTCTAGCACCAAGTGGCTCCGTGATACAGGGCCCCAAAATTCAGTTCAGAAAATGTCAAGCACTTTTCTGCAGCAGAGAATGATGTTTTCCAAACCAGATTTGGGGCCCCGTATCTCAGGGCCACTTAGTGCTAGGAACCCCAGCTTTGGATATGTTATGGTACCAGATCCACTGGGTTTGCATACCAAACTTGGGGTTCTTAGCACCAAGTGGCTCTGAGATATGGGGCCCCAAATTCGGTTCAGAAAATGTCAAGCACTTTTCTGCAGCAGAGAATGACATTTTCCGAACCGAGTTTGGGGCCCCGTATCTCGGGGCCACTTGGTGCTAGGAACTTCAGCTTTGGATATGTTATGGTACCAGTTCTGCTGGGTTTGCATACCAAATTTGGGGTTCCTAGCACCAAGTGACCCTGAGATACGGGGCTCCAAATTCGGTTCAGAAAATGACATTTTTTGCTGCAGAAAAGTGCTTGACTCGAGTATAAGTCGAGGGGGGCACTTTCAGCACAAAAAAGTGCTGAAAAATTCGACTTATACTCGAGTATATACGGTAAGTAGTTTTGCTGCTGATATTCACACAGACTTCTCACAAACTTCTTTCTTTGTTATTTATCGTATATTTATCACATCTGACAAAAAAGATATATGTTTTTTTTTTTGTTTTTTTTTTGTATTGTTTTCAAGCCTGATCCTGTTTTTAATTTTTTTTGATTTTTTGATTTTACATCCTGAATATTTTTGGGTGTGTTTTGTGTGTCAAGTTACCACAACACCATTATTATCTTGTATTATTTAATCTCAAGGAGGTTGCTTGGTGTTGGTGTCTCTTGTTAATTTCACATTGTATGTTTGAAATGTACCTGCCTCCTCACAAACAAAGTGTCCTTTTTGAATGAAAACACACATAGGCGAGTATAATTGAAACAAAAAATCCTTTGTTAAGGGCTCATAACCAAACAAAGAGGGAGGCAACGCTGGAGAAACAGCAGAAATTGACGAAGCCTTTTGCCCCCAGGGCACACATCAATTATTTTAGTGCAAAATTGGTGGCCTGAGGAGTCTATATCTAAGGGAGTGCATTTTGGTCCAGAAGTCCAAGAGATCCTGAACAGCAGCAGATGACATGTATTTCCCCTGTAGAAGAATGCTATACCTGTCTCCAGCTGGGCTCCTCCACTTCTTCCTGGCTGGAAGTCCCAGGTTGGACATTGGAAGCCTCAGCTGGGTTGGAAGATAGGGTGGAAGGAAGAGTGGAAGGAAGAGTGGAGAGGGATTCCCTGACTTCAGTCTGGTCTGACAGAAATCGCAGTCTCTCATAGTACTACAGCCTGGGGACATAAATGTCATCTGCTGCAGCTCTGGATCTCTGGGAATCCTGGACCTTCTTGTGCTCCCTAAGATAAGTGCTCCTCAGGCCACCAATTTTGGCTTTTAAATAGGGGATGGTTGCTGTGAGGACCACCGGCTTCACCAACTCCAGCAGTTTCTCCAGCGCTGCCTGCCTCTTTTGTTTATTATTGTATTGGGGGTGTTTGACCTGCCACTGACAGGGCAGTTCCCTGTATTTGTCTATGAACAGGGGGAGGAAATTGTGGTCATTAAAGCCATCCATTTTATCTGCAAGACACAACACAAGACAAACCCCAATGTCAGGCGAAACTCTCCTAATCTTGTTACAATATAGGCCTCAATTTAGAAGCACTATAGGCCCAAGTGTAGATCTTACCTTCGTTATCACAATCGGCGCCTCCAATACTCCTTCCTCCGCTCACAGATCATACGTACTATGCACGCGTCTTCCGCTTTATATACACTGCGCATGCGTGAAACTCCGCCCGCCCCTGACGTTCTTTCTAGTCTATTTCCCGCCCCTTCTCGTTTGGCGCAGTGGGGGAAGAGCACATGGCGGAGACAAAGCAGGTGCGTGCTAATTACAGCAACGTGGAGGAGGAGGAGGAAAGCCCGGAGCCAGAAAGGTCCCGATCCCGGAAGAGACGATTTAAGGCCTCAAATATGTCCTTTGGGGAGATGTTGGAGATGGTCGACATCCTGAAGAGGGTCGACTATGACGAGAAGTATGGACCTTACCCCAACCCCAGTGTCAGAAAGGCCAAGATCATGGCAAAAGTAGTCAAAAGTCTGCAGAAGAATTTTGGGGTACGACAATCCAAGGATCAGCTCAGGAAGCGGTGGTCTGACCTCAAGATCAGGGAGCACGAGCAGTACAGAAGGATCAGGAGAGTGCTGCAAAAAAGTAAGTAGTTGTGCTGTGTTCCTATTCTTTATTTTTATTACGTTCGTGCTGCTACATGTGCTTTTCTTTACTGTTGTACAGTTTAAAATTGCAACTTTCATGTTCATGGGCACATTGTTCGTTCTTATGAAACTTGGTTCGTTCGGCATAGAAAACACCATTGTTTTGTAACTAGAATGTAATGCAAACTAGATTCTGTGTAAGGAGAGGACACTCAGCAGCTGTTTACACATCTGGACGCTGGAGCACTAGTGTGGGACACCAGAACACCCTTTTTATTAGGGGGCCCACACAGGTGCTCCAGTGTATACTATAGGGGTGTCTCCATCTGTGAAGCTTGTACAAAACAGGTAAGTATTCAAGCTTGACAAAGGAAAACAATATTTCTTCATCTTGGAACTCTGCCAAAATAGACAATTGTACCCCACTTCCAAACAATATTTCATATTCCTCTTTCTGTCATCAAATATCTGTATGTTAAGTATACCTATTTTTTTTTACATAGAGGAGAAAAGACTCGGAGGACACCACTCAGCAGAAGAGACAACAGACCCCCCACTTCATGAAGAAGGTGAAATCCCCCAAAGCCAAGCAGAGGAGGAAGGAGATGTGGTGGAAATAGTTACCACAACAGGTGAGTGTCTGCGACCACAGGCTCAGGTAAGAGATGGATGCCGGCATATTTATAATACATGGTGTGTTTTTGTTTCTCTATTTTTAGGTGATCGTGATGTTGTGGATCCAGGTCATTTCACCAGTGAAAGTGCACAGATTCTGATCGGGGAGATCATGGGGTGTAATAGGGACTTGGAAAACATCCAGAAAAACATCAATGATGTTAAAATCAAAATGAAGAACATCATTGATGTTTTAGGGAGAGTTTAAAACACCTCCAAATCCCTTTCTTTTTTGTGGTATTTGTAAAGTAAAAATTTTGAACATTTTTTGCCATTTTGTAGAAAAGCCAAATTTTGAAGATGCACACAGTGTGTCAACATGTGCTATCTGCCATCAATGTAGGCGTTTTGGGGGTGCAACCCCTTCCTCAATAATAAGGTAGCTGAGAGGAAGGGGTTGCACCCACAAAACACGTCCTTTGATCCCCAGTGATGGCAGCTAGCACATGTTGACATTCGGCAATTTGTGTGCATCTTCAAAATTTGGCTTTTCCAGGGGTCACCCCATCTGAACGCAATATCAAACACAGTTTATAAATACTCATGTCTGATGTTGCCTTCAATTTCTACAAAAGTTGAACTTTGTAAGTTCCATATTTGTGTATTTCTTGTTTGTTTGAAACATGCCTGTTTTACCTTAAATTGACATTTCAATATTTATTAATGTTACCAAAAAAATTGTTATACAACAAACATGGTGGTTTGTTTTAAAAACCTTTTAGAAATGCACATATGTGCTGGTATTAAAAAGATTGATAATCAAGAATGTGTGGATTATTGTTTCAATGCTCCTAAAATTTTGTTAAGGTAAAATTGGTGTTTTCAGTGACAATGGGGTTTATTTCCTAAGGGCAAATCCACTTTGCACTACAAGTGGAATTTCAGTGCATGCTCAAATGCACTTGTAGTGCAAAGTGTATTTCCTTTAGTAAATAACACCCAACAGTGCTTTTTTAAGGTTACAAAATCATGACATTTTCAGGACTCCCCACATTTCTGTCAGGGTCAGCTAAAAGAAACACAAGCAGTAAATGTCACCGAAGATTTTAGTAGTTAAAATGATTTTTTTATTTTAAAAATGTATCAGACATTGTCTGGCAGATTGATGGCCCCCCTACCCGCAAAGTAATCAAGGTATCTAAGACGGACCTCGCGGGCACTCAGGGGGGGCAAGCCAGGACGGGCAAGCCAGGACGGCCATTTTCAAGCGCCGTCAGGGTTGGTTCATTTACTTGAATTCCGGCCTCAGGCCCAACTGAGGCAGCATAGTTGGCAGAATTTCGCCTTAAAAAGTTGTGGAGAACACAGCATGCCAGGATGATATGATTCAGTTTATAATTCGCCATGTGTATGGGTGTAAGAAATAGGCGGAACCGGCTGGCCATGATTCCAAATGTGTTCTCCACCACTCTTCTGGCTCTGGCCAGCTGGTAATTAAAAACCCTCTGGTCCGGGGTGAGGGTCCTCATCGGGAATGGCCGCATAAGATGGTCCCCCAGCGCAAACGCTTCATCAGCAACGAAGACGAATGGGAGTCCTTCCACATTGTCTTCTAGAGGTGGCAAGTCCAAGCTGCCATTCTGGAGACGCCTGTAGAACTCCGTCTGGGCGATGACTCCACCATCGGACATCCGGCCATTCTTCCCCACGTCCACATACAGGAACTCATAAGTAGCCGACACCACTGCCAACATCACAATACTATTGAACCCCTTATAATTATAATAATATGACCCTGAGTTGGGTGGTGGGACGATGTGGACGTGTTTCCCATCAATTGCCCCTCCGTAGTTAGGAAAGTCCTACCGCTGGGCAAAGTGGGAGGCCACAGTCTGCCATTCCTGTGGGTTGGAAGGAAACTGTGGAGTCAAACAAGAAAAATAAATTAATCATTTTGCACATAAACAGGGAAAGCAGATTAGACACAAACGTTCTTGGTCAACATCAGTATAACATTTATTTTAGGGAGTATTTAAAGACAAATGTATAAGGTCCACCTATCAGATCCCCCCCCCATGGGCCATTTGTAAAATTTTATGTGGGGGGGAGATGTTTTGGACAGGTAACCATCTCCACTTCATTGAGAGATGAATGCCTAAATAATGTGTATTACTTTGGCCAGCCCCTCCTTACTTTACACTATTGGCAGCCCACTGGACAGGTAAGAAGTGTCATAATACAAAGAGATAAATACACGCTGTACACATGTAGCAATAACTCACGGTGGAGCTGCTGGTTTATTATTGGGCTTGTCCTCTATTCTCTTCACCCCTCTTAAGTTGTTCAATCCCCTTGACACAGCTGTAGTGCAGTGTTGTAATGCTATTAATACCAACTTTTACCCACAATATACACTTATATTTATATTTACCTCTACCTGGGTGCTTGTAGCTCCACCTGCACAAGAAATAACAACACTTTCCCCCAAACTTCTGTAATAACCAAAATAACTTCTCTTTTGTTGGTAAATGATATATTTATATAAAGAGTTATTACAGTGACTACACTATCACACCAACGTAGTGCAACTGTATAGTAAATAGTTATGACAGTCTTGTTAACATATACAAATATACCTAAATATATATATATATATATACCAGGGAGCTCCCCCTGCTCTAAACCGTAAAGTCACTACCCTTTGTAACTAGATGCAGGGCCCTGCAATAAAAAAGATAGTCTTGGCGTCTTCAATCTTCGCTAGCTATGAAATGGTAATTGTAATCCACAGAGAGTTTTTCTGAGGTGTTGCGCAGTGTAAGGTAATACACAAAGGCAATTATAATCCAGCAACTGATTAAGTGTTTTTATACGAAGAAGACAGACATCTAGTGTCAGCTCTTGAATATTGTAGTCTATGCAAATGTAATATTCTCCCACTCAACTTGTTCCGTGGGACTATCTGTCCCAGCAACAATCTGTAAAAGTTCTAAGAATGTGTAGTATTAAACAAACGTCCGGGTGTTAACCCTCTCAGCACAGGGGATCCAGGCAGATGGATGTCTCCGTTTCCGCAGTTCTCAGTCCGTATGGAGCCACCACCATGCCGTCACACTGTTCCGCTTCCTAACACACCAGGAGTCCTCGGTTACTTCCTCCACGGGTCTCCGGAACAATCACTTCTGCTGCTTCAGCACACTGTGATACAATGGCAGGATCCTTGCTGCTGCTCTGCTCCTTCACAAGGTAGGCCGCAACCCTGTGGGACACACACACCCACAGAGTTCTGCTGGCAGGCCAAGTGTCCCAGGAACAAGAGACTTAAGATGGCCGCTCCCAACCCTTTTATATCCTCCCACAATGCAGTTCAGTTCTTCTCTTGTCCAGGAGCATTGTGGGTAGGTCATAGTTAATGTTCAGAAGTAAACAATCAATCACTTCCATGTCACTTCTCTTAATCATGAAACATAAAAGTGTTGTACCTTTTCAATTGTCCACTAGATGGCACTAGATCAACTTATACCTTTATAACACACATATGAGTAAAAACAAAAGTTGTCAGCGCTACACACATTTTAGCACATTTTTACATTCTGCTATTACCCATCAAGATAATAATAGGATACAAAAACTTTAAACAGTACCATTTGAAAGTATTCAGGCAGGCCCTTGCACTACATGCTTTGGGGAATTCATCCATAAATCTGACCACTAAAGAGGTGGGTATAGTGTGTATGGGTTTGGCAAAGTCAGCAGATAGAGGATTGTTATCAGCTAAGTTAGCAGTTGGGGGGAGGGAGGGTTCCAAATCATTTTGGGACACCAAAAAAAAGCCTCTGCCACTCTGCCTGAATTTAAACACAAATCACATTTTTACACATTTTAGGGGGTGTTTGGGATAAAGCACTACTATGGAGCTGACAAAATACATTGTTAAGCGACTACACGAGGTGAATATAGGGCCAGGAGAGCATGCTGGGGAGGTAAGTGAAGGCAAATATGTATGAAGGACAAATTTAAAAAAAAAAAAAACCCAGCATGCATGAGGACAAAGGGAAAATTCACAGCATATTACAATCATGGTAATTAGGGAATGAGGAAATAAATACAATATATTATCAAACATTAAATACAATAAAATGTGATGTTAAAGGATAAATCTTACCTTAATATACTCCTTCTGCAGGAACTGGATGATGGCAGAACAGGTCTCTGGGATAATGATCCCTAGAGCCTGGGGGGAGATGCCTGTCGAGAACTTGAGGTCCTGCAGGCTTCTCCCCATTGCCAAGTACTGCAGGGTGGCGACTAGCCTCTGCTCCGGAGTGATGGCTTGCTTCATGCAGGTATCCTGCCTGCTGATATAAGGGGTCAGCAAAGTCAACAAACGGTGAAATACGGGGTCCGTCATCCGGAGAAAGTTCCTGAAATTGTCAGGATTATTCTCACGTATCTCACGAAGCAAAGGCATGTGACAGAATTGGTCACGCTGGAGCAAACAATTCTTGGTCCATGAACTCCTTTTTTGAGATCACCTTGGCGTGTGTATTGGTCCAGCAACGCACCAGCACCTTTGCAGCCATTGTGCTATTTGCTGGGTGTCTGGTGTGCTCCTGTACCTTTAAGAAGGGATGGGCTGCCCTTCAGTCCACCTGCTCTCATTTATCCATCAGAATGCATGTGCCTCCACCGTGGGGACATTCATATTTTAGTGTTAGGACCACAGATATCAGGGTGCCGTGACGAGGCTCTGTGGCTTACGCATGCGTTTGCAAATGCGTGCGAACTAAACCCCTGTTTTTAACGCATACTGTTAGACAGGTGAATTTGGTTGTCTGCGAGCTGGTGGTAAGTAGGCTTGGAATTTTTTCCTGGGCATTCCCCAGGCTTTGTTTATACATGAACTCCTCCTCACCCTGTTCATGGACTGAGCTTGTGTCAAGGTAAGGACCCCAACACCAAGCCGCCACACAGCACGAACTCTACAAGGAGTACGTATACGCACCATGGCTAGAAAACGGTCGGCTGCTCAGAAAGTAGTAACAGAACGCACTGAAGAACAGCAAGGTCTGTGAAGAGCGACCTGAAAATCAGTAACGAATGAACACGAACACAACGACAAGTCAATTGTACTCGCTGCACGCACTGAAGACCAGATACAAACCCACAAGCACAAACTGAACAGCAGAAAATGATCTGAAAACCACAAGTCTGAAAAAGCGCGAAACGTCTCTCACCAAACTTTTACTAACACAAGATTAGCAAAAGGAGCCCAAAGGGTGCCGCGCTTGGTTCAGAACTGCCCTTTTCTAGTCTCGTCGTACGTGGTGTACGTCACCGCGTTCTTGCTGATCGGAAATTCCGACAACTTTGTGCGACCGTGTGTTTGCAAAACAAGTTTGAGCCAACATCTGTCGGAAAAAATGCATGGATTTTGTTGTCGGAATGTCCGATCAATGTCCAATCGTGTGTACAGGGCATTAAGGTACGGTTGGATAAGTAGGATAAGAACCAGCAAAGAGTACAGTCATGGAGACCAACGTGGAGTTGGAGGTAGAGAAGAGTTGATGGGGACGCAGCACTGTGTCTTGGCCTAGGCCGACAAGGCCTAGGCCTAGGGTGGCACTTTGCGAGGGGGTGGCAAAAAAGCCGCTCCCGCATAAATATAAGCCCCCCACCTCCTCCCGTGTCCCGACGGCTGCACAAATACAGTCTCCCATAAAGCGGCATGAAGCGACTGGGGCGCTCTGGCTGGGGGCGGTCTCAGCTGTGCTCGGGCGGTTCTTAACTCACTACAGCTGTGCTCGGGCGGGGGAGTAGGCGGTCTTGACTCACTTCAGTTTGGATGAGCTAGGGCGGAGGGGGGGCGGTCTCAGCTCACCTCGGCTGGGCTCGGCTGTGCTCGGGCAGGGGCGGTCCTAAGCTCACCTCAGCTGGGATCGGCTGTGCTTGGGCGGTCTCAGCTCCCCTCGGCTGGGCTTGGCTGTGCTCGGGCGGGGGTGGTTCTCAGCTCACTTCGGCTGTGCACGGGCGGGGGAGCGGGCGGTCTTGACTCACCTCAGCTTGACTGGGCTCGGGCGGAGGGGATGCTCACAGTGATGCAAGTAATAACCAGCAAATATATTAGAAGAAAGATTCCGACCATGTCCGCAACCTCTGACCATGCCCACAGTCTCTGACCATGCCCGCAGTCTCTGACCATGCCCGCAGCTTCTGAACATGCCCGCGGCCTCTGACCATGCCTACAGCCTCTGACCATGCCTGCAGCATCTGACCATGTCCGCAGTCTCTCACCATGCCCACAGTCTCTCACCATGCCCACAGTCTCTCACCATATCTGCAGCCTCTGACCATGTCTGCAGTATCTGACCATGCCCGCAGTATCTGACCATGCCCGCAGCCTCTGACCATGTCCTCTGATTATCTCCTGTATCATGTCTACAGTCTCTGACCACCTCTTGTATCATGACTGCAGTCTCTGACCAACTCTTGAGGTGGATCTCTAATCGGAAGAGGTGGGGCCTTAAGAGGAAGAGAAATACACCACTGTGGGGATGGGATGATAAATTGTTAATGAGAGTGATAAAATAGGTCTGCTTGGCAGTGAGGATTCTGGAATTGTATTTTTGGAGGGCAGATTTATTTTGGTTCAAATCTTTGTGAGACTTAGTCTTACGCCACAGGTGCTCAAGAGAACGGCTATGTTTTTTCAGACTTCTAGTGTCATCTGTTTTCCAAGGTTGAAGGGGTCAGAGCCTGATTCTGTGCTTAGTGAGAGAGGCCAGAGAGGCTAAAAGTGAAGCATTGTAGACAGAAGTGGCTAGGTCGGTGCAGGACAGGGGTTTTGTCATAGAAGTGGTTGGTAGCAGAGTACAGAAGAGCAGGAAGAAGGAAGAAAAATTGGTGACTCGCGCTATACAAATGAGTGAATGTGTGGCCAAAAAAGCCGCACCAAAAACACTAGATACAACAGGTATTAGTGAATACATAAACCATCAGTGCAGTAATATATCACAATTAGTGCAAGCAAATTTCAAATTGAGTCCATGTGTAAAATATATAGGAAATAAATGTGGATGGTTGAAGGAATAGTCCATAAGGAAAAAACCCAAAACGGTGAATAACAATCCCGGGTCTTTCAACCGCATGGAACCTTGGATATGTGGGACCACCACCAATAGTAAGAGCCTAGCCGCTTAACAGTACCCCATGACCCCCCGTTACAGAGGGTCTAGAAGGGCTTTGAGATCCTGCTTGTCTGGAACTCCCAGGGGCGGAGATGGAGATGGAAACTGGAAATGACGTCAGGTGCTAGGATGGAGATGGATGGGTCCACAGAAAGGGGCTCAGCCCTCATCATAGTATTGTCATCATAGGAAGAAAGAAAGGGAGGGCTCCCATAGTGTAAAATCAAAACGGCAATTTATTAAAATAAAAAACGTAAACACTCACATGTAGGCAAGAAAATCAGCATCATCAGTAGAAGAACAGTCTGTGGCACCGGCCGGATGACCACAGATAGCCCATCCTGCTGGATGTACAGCGACAGTGGGAGGTGGCGCGATGATACCGCTCAGAAGAGAAGGGTTGAGATGGCATTGGTTTCCATGGGTAGCGGTAAGGCGGTTGGAGGGAGAAGAGGAGCAGGAGAGGGAGAGAGTGAAACTAATAAGGTAGTGATCAGATAGAGGGTAAGGATAGATGGAGAGGTTGCAGGGAGTGCATATGTGGGAGAAAACAAGGTCAAGGGTATTGTCTTCAGAGTGAGTAGAAGCATGTATCTCTTGCTTCAGGTCAAAAGAGGAGGTTAGACTGAGAAGTTTGCAAGTAGCAGGGGCAGGGGCGGATCCAGAGTCTAGTCTCGGGAGGGGCACTGCCAGAAAATACGTTTTTTGGGGGGGATTTATCAGGGAAATGGCTGGTGTTGGCGCTTCAATCATCACAGCACCATGGTTGTTATGGTGTCAGGATGATTGAAGCGCATTTTTTCTATTATTACATTGTTATAAAAAATGAAATAGTTCAACTCACCATAATGCAGAATCAGTGGGATCCCCAAGCGTGGCACTTGCCACGTTGCCTGCCACCAGATGCGGATTGTCACTTGCCACTTCACCTGCCACACGTTGCAGATTGTCACTTGCCATGTCACCTGCCCCCAGATGTGGATTGTCACTTTCCTGCTACAATTGTCACTTGCCACATCGCTTGCCACCAGATGCAGATTGTCACCTTGCCACGTCACCTGCCACACATTGCGGATTGTCACTTGCCACATCCCCTGTCACACATTGCGGGTTGTCACTTTCCACGTCACCTGCCCCCAGATGCAGATTGTCACTTGCCTGCTACAATTGTCACTTGCCACGTCACCTGCCACCAGATGCGGTTTGTCACTTGCCACGTCACCTGCCACCAGATGCTGATTGTCACTTGCCACGCCACCTTGCCACCAGATGCGGATTGTCACGTCGCCTGCCACACATTGCGGATTGTCACTTGCCACGTCGCCTGCCACCAGATGAAGATTGTCACTTGCCACGTCACCTGCCACCAGATGCGGATTGTCACTTGCCACGTCACCTTGCCACCAGATGCGGATTGTCACGTCACATGCCACACATTGCAGATTGTCACTTGCCATGTCGCCTGCCACCAGTTGCAGATTGTCACTTGCCACATCATCTGCCACACGTTGCGGATTGTCACTTGCCTGCTACAGCTACAATTGTCACTTACTTTTTGCCAGAGGGTGAGGCAGCAGATTACCAGTCAGGCAGCAGAGAGATGATGTAATCTCTCTGCTGCCCGTAGCTACCTGCACAGTGAGGGAAGAACTGCAGGGATGCAGGGCGGGCGGTGAGAGATGATGTCATCTCTCTGCTCCCCCACGGCTCCCTGATTGGCCAGCAGCCTGGCCACTCTCTAAATGTCACCAGCGGCCAGCCCGGCCGTCCGCTCTCATCCGCCCACCCCACTGTCAGGCTTAGACTGTCACCAGCCCCCCCGGCCGTCCGCTCTCTCACCCACCCACTGTCAGTGACTGACAGTGGGCGGGTGAGAGAGCGGACGGCCGGGGGGGCTGGTGATAGTCTGAGACTGACAGTCAGTCTCAGACTGTCACCCACCCGGCCGTCCGCTCTCTCTCTCCCGCGGACCCAGCTGCCTGCCCTCTCCCCAGCATTCTCTGAGGGGGCAATTGACCCGTTGCCCCCCCCTGGATCCGCCCCTGAGCAGGGGTATTGGTATTAATAGGGATGTTGAAGTCCCCGAGAATGATTGTGGGGATTTCAGAAGAGAGAAAGTAGGGTAGCCTGGCAGAGAAGTCATCACGAAAGGTTGATAATGGTCCGGGGGGTAAATCACAGCTATCCATAGAGAAACTGAAGAGAAAAGACGACTGCAGTGTGCCTAAAATGAGGAGAGTGACAGAGAGGGAGGTGGGTGAAGTACCTTAAAGGTGCTATGTGGGGCTAGAAGGTGTCTAACACCCCCTTCCTTTCATCCACTGGTTCTTGGCGAGTGAGTCCAGAGAAGACCACCATGGGATAGGGCAGCAGAAGACGCAGTGTTGGATTCATGAAACCAGGTTTCAGTGAGTTTTTAAGCTACTTTTTCCTGCCAGAATTAAAAGGCGTTCAGAGGAGAAATTCAAACAGTCAGTGTGCATAATGATACAGAATAAGTGCAGCGCTATACCAAAAATCAAATATGCATATACAGAATTATATCCAATGTGCATATACAAAAATTATATACAGTGGGGATGGAAAGTATTCAGACCCCTTACATTTTTCACTCTTTTTTATATTGCAGCCATTTGTTAAAATCATTTAAGTTCATTTTTTTACTCATTAATGTACACACAGCAGCCCATATTGACAGAAAAAACACAGAATTGTTGACATTTCTGCAGCTTTATTAAAAAAGAAAAACTGAAATATCACATGGTCCTAAGTATTCAGACCCTTTGCTGTGACACTCTTTTATTTAACTCAGGTGCTGTCCATTTCTTCTGATCATCCTTGAGATGGTTCTACACCTTCATTTGAGTCCAGCTGTGTTTGATTATACTGATGGGACTTGATTAGGAAAGCCACACACCTGTCTATATAAGACCTTACAGCTCACAGTGCATGTCAGAGCAAATGAGAATCATGAGGTCAAAAGGAACTGCCTGAAGAGCTCAGAGATAGAATTGTGGCAAGGCACAGATCTGGCCAAGGTTACAAAAAAATTTCTGCTCCACTTAAGGTTCCTAAGAGCACAGTGGCCTCCATAATCCTTAAATGGAAGACGCTTGGGACGACCAGAACCCTTCCTAGAGCTGGCCGTCCGGGCAAACTGAGCTATCGGGGGAGAAGAGCCTTGGTGAGAGAGGTAAAGAAGAACCCAAAGATCACTGTGGGAGAACGTTGTAGATAGTCAACCATCACTGCAGCCCTCCACCAGTCGGGGCTTTATGGCAGAGTGGCCCGATGGAAGCCTCTCCTCAGTGCAAGACACATGAAAGCCTGCATGGAGTTTGCTAAAAAAACACCTGAAGGCCTCCAAGATGGTGACAAATAAGATTCTCTGGTCTGATGAGTCCAAGATAGAACTTTTTGGCCTTAATTCTAAGTGGTATGTGTGGAGAAAACCAGGCACTGCTCATCACCTGTCCAATACAGTCCCAACAGTGAAGCATGGTGGTGGCAACATCATGCTGTGAGGGTGTTTTTCAGCTGCAGGGACAGAACGACTCGTTGCAATCGAGGGAAAGATGAATGCGGCCAATTACAGGGATATCCTGGACAAAAACCTTCTCCATAGTGCTCAGGATCTCAGACTGGGCCGAAGGTTTACCTTCCAACAAGACAATGACCCTAAGCACACAGCTCAAATAATGAAGGAGTGGCTTCACAACAACTCCGTGACTGTTCTTGAATGGCCCAGTCAGAGCCCTGACTTAAACCCAATTGAGCATCTCTGGAGAGACCTAAAAACGGCTGTCCACCAACATTTACCATCCAACCTGACAGACCTGAAGAGGATCTGCAAGGAGGAATGGCAGAGGATCCCCAAATCCAGGTGTGAAAAACTTGTTGCTTCTTTCCCAAAAAGACTCATGGCTGTATTAGATCAAAAGGGTGCTTCTACTAAATACTGAGCAAAGGATCTGAATACTTTGGACCATGTGATATTTCAGTTTTTCTTTTTTAATAAATCTGCAAAAATGTCAACAATTCTATTTTTTTCTGTCAATATGGGTTGCTGTGTGTACATTAATGAGGAAAATAAATGAACTTAAATGATTTTAGCAAATGGCTGCAATGTAACAAAGAGTGAAAAATGTAAGGGGGTCTGAATACTTTCCGTCCCCACTGTATATACACACATACATACTGCCAGGTCCAAAAATATTGGGACATTAACACAATTCTAATCTTTTTGGCTTTATACATTACCACAATGGATTTGAAATGAAACAAACAAGCTGTGCTTTAACTGCAGACCTTCAGCTTTAATTTGAGGGTATTTACATCCAAATCAGGTGAACGGTGTAGGAGTTACAATAGTTTGTATATGTACCTCACACTTTTTAAGGGACCAAAAGTAATGGGACAATTGGATGCTCAGCTGTTCCATGGCTAGGTCTGTGTTATTCCCTCATTATGCCATTTACAAGGAGCAGATAAAAGGTCCAGAGTTCATTTCAAGTGTGCTATTTGCATTTGGAATCTGTTGCTGTCAACTCTTAATATGAGATCCAAAGAGCTGTCACTATCGGTGAAGCAAGCTGAAAAAACGAACCCATCAGAGAGATAGCAAAAAATTAGGTGTGGCCAAATCAACTGTTTGGAACATCCTTAAAAAGAAAGAATGCACCGGTGAGCTCAGCAACACCAAAAGACCCGGAAGACCACGGAAAACTTGTTAGTTTAATTTCAAATCCATCCTCGTGTTACTGTCACCAGTTGTGCCCTCACCTTATAGGCTTAATAGCTATGCCTTTATCAATCCTCTGCTTGGCCTCTATAGATTTTCCTCCTTCTTATGGCTTATCTACTTATTCAGGCTTCTCATATCACAGGGTATACTCCATCCTTATTAATTTACCATTGGTCTCAACTCACATTGCCCACATGCAAGGTAATAAAGCTTACAATAGTGCTTTACCATTTTAAAAGTTCTCTTTTGCAGGATTGATTGGAATTTATAAGGACACTGTGTGCAATAAGGAGTACATTGCACTTTATTGCTAGTTTTAAGGCATATAATTATTTATTTTGTATAGTATCAGGAAGTTTACAGCATATTGTACTTTTTATATATATAATTTTTGTATATGCACATTGGATATAATTCTGTATATGCACATGTGATTGTGGACTTTTTAGTATAGTGCTGCACTTATTTTGTATCATTTTGTATTTTCCACATATTTTTGATGTGTGGAAAGTGCCGGTAGCTTTTTGTTACTGTATAGCAGCTCACAAGGTTTTATCTAAATTTTAAGTCAGTGTGCATGAGCCCTTACACTAAAATAAACATGTGCATTTTACCTGTTAAAAAACATATTTGATCAGCTTTTCTATTTACATACGTTATAGCTTACTATGCATGTACAGTATATGTAATATTATAGTTTTACCTTGACTCAAGCAGATGCAGAAACTCTGGGTTATTTGTAAGTTCTTCTCATGATAGAAAAACATAAGGGATTTGAATATGTAACAGAAGCTTATTCTCACAGTATATGTGAAGTATAATCAGCGCATACAACCACTCTAATCTAGGTGCAAACAAATTTACCAACAAACCAAGGCAAAGACTGCTGCTAACACCCTACAAGTGTGTCCACTCAACTTCCAAAACTTAAGTACAAAATATAAGTGCAGAGCAATCACAATTAAAACATAAGACATAATCCCATAGCTGAAATAACTAATGTAGTATCAATATATCAATAGTGTAACAGTTCCCAATAACAGGATTCCACCGTAGCATGATAATCAAAGTGAAAGTCATTAAAAATCATCCAATGTGTTCAGTGCCCACTACCTCCGGATAAAATGCCTGCTCACCTCCAAGGAATGACCCCATCACAGTGTCACAAAGGACTCAGTCAACTCCACCCAGGATGGTACTGGAACACTCCTCAACTGGCATCCCTGAATCACGCTACTCCACTTCTTGAGTCTCAATCAAATGTATAACATACCAAAAAATAGAAATGGAGAACCCATAGTGCTCTCTGCTACAAATTAATTGAAAATTGAAAAAAAGTGATTAAAAACACTCACATAAATATTTGAAAAACAAGCATGTATTCAGCTCACCACGCTAAAACTAAAGTGAATAGTGACATCACGGGTAATGGCTCCTCCCACCCATGCGCATTACGCTGTCCTCATTGGCTTCTTTAGCAGTATCTTCCTCTTTATCTGTATTTGTAGAGCAATTAACAATTCATTGGCACTCACATGCAGATTGCAAAGGCAGCGTGTTCACTTGTAATGCAGGAATCGCAAGCGAAATACGCTTTTTTCTCGCACCTCATTTTGGGTGTGAAGCAGCTGTGTCACATTACACAGTTGGTGCCAAAATAAGTCTACCTAAGGACAAATATGTCTTGCCATAGCAAAGTTCTGTTACTGGAAGTAATGGTGACTTCTTTTTTCTTTTGTTATCTGAGTAGGTGTTCTATTACTGACCCATAACAGAAGAATCTGTTAGTTAGCGTCTTATGCCGCGTACACACGACCAGACTTTACGGCATACTTGTCCGTCGGACAATTCGATCGTGTGTGGGCTCCAGCAGACTTTTTTTGAAAAGTCCGCAGGACAAAGTATGCCATAAAGTCCGGTCGTGTGTACATGGCCTTAGGGTTATGTGTGGAACATTCAGGTCCTAATACAGCTTTAGCCAGACATCAGTGCAGTCACATAAAACAACAAGGGAAAAGTGAGCCCAAAGAAAGTCACTTCCTATGTACTTATAATTTACTATGGCATGTGAGTATTTTCTTAAACTGAAAAATAAGAAGGCAACAAATCTGAACTTTTTATTTAGCATGCTCATATATGTTTTTATTTATTAAAAGACATCTAAATGCAGGAAAAAAATAAGAACAAATAAGCAAATTACAAAACAAATGTACTTTTTATTTTTTTTTTTAGCTCAGATCTGCATTAATACTGAACTCCAGGTTCAGGAAAAGAGGAACTTTGAATTACCTTTAAAGTCCTTGTCTTAGAGTACAGGACACGTGACTTGTTTTCCCAGACAATGGGTTATATGGAGGTACCTACAGGTATTGGACACCTGATGACGTAACATATGACGAAATGTGTAGGGCAGAGTCAGAACACACGCCACTGCGCATGCATGACCCAGCCGGCGGCCATTTTAGTTCTGGGAAAAATACTACAAGTGGGATTTTAATGGCTTGTAACACTTTTGAAATTAGAACGTGCACGCGATTTTATTAAATGTTGCCGTGTATAAGGTTTTACGCTATGGAGGTTGTTATTTGTCTCCTTTTATAAATCCTTGCCTGTGTTGTCTGTGTGAAGCCTTACCATTCACTGATCGGTGGGATACACTTAAGTAACCTTTTGGGACTCACAGAGCAGCTGTGAGTCTGTGTGTGGATTGTCATAATGCATTTTGGGGCCTCTCCTTGTGAGGGTTATTCGAATCTGGTAAGCCCCCACTCTTCACTCACTGTGGTGGTCTTCTGTGGTGATTCCTTTTGCTTGAAAGCCTGGAGGTTCCTGCTGGGATTTACAACTTTACACAGTTCTCCTAATCTCTTAATCCAGACAAGTGGACTTTTTATTGGTTCTTTAGAGAGATTTTGTTCTGTTTTATCTACAATCATACACTGTTATATGAATAATTTGTTTTTTCACCTGCATGTTATGTACATGTAAATTTTATGTGCTGCACTGTATATTTAAAAAAAAAAAAAAAAAACTTGCTAGGGCCACCCACAGAGTAAACTATATAACCCTACCCACTCAGTGAGGCTCCAATTTTTATCAAGCAATAAGGAGTGATCATAACACAGAGGGGAGGGGCTTGTCTCAAGTACTGTACTCCAAGATAAGCAATTTACAGCTAGGTCAAAATTCCTGTTATCTTAACCGTATGATACAGGACAGAGAAATATGTATTCATAGACCATGAGATGAATCTAAGTATCTAAACTGAGGGGTGGGCAACAAAAACACTGCTAACTGCTAACTGGTCCACATATGAAAACAAGAGAGAAAGAACCTGAACAAAAACACTAAGAAAACAGCTTGCATCTTACAGCCCAAACTTACATCAACAGAGGCCTGAACATCCACCTGGAGAAGGTGGCGGCCTTGCAAACCTGGGAAGCAGATGGTTAATGCTGGAAAGCCCAAGAGACACCTACAGTCCTGTTGAAAAAGGCTCTGGAAATGAGTTGCCTAGTGATGGCACACAGGGCCAGATGCTGGTCAAGACCAGGCTAAAGAAAAGCCAAAATACGTTGAGCTTTCGTTCCCTGAGTAAAGTGGGCTATAACTCTGCCCCAGCCTGTAAGGCTGACATCTTGTCAACACCTTCCATGACATATGAATGAAAGACTATTCCATCTCAAGGGCAAGATTGGTAATCCATCATGTAAGGGAGAACTGTGTCTGGCTGGACAGAAGGACTGGGCAATCCAAGGACTGGATCCGTTTGATCCATGCCATGAGTATGTTGGATTGAAGAGGTCTGGAGTAAAACTGAGCAAAGGGAACAGCCTTGGAGAAGGCTACCATCAAGCCTCATTCAAAAGTAAACTGGGGGTATTGTCATGATCAGAGGGTCCTCATGTAAGATCTTAGAGAAGTGAAAATTCTGGCTTGGGCTTTGTCCAAGATACTTTGTCCCAGGTACTCCAGACGAAGACTGTGAAGACTGGATAGCAGACTTGGTTGATAATCCAGCCAAAGATCTGAAGGAACTGAACTTATATTTCTCACACACAACATGGACATATTTAAAATTACACAAAACACTTTCTGCTAGTCCTCATGATTATGGGGATACCGGGATATCATGTCAGAGACTTTTTCAATGTTTGGACTGATTATGTACTGGACATTGCAACATGTATATCACAAATATCAGGCAAAACTCAGGGCCGGTGCTAGACTTTTGTGCACCCTAGGCAAGACCAGCTACTTTCACCCCCCAGCCACCCCCCCCCCCCCCCCATTGTCAGCAATGTAATATCTGTGAAGAAATATAGGAGATGAAAAAAAACCCCCAGAGTAACAGAGATAGTATGCAGCAAAATGCAGCCTCTGAATAAACAAAAGGCTGTGACAGGCTTACCAGTCCAACTGCCCCATCCAAGGAAAGAAACAAATGGTAGTACCACCAGTGCCTCCACAAGGCCAAATGACCTACCGAACCGCCCTATGTAGTCCCTACATGAAAGAACGCACCGCCCACATCAGTACCCCATCCAGTGCGTGGCAGTCCAAGACCCACAGCAGAACCAATGACCGCTGTTGTCATCTTGAAAGAGGGTAGGGCGGTGGCATACTGAGCTCCAGGCATTGGAGCCAACAGAGAGAATGGGACAACCTGTCTGCATGACTCCGAAGACCCAGGCATCCAAAAAATAAAAAATAAATATGACAGGGACTGCTGTAGGTCAAGGTTAAACAGTATGAACCAGGGGCCATGGCTGCGCCCTAGACAGTAGTGCACCCTAGGCGGCTGCCTAGTTCGTCTAGTGGTAGCACCGGCCCTGCCAAAACTTTATTTAAAAAACAGTGTACTATAGTGCTCTGTAATGCCCCATACACACGGTCGGACTTTGTTCGGACATTCCGACAACAAAATCCTAGGATTTTTTCCGACGAATGTTGGCTCAAACTTGTCTTGCATACACACGGTCACACAAAGTTGTCGGAAAATCCGATCGTTCTGAACGCGGTGATGTAAAACACGTACGTCGGGACTATAAACGGGGCAGTGGCCAATAGCTCTCATCTCTTTATTTATTCTGAGCATGCGTGGCACTTTGTCCATCGGATTTGTGTACACACGATCGGAATTTCCGACAACGGATTTTGTTGTCGGAAAATTTTATAGCCTGTTCTCAAACTTTGTGTGTCGGAAAATCCAATGGAAAATGCGTGATGGAGCCTACACACGGTCAGAATTTCCGACAACAAGGTCCTATCACACATTTTCCGTCTGAAAATCCGACCGTGTGTACGGGGCATAAGCGTAGTCAGGAAATATAGCTTAGTGTAGCTTCACCTATAGCAGTTCTCATTCCTATAAACCTAGCCGAGTGGAATGTGGCTGTCCCCAGCAATGCTATGTTCACTGAGCAGAAAGAACAATGATCAGCAGATGAAAATAAAGCTTCCGGGTCCGGCCGTCCCTTGGAAGCAGCGGCACCTGGAGGACGGATGACCGAATTATTTGAATTAGACATCTGCCACTACTATACCTGCACTTCTTCTCATGCCGTGTACACACAGTCGGACTTTTCGGCTACAAAAGTCCGACAGCCTGTCCGACAGACTTTCAAAGGACTTTTGGCGGACTTGCGGCAGACTTTCTAACGATCGGACTTGCCTACATACGATCACACAAAAGTCCGACGGATTCGTACGTGATGACGTACACCGGACGAAAATAAGGAAGTTGATAGCCAGTAGTCAATAGCTGCCCTAGCATGGGTTTTTGCCCGTCGGACTAGCACACAGACAAACGGATTTCTGGGTCCGGCGTAGTTACAACGTAAAGATTTGAAGCATGTTTCAAATCTAAAGTCCGTCAGATTTGCGGCTGAAAAAGTCAGCTGAAAGTCCGCTGAAAGTCTGGGGAAGCCCACACACGATCGGATTGTCAGCCATATTTTGTCCGTCGACGTCTGTCGGACTTTTGTAGACGAAAAGTCCGACCGTGTGTACGCGGCATCACTCTTAGAAGGATTGTTTTCTGTTCATATTGGAAGTCGCATTGAATATTGCACTGCATGTTTTTGGACTGTACAAAACATTCTCACTTGAAGTTATATTGAATATTGCACTGCATGGTGTTTGGACTGCACTACTTTTACCTTTGTTTGCTACCAGCCCCTATGGGACTTGAACACTTATTATATCACTGTTTATAGTGACATTGTATATTTTATTTGTTTATTTGCACATATATTTTTTACCATCCATATAGTTAGCACATTGCATTTTGTATATTTGTCTCTGAGAGTCGCGTTGATTAATTGCATTATATGGTGATGTTAATGCACTTAATAATTTTTACACATTATAATTATTTATATCTATTATTAGGATACGCTAATTGATTGGATACGCAATTTATTTATGGGTTATTGCTCACATTTATTGTTTACATCACTGGTGGCTATGCTAGCACTTTGCACTTTGTTAATATTTTTTTGGGAGTTGCATTGGTTTATTGCATCGCATGTTGGTGCATTGCACTTAGCATTGTTACACAACATTATCTATCATCTTTGATGGGAGGATATGTCAACTGATTGGACACGCAGTTTATCTATGTGATATGGCTCACAGTTATTGCTCATATCACTGGTGGTTTTACTAGAAGTTCATAATTGATTGGACATGCAGTATATCATTGTTCCTTTGATTTTATTGAGATTGAGGTAGCGCCACATATTTTATTATATTTTTTAACATTGTAGAGTGGCTGCACTGGTCTAATGACTTTAGTATGGCAGCTATCAGGAACACTGTTGCTGGCTGCATTGGTATGGTGATACTGGAGCTCATGTGGTGGCAATCAGGAACATTGTTGCTGGCTTACACTGTTCTGTTGACACTGAGACTGGTATGGCTAGTGATCGGCAACACTGTTGCTGGCTTATACTGGTCTTGCGACACTATGACTTGTGTAGTGGCGATTAGGAACGAAGTTAGAAATGAGGTTTCTGGCTGCACTGGTCTGGTGACTATGGGACTGGTGCCACAGCAATCAGGAACACTGTTGCTGGCTTACACTGGTCTGGTGACACTGGCAGCAATGGGGAATACTGCTACTAGCTGCACTGGTGTAGTGATACTGGGACTGATGTGATGGTGATCAGGAACATTGTTGCCGACCTATAATGGTTTGTTGACATTTGTGGGGAAACAATCAGGAACACGGTTGTTGGCTTACACTTGTCTGGTAACACTGGGACTGGGGGGTAGCAATCGGGAACACTGTTGCTAGCTGCATCGGTCTGGCGGCAATCAGGAACATTGTTGCTGGCTTGCACTGGTCTTGTTATCCTGGGACTGTGTGGCGGTGACCAGAGCACTGTTGCTGGCATAAACACTGGTCCGGGGACACTGAGACTCGTGTGGTGGCAATCAGGAACGAAGTTGCTGGCTGAACTGACCTGGTGATTATGGGACTGGTGTGGCAGCAAATAGGAACACTGTTGCTGGCTTACACTTGTCTGGTGACGCTGGTCCCGGTGTGGCGGCAATACGGAACGTTGCGAGCTGCAATGATGTGGCGACACTGGGACAAATGCGACGGTGATCAGAAATTATGTTTCCGGCTTACACTGGTCTGTTGACACTTGCCCTTGTGTTCCAACAAAGAGCAAGGGTCAAACACTGGTAGGTGCAAGTATAGCAAGTCTGAGAGCCAAGCCGGGGGTCAAACACTGGTAATCAGACAGGTGCAAGTATAGCAAAGTCCGTGAGCCAAGTCGGGGGTCAAACACTGGTAATCAGGCAGGTGCAAGTATAGCAAGTCTGTGAGCCAAGCCGAGGTCACAACAGGAATCACTTGAAAGTATAACACAGGAACAGGGAAGAGCTGAAGACAATCCAGCACCTTGGGTCAGACAGAGGCAGCCTTTTAAAGGCCAGCAGGGGGAACCAGCTATCACATGATGCGCCTATGGCGCCTATTTCTTCTACTGGCAAGATTGCCAGTACTACTATGGCCTATTTTCTGAACACTAGTTCTCTGACACATGGTGGTGATTAGGTACGCTATCACTAGCTTACTCTAGTCTGGGGACACTACCTGGTGTGGTAGAAATCAGGAACATTGTGTCTGGCTGCACTGGTCTAGTGACATTGGGACTGATGTGGCAGCAATTTGTAACACTGTTGCTGGCATATACTAGTCTGGTAACACAGTGTGTAGTGCGAAGGCAATTAGGAACACTGTTTCTGGGTTATATTGGTCTAGTGACATTGGGGCTGGTGTGGCGAGGAGGAACACTGTTGTTGGCTCACACTGTTCTGCTAAAACTGTACTGGTGTGGCAGAAATCGGGTTAATTGTTTACATTGATCTGCTGACACTGGGATTGGAGTGGTGGTGATTGGGAAAATTTTGCTGGCTGAATGGGTCTCGTGTGGATGAAACCAGGAACACTGTTGCCAGCTTACTCTGGTCTGGTGATACTGGGACTGGTTTGGCAGCAATCAGGAACACTGTTGCTGGCTCACACTAGTGTGGTAACACTGGGACTGGTGTGGTGGTGATCACGAATACTGTGGCTGGCCGCACTGGTCTGGTAACACTGTATTGAGAAGGCAACGACCAGGCACACAGTGGCTGGCTGTACTGGTCTGGTGACAATGTACCGGTGTGGCAGTGAATGGGGACACTGGCTGGCTGTTCTAGTAAGGTGTCTTTGTACTGGGATGGGTAGTGATCAGGGACACTGGCTGGCTCGGAAAATTGCTGCTGTCTGCAATATGCAGTTTACATGTGTAATTGCTGTGATTGATCACAGTGGTGACATAGTACAGGGCCAAAATGGCCTTGTACATCATTCTGTGATCTGCTGTGTCTGATAGATACGGGGATCAGGGAGCACACTGCTGTACACTATAGGGTGAGAACAAGCAAAGCAAAGGGGAGGCCATTTTAAAATGGCTTTCTGCCTTCAGGAGACAGCCTTCCGGCTGGTCGGTAAGTAGGTTAAGATTTAAATCAAACCATTCCTCAGCTGTTCTCCAGATGATAAAGACAACACTTATGTAATTTTGTGGCTCAACTTCAGATAGTGTTTCATAGTTGCCAACAGTCCCGATTTTCCCGGGACAATCCCGATTTTCGGAGGCTGTCCCGAATCGGGATTTTGCCCAGGGAAATCGGGAATGCTTGCATTTTAATTTTTTAGGCAGGTGGCTTCAGCAAAATGGCCACCGGCGCTACATCGTTCCCCCTTGTGTTCAGTGGAGGGAGGAAGGCGGCTCGATCCGTGCAGCCAATGAATCGGCTCCTCTCGTCACACTGAAGCCAGGGATAGCTACAGGGATCGGCCCCTGCCCTCTCCACTGAACACATGGCGCCGGCGGCCGCTCATGGCATGTATGATGTTCCTTCTGCTGTAATGGACGTGCTGGGGGGAATTATGGGAGGGGAGGGTCTGCACTGAGGGGGGTCTGCACTAAGGGGGTCTGCACTGAGGGGGGTCTGCACTTGAGGGGGTCTGCACTGAGGGGGTCTGCACTGAGGGGGGTCTGCACTGAGGGGGTCTGCACTGAGGGGGGTCTGCACTGATGAAGGGGGGTCTGCACTGAGGGGGGTCTGCACTGAGGGGGTCTGCACTGAGGGGGGTCTGCACTGAGGGGGGTCTGCACTGAGGGGGTCTATACTGATAGATGGGGGGACCACACTGAGGGGGTCTGTATTGAGGGAGAGGGGTCTGTACTGAGGGGGTCTATACTGATGAGGGGGGTCTACACTGAGGGGGTCTAAACTGATGGAGGGGGTCTGTACTTAGTGGGGGGGTCTGTACTGAGGGAAGAGGATCTATACTGCTGGAGGGGCGGTCTGTACTTAGTGGGGGGGTCTTTACTGAAGGAGGGGGGTCTGTACTGAAGGGGGACCATAGTTGGTGGAGGGGGGGTGACATCAATTTTTTTTCACACCAGGTGACACCAGCTGTAGTGACGCCACTGGCTCTTGTCTCTTCAGCAATTTAACTTTAATGTACAGGAGGGGGGGTTAACTATATACAGGAGGAGGGGGGTAACTTTATACAGGAGGTGGGGGGTTACGTATATACAGGAGGGGGTTAGCTTTATACAGGAGGAGGGGGTTAACTATATACAGGAGGGGGAGAGTTAACTATATACAGGAGAGGGGTTAACTATATACAGGAGGGGGGTTAGCTATATACAGAAGGATGGGGGTTAACTATATACAGGAGGGGGAGGGTTAACTATATACAGGAGGGGGAGGGTTAACTATATACAGGAGAGGGGTTAACTATATACAGGAGGGGGGGTTAACTATATACAGGAGGGGGGAAGGTTAACTATGTACAGGAGAGGGGAGGGTTAACTATATACAGGAGGGGGGTTAACTATATACAGGAGGGGGGTTAACTATTTACAGGAGAGTGGGTTAACTATGTACAGGAGGGGTTACTATGTACAGGGGGGAACTAAGTACAGGGGGGGTTGCTATGTACAGGGGGGGAACTAGGGGGAGAGGGGAAACTATGTACAGGGGGAGGGGGTAACTATGGCTCTGCCTGGGACACTGATTTAAGGACTGAGGCTGGGAACACTGGTGTAAAGACCGACTGTTCTGGGGGCACCTGATGCAAGGAGGGACTCTGCTGGGGGCACCTGATGCAAGGAGGGACTCTGCTGGGGGCACCTGATGCGGGTACGGACTCTGCTGGGGGCACCTGATGCAAGGAGGGACTCTGCCGGGGGCACCTGATACGAGGACGACTCTGCTGGGGACACCTGATGCAAGGACAGACTCTGCTGTGGACACCTGATACAAGGACCGACTCTGCTGGGGACACCTGATGCAAGGACGGACTCTGCTGGGGGCACCTGATGCAAGAACGGACTCTGCTGGGGACACCTGATGCAAGGACAGATTCTGCTGGGGACACCTAATGCAAAGACAGACTCTGCTGGGGGCACCTGATGCAAGGAAGGACTCTGCTGGTGGCAGGCAACGTGGCTAGTGACACGCTCAGGGATCCCACTGATTCAGCATTATGGTGAGTTGAATGATTTGATTTTATATTACAATGTAATAATAGAAATAATGCGCTTCAATCATCCTGACACCATAACAATCATGGTGCCGGGATGATTGAAACACTAACACCAGGTGTTTGGAGTATGTTTATCTGCTGATTGTTAAACTTTCTAGAATACACATATTTCTATTGTTGTGTAGGATCTGTGGCTGCTGTCCCTTCATTCCTCTCTCCCCCTTTCCCTCTCCATCCCTCATTCATCTCAGACTCTAACCACACCCCCTTTGAGCCACGCCCATTTGAGCCCCCCCTCTATTTTATGGAAGCCACGCCATTTTTCGCTTTCGTTTTGTTTTTTATTGCTATGCCACGCCTACAAACGCATGCCCCGCCCTCTAATTATTATACGGCTCCGCCTACAGCCAATAAAGTGTCCCACAAATTTTTTTTGCAATGTTGGCAACTGTGGTGTTTTATGGCCTCTTCTAATAGAGTAAAATGTTCTAAGTTGACATTGTTAGGGGTGGTTCACACCATGGCATTTTGGGTACTGTGTGTTGTATGCATGTTGCATATTACACACTTTATAAAAGTGTTACAATCAGGGCTTTTTTTCTCAAACAATAGGTGCTGAAACTTAACCACTGCCCCACAAAACCCCTCCCCCTACACACACCCTCCAAATCACTTCAAATAGTGGGTGTGTTCAGTCAAATTTTAAGAAAACAGTAGGAGGGTCTTAAAGGGGCATTAAATACCAGGATTGCATTACAGAGCTGCAGAGTGCAGAGCTGTCACTTTTAAACACAGAAACCAGACTTCTGTGTTTACAAGTGATTGTGGTGAGCAGGCACCAAAGGGTCTGAGCCAGAGGTGGTGGAACTGAGTTCCACCATGTTCCCCCTGAAAAAAAGCCCTGGTTACAATTTAACTTGCTCCTCCTAGTGGCTTATTAATATATCAATATATATATATATATTATATAATCAATATATTTTAAGATGAACTCCAGGTTAAATACTAGGGGTAGAGGAATAAAGTGCAATATTTACCTTATTACTCGCTCCTGCAGGCCCTGGCGCTCTGTTCACTCTCTACTCAGGTTGTTGGTGGACCCTCGCTAGGTCTTTGTAAGGTTAAAACAAAAAAACGTGCGCTCATAATTAATATAAAGGAGAAACTAGTAATTGAAGGACTCCCAATATATACCAATAATTCAAAGATATAAATGTGAAAAACAGATCATAGTGAAACAATCCAAAATAAATAAAATTAAATTAAATGCATAAATCAAACATAAATCAAAGTGCTGCCGGTGAGTAATGTATAGTGAAGAATGTGTTAGTATACTAAAAATCATATATCAATGCACTATTTAGAACTTCCCGCACTGAATAAATGGTAAAAAAGCAAGTACTTGAATAGACACAGACTTCTCAGCTATAAACAGAAAGGAGCTAGTCCATCAAATAGATGACAAAAAGAAAAGTCCCATAGGGATAACACCTACTTTTATATATTTGTTAAATGTTCCCATTAACATAGTATAACTTAAAAAAATATTTATAAATTAAAGCTGGCCATACAAGGATTGAAAATCAGGACCGGCTGAATTTCAATCCATGTATGGGCACTGTATTTTGACTGACTTCTGTACAACCACCCTGTCGAAATTTTCCCTGCTATATCCTGCAGTATTGTGACCGTGGAGTAGTCTTCCCATTGTGAGAATACAATAGCTCTCCCTGGTTTCTTATGTTTAGTTGGGGGCTGAGAAGTCATGTTTAACATAATTACCCTGTTTTAATGTGTTCACAGTTCTTCGTTATCAGCTATAACTAGTTTTGAACACTGTCTGTAGTAACAAAAGGTTAAACATGTAGAAACCGTCCTCCTGCATTGTATGTTAGAGAGGTATTGCTCATTCTGTGTGGGAACATCAGCCATGACACCTTCTCCTTAGTATGATGTATCAAACATATAGTGGGTTTTTTTCAGATTTGACTGCAAAGTGGAAATACCCATTAAACCTGCTGCCATGTATGCGAGGTAGTGACTATATGCCTGCATTTTATGTGTAAATACGCAACTGAACACATTATAACAGAATTATTCTAATCAGGCATGTTATGTTACTGATAATTTTTTTATCAGCGAATGTATGATGTAAATTCTGTTGACCGTTTGATAAGTGATGGAAATTTATAGTCATTCTTAGGTTATGGTTAGATAACTGGTTGACATTAGGCTTTGCGTACATGGGATGTTTTTACAACCTCTCCTGAACGATTTAACTTGACAGATAGTAACCCATGTTTAAAATGTCCGTTTTGCCGTGTTTACATGCCACGTTTAGCAGCGTTTTGCCGCGTTTGCTTTTCAAAGCGTTTCTAAAGTGTTTTTTTTTTTTTAAATGGGCAAAAACGAAAAACGTCTAAACGAAACGCGGCTAAACGCGGGTTACCGTGTTTAGACGCGTTTGCCGTCTGAAAGATTGGAAACTTTGGCGTCTGAACCCATTTTTTTTTGCTTTCGAAGAAACACTCTTAAAGGCAACTGCCTAAAAATGGCAAGAAACGAGACTGTGTACATGGCCACATAGGATAACATTGAATGAGTTCAGGGGCAGTTGAAAAAAGCGTCCAACTGCCTCTGAACGCATGTGTACATGGGGCCTCTTTTAAATAAACTGAGCTATTTTGTTTTTTCCTTTTTCTTCAGAAAAAAAGTGTTACATTAAAAATAGATATAAAATCAAAATAAATGCCTTTTTATTTTAATGCAGCAAGCACTGTGTATGCATATGTGGGAAATACTGGTAAACCATGTAAAGTCTGTTGTAATTAACCTGTTTGGCAGCTAATTAAGTCACCACTGCCATGGCTGGAAATGTAGCCAGCAACTAATGCCTTGGCATTTATCACATAACTGGGCACTGAAGGAAGAGCAGGCTACTGTTGCTGAAGCTACAGGTATGTTTTTTTCTTCGTTTTTATCAACATGCGCATTCATATAAGTACCACAGATATTTCCATAAGCCCCAAACATGTTCTCTATAGATGCAATTCATGAATTTTAACTTGATTCACTCTAGGGTACTTATATAACGTATGCAAGCAAAACAGGGAGAACTGTGCAGCCCAAGAGGATTTGTCTGGGACTTATGAAAGATAAACACTGGTAGTTGTGTCTGTAAGTTCAGGATGTACTGCCGATGTAACTATTGATAATAGATGGTTTGTATTATCAGCGGGGACCTAAGAGTGTGTAGCAGTTTTAACAGATGGTGGGATTAATAGAAAGTTATCCAATAAAGTATAAGTATATGCACAAAGATAAAAGATCCACAATATTCATGCAGAAAATAAAATGGGTCGCCATAAAGTACTCATAGAAATGCCTTTAAGGAGATTAGAGTAGAGAAGGGCTGTCATGGATCCGCAGTAGTGTTTGTCTGTCAGCTTACCTCTCTTCAGCTTGAGAGACCAGCCGCCCTTCACCTGGTTACTTAAGTAATCTCTCCTTAAAGCATGGCTCCACCCCAGGCCCTATCAGGGAACACTATATTAACCTGTGCACTGCAAGCCAGCCCTGCTGATCAATATTGTGTGTTTGGCTTCCATGTGCTCCTTGCTGTGTGTTCTACGTCTGGTTCTAGTTACCGATCTTGGCTTGTTCTTGACTGTCCTTGTCTGCTTCATATCCCGACCTTGGCGTGTTCCTTGACTATCCTTACCTGCTTGTTGCCCTGACCTTTGACTATCTCCTGACTATCCTTTGTTGTCACAGTCTGCTGCTTCATCTCTACCTTGCTGTACTCTACCATGAGCTGGGAGGGCCTGGGGGTCGCAACCTGGAGCCAGATTGCAGCTAAATTCATCCCCACCACTAGGGGCCTCTGGTGAACACCAGCTGGCTCTTAGATTCCACACCCTGGGAAATCTCCTGCTCTAGCTCCCAGTGTGATACGTGTCGGTTCTCCAGAATACTTGCTCTCCTGTATCACCTAGAGCTCCATTGGCAGCAGTCAGCCATAGGGTCCACTACCTTAGGGTGCACTCCTGACCCCAACGGGGTCCATCCGTCACTCAGGTGACCTGACAGTTTGATCAGCCATAGATCCGGCTGATGATCCATTGCAGGGCATAGTCCACAGACTTGAGACCCAGGAATTGAATCAGACTCAAGTGATGCGATTCATCCAGGATCTGGTTTCCCACTTCAAGGAGCTTCAGGCCTCCTTGGGAACCCGGAGTCAGCAGCCTCAAGGCCACACAGCGCTTTCTTGGGTTCACAAATTATTCTAGGCAGTTCATTAGGAATTACTCTTCCATTGCTGCGCCTATTAGTGCCATGACCAAGAAGGGTGCGAATGCCAAGGACTGCCCCCCTGAAGCTGTCTCTGAATTTCATGACCTGAAACAGGCCTTTGTCCCTGGACCTCTCTTGAGGAGACCTAATCCTGGGGATCCATTTTTTATTGAAGTGTACGCTTCTACAATGGGGGTGGGAGCTGTGCTTCTTCAATCCTTTGAGAAGAGACATCAACCATGTGCGTTCTCCAAAAAAATTTCTCAGGCAGAGAGAAATTATGCTATTGGTGATCAGAAACTTCTTGCAATTAAATTGGCATTAGAGGAGTGGCGTCGTTTCTTGGAGGGTTCGCCTCACTCCATAACGATTTTTACTGATCATAAGAATCTACAGTACTTACAGAATGCTAAACGTCTGAAACCCAGACAGGCCAGGTGAAGTCTTTTCTTTTCCCATTTTAATTTCATGATTACGTACAAACCTGGTCCCTGCAATGGTAGGGCTGATGCACTCTCTAGGTCATTTGACACTTTGGATGAAGAGTCCACCCCTGAACCTGAGCCAATCATTCCGACCTCATGCATTGTTGGCCATTCTACCACCCTGGAGTCAAAAATTCCTCCTGGCAGGACCTTCATCCCCACTGAACTAAGAGCTAAAATCCTCTGTTGCGGACATGATTCCAAGGTGGCAGGTCATGTTGGGTTCCTCCGATCCTTCCTGCTCATCAGTCGCCAGTACTGGTGGCCTAATCTCCGCTCTGATGTCAAAGACTACATTAAGGCTTGTCATGTCTATGCTCAGTCTAAATCCTCCACACAAGCCGCTGCTGTTGTTCTCATGCCCTTGCCCATTCCTAAGGAGCCCTGGCCTCACATTGCCATGGATTTTATCATCGATCTCCCACTGTCTAAGAATAATACGGTAATTTGGGTGGTAATCAATTGGTACTCCAAGATGGCTCAATTTGTTCCTCTTCCTGGTCTCCCTTCTGCCCCTGCTTTTGTTCCCATTTTTGTTCGAGAAATCTTCCACTTCCATGGGGTTCCTTCTCATAATGTTTCCGACAGGGGTGTTCAATTTACGTCTCGTTTCTGGAGAGCTTTTTGCAAATTCCTCAATATTGTCTTGGATTTTTTCCTCTTCTTACCACCCTCAATTCAATGGAGAGACTGAGAGGGTTAATCAGGGGTTATAATTCTTTGTCTGCACCTTAGTCTCTGCTCATCATGACGATTGGTCCTCTTTACTCCCATGGGCAGAATTTCTCTCACAACAATCATGTTAATACCAGTTCTCAGAAGACACCCTTTTTCACAGTTTATGGAAAACACCCTCAACTCCCTCTTCCCATGATCTGTTCTGAAGACATTCCAGCTTTGGCTACGGCTCAGGAGTCTTTCAATTCCATTTGGGGTGACGTTCACGATTCCCTCCGGGCAGCTGCTGACAAATTCAAAGGCTTTTCCGACCATCGCAGGCATAAACCACCTTCTCTACAGCCAGGGGACAAAGTCTGGCTCTCCACCAGGAACATCAATCTCCGAGTTCCTTCTCTGAAGTTTGCCCCAAGATTCATTGGTCCGTACACTATAACCTCTGAACTCAATCCAGTTTGTTTCAAACTTCAGATTCCTAAAAGCCTCAAATTCTCTAACTCCTTCCAAGTTGCCCTTCTGGAGCCTTTAGTCCTCAATAAGTTCTCTTGTCTTCTCCCTACCATGGCCCTGGTTTCTGAGGATAATCAGGAGTACGAGGTTAGTCAAATTCTGGATTCTCGGCTCTGTAGAGGCATTCTTCAGTACCTTGTGCATTGAAAGGGTTTGGTTCTGAGGAGAGGTCTTGGATCACTGCATCTGAGGTCTTTGCACCTCGTCTGTTGAGGAGGTTTCATCTGAGGTTTCCCTCTAAGCCTGGGCCCAGGCGGGGGAGGGGGAGGCCTCATAAGAGGGGGGTACTGTCATGGATCCGCAGTAATGTTTCGCTGTCAGCTTACCTCACCATTTGTTCAGCTTGAGAGACCAGGCGCCTTCACCTGGTTGCTTAAGTAATCTCTCCTTAAGCATGGCTCAACCCCAGGCCCTATCAGGGAACACAATATTTTAACCTGTGCACTGCAAGCCAGCCCTGCTGATCAATATTGTGTGTTTGGCTTCTGTGTGCTTCTTACCGATCTTGGCTTGTTCTTGACTATCCTTGTCTGCTTCATATCCCGACCATGGCGTGTTCCTTGACTATTCTTACCTGCTTGTTGCCCTGACCTTTGGCTAGCTCCTTTGTTGTCTGCTGCTTCCTCTCTACCTTCCTGTACTCTACCGTGAGCGTGAGCGGGGATTCCCTGGGGGTCGCGACCTGGAGCCTGGAGCCATACTGCAGCTAAATCCATCCCCACAACTAGAGGCCTCTGGTGAACACCTGCTGGCTCTTAGATTCAGCGCCTTGGGAATTCTCCTGCTCTAGCTCCCAGTGTGATCCGTGTTGGTGCTCCAGTATCACCTAGAGCTCCATCCGCACAAGTCAGCCATAGGGTCCACTACCTTGCGGTGCACTCCTGACCCCAACGGGGTGCATTTGTTACCTGGACTTAGATGACCTGACAAGGGCTAAACCGCTGTCAGTTTATTTTTTGCTGTGTCCCAGTGGGAAGATTTTCATTCCCGTCCTGTCCAGGCCTCATAAAACTACTTATGCATGCATTAAAATGTTTAACCTTTCTGTAAAGTTATGCCTACCAATATTTCAAATCAATTGTCACTTGTAGTCCATAATTAGCCAAGGTCTGAAATCTCCCTACCCTGAATAAAATTGCATTTCAGTGTCTGTAAAGTGATAGTGTTATGACATCCCTCAAATAATAATAAGCATATACTGACCTGTCTAACACATTTTCTGGATCCAAAAATGCATTTCCATCTACAGGACACAAGGCTTTTGCTTTTAGACCTGTCAAAATCTCAGTTAAAAAAGAAGTATGGTAATATTTTTTTTCTTTAACCCTTTTGCTGCCAGGCCCTGTGCTACGTTTTGTACACTCAGGTGACCAGACCATATTTGCAATTTTTCCATTGCTTTTTTATTTTTCACTTTTAGCTTTCAAAGTTTGTAAAAGACCCCCCAAAACATATATTTCCTGAAAGCACATGATCAGTAGGGATTGGACGAATGGTTTGGACCGAACTTTCGCTATTCAGACGTTCGACGAATGGCCAAACAAACGGGTCGTTCGACCGTTGGTTCGGCCCCCCGAACCGACCACAATGCATTGCGGCGCTGAACAGTGCATTATAAGCCCTGATTGGCTGAAGCAGTGAAATCTTCAGCCAATCATGGCAGAGAGCACTGTCAGAGTCATGATTGGACACCATATCCAATCCTGGCTCATTCCTGCCCCACAGTAAAAAAGTATTCTTTCAATGGCAGCCATTTTGAGTATGATTTCGGCATGGAGAGAGATAGAACAGGGCTCTGTTCAGTGCTATTAGTTAGTTAGTGTGCTATACTGTGCTATTTTGCTTCAATTGTCAGTGTAGAATATTAGTTTAGTGTCAGTCTAGGGATAGTGTGAGTGTAGTGAGGTGGACCACCATTCAGATTTGCATAGTGTGCAGCTAGAGTAGGGACAGCTCAGAGAGTTTCATTGTAGTGTAGTGAGACCGTGTCAGTAATCTGGTGGATTCTGCCCCCTTCTGTGAATTCGCACAATGTGCTGTACCACAATGGCAGGTTCCCGGTCGCTACTACTTTTCACGTAAGGCTGTTCCATCCCTCTACCATCCCATGGAAGGGAATGTTCTGGCCTCGTTGGGCAAGGCAGTCAGCTGTAAAATCGACCTTACTGCTGACATGGGGTCCAGCAAGCATGGACAGGGACGATATATTTAGTTCACAGCACACTGGGTAAAGCTGCTTGCAACTCGAAAGGATGCAGAACAGGGCTCGGTGCTGCAGCTTGTTGTGCCCCCCATGTCTCCCTACAGCTGGTGGTGATGATGCCAGACCTGTGAGCTCTACCCCCTTCTCCACCACCTCCATGCCCTCCTCTGCAGAATTGTTCTATGAACATCAGGTACCCCCTAAGCGTTCAAAGGGCTATTCCCAGAGTCAGGCTAAAAGGTGCCATGCAGTGCTTCAGCTGGTGTGTTTAGGGGACATGAATCTACACCGGAGCAGAGATTCTTGCAGGTCTGCAGGGACAGGCTCAGAGGTGGTTCACACCACACCAGCTGGAGCCAGGAATGGTAGTGTGCGATAATGGCTCAAACCTTCTGTCCGCCCTTAGACAGGGAAAGTTGACAAATGTGCCATGCCTGGCACATATCCTCAATTTCATGGTGCAGCGTTTCCTAAATACATACCCAGGGTTGCAAGATGTGCTAAAGCTGGCCAAAAGAGTCTGTAGGCATTTCAGGTGGTCATACACAGCCAGTGCTCGGTTGGCTGAAATTCAGCAGGAAATCCACCTGCCCGTAAACCGCCTGATTTGTGACATGCCCACCAGGTGGAACTAGACTTTGTCAATGCTGCAGTGGCTATACATGCAGCAGAGGGCTGTCAACGAGTATCTGTGCGAATACGGCTCAGGCCACCTCTGCTTTTTTTCCCCACGCCAATGGCTGATCATTAAGGATGCATGCACTGGATTGTCACAATTTGAGGAGGCCACAAGGATGGTGAGCTGTGACAGTGCATGCATCCGTGACACAATCCCTGTTGTGTTGCTGCTGGAGCAGACTCTGCGTGGTATTATGGACAGGGCACTGGAGGCAGAGCAGAAAGAGGAAGAGGAGGACTTCCTTTTCTCTCAAGGCCCACTTTATCCAGACACCATCATTCCTATGTCACAGAACACACAGGAGGAGACAGGGGTGGAGGAGGAGGAGGATTCTGGCACTTTCATAGGCTTCGAAGAAGAAGAAGACATGTGTCAATCTGTAAACAATGGATTTCCAACCCCAGGACCCTTGGAAGTATTATGTGGCTGGGAGGAGGAAGATGGCTCTTTTCTTAATGGTAACTCAGCTCATTAATATCCAAGCGGATCATCTCCCAGCTTGGCTCAAGATTCCATGAGTTCAGGACATGTAAATAATAAGTATAGAGACCATAGTGTTCTCCGTATACAAATTTATTCAAAGCCCCCAAACAGACAAGTTGCACTTACAAGATAAAAACTTTTAAAATCACATAAAAACCTCCAGAGTAGCACCACCCTGTCCACATACACAGTGCCTGGCTGGACGTGACTATCAGCTCCTCCCTTCTAGACGTGTATCGGCCAATCACAGGCCTTCCTCAGTAGCTACTGAGTAGCTACTATTAATTTATATGTAGGATTTATTTATTTTAGAGATTTGCACTTTATATTTATAATTTTACACATAGCGCTACATTTATTTATTTACTAAGCTTTTATATTTAGTAGGGATTTAGCAGGAATTTTGTAAAATTAGCGATGGTTTTTATCAGTAATATTTACTATCCATTTTGAAATTAGTGTTGTGTACCACTTGGAATGTTTAGCAGCTGTGCATGTTTATTATTAGCTTATCTTATTTAAACATCACAATATTTTTTACTTGTGGCGCTGATTGTTTCATCTTATAATTTGAAATATAAAGCTTAACCTGTATGGAGTTAATAAATAACAAAACATTTTTATTTTTACATTGTGCCTTTTTGCAAAATGGTGAAAATCAAACGTACGCAAAAATGTAAATATCCAAGTTTCACAAAAAATCGGAAGGTTTTCATTTTTCCCCTTACAGCTTTTAGAATTTGTGAAAAATCCCCAAAAACATATATGTTCTGAAAGCATATGCTTTCTAGAATAAAAACAAGGTTCTACTGATATTTTAGACCCTGCGGTATTTGCCCAAATATTTATCAAACCAATATATTTGCAAAAAATACACTAAAACCATTATTAGCAGATAAAAACAATTTAACAAAATTCCTGCTAAATATAGAGGAAAATTTTATACTTACCTGACGGTAATTTTCCTTTCCTGATGCAAAGTATGACAGCATATAAGTATGGGTAGGCTCCGCCCCCTGCCCTATTCCAGGATCGGTTATACTATATAAGTAATTCTCCTCCCTGCAGGCAGCATTCTCATAACTTAGTATCACTGCGAAGCCCTTTCGGGAGGGACCTATATGCTGTCATGCTTTGCATCAGGAAAGGAAAATTACTGTCAGGCAAGTATAAAACTTTCCTCTTTCCTAACACAGCAGGACAGTATATATGTATGGGATGTACCAAATCACCAGACAACAAGGGTAGGTAATGCTGAAGTGTTTAAGTTGAGGATTAGAGCTATCCCCATTACCGACTGAAATGTATTGTAGCCAAGGCCACTGGGTCTACTTTAAAATGGGCCCAAAATGTGTTGAATGTAGACCAGGTCGTAGTTTACATATTAGTTCTGGAGGGACTCCTTTGGAGTTCCGTCCATGGATGCGCAATCCGTCTGGGAAAGTAGTCTCTGCCCTCAATTGATGGATTTGTCCTAGCCATCTAAGCCCCTTGACTAACTTGATCCGCACCACTGCGATTGTCTTTAATTAACAGCGATTGTCCTCTTCTGATGCCATTGAGCCTGAAGAGCCTATTGTTTGCTCCTTGAAGAAGGGCCACTTCTATGTCTCTCTTCAACCTTGAATCTATTTCCAATGCTTGTGGTACTTCAAACACTTTAGTTTGGATATGCCGGAAGGATGATGTTCTAACCCAGATGCAAAGATGTGGACCTCTTTATAGTGCTGAGGAAGAGACTAGAGCCATTTTGCCTGATAATTTCAGCAACAAGGTAGTTTATGGCTTGACACTTGGCTTGACACTTGGATTGACACTTGGATATCCGAGATCCTTCTAGACCTATTATGAGGCGTACACATGGTCGGACTTTTTGGCTACAAAAGTCCGACAGCCTGTCCGACAGACTTTCGACAGACTTTCGACTGACTTTTGGCGGACTTTAAACAGACTTTCTAACGACAGGACTTGCCTACACACGATCACACCAAAGTCCGACGGATTCGTACGTGATGACGTACACTGGACTAAAATAAGAAAGTTGATAGCCAGTAGCCAATAGCTGTCCTAGCGTCGGTTTTGTCCGTCGGACTAGCATACAGACTAACAGGTTTCTGGGTCCGGCGGAGTTACAACGTAAAGATTTGAATCAAGTTCCAAATCTAAAGTTCGTCAGATTTGCGACTGGAAAAGTCCGCTGAAAGTCCGGGGAAGCCTACACACAATCGGATTGTCCGCCGGATTTGGTCCGTCGATGCCCATCGGACTTTTGTAGCCGAAAAGTCCGACCGTGTGTACGCCCCATTAGCCATACAAAATACTTCAGTGTTACTGGCCATATTGAGGATGTCTTATCCCTTTGAATGGAGAGGTGAGACAATATGTCCCACACTATTTGGAAGACCCCGGGGGAAAGAACAATCTGCCCAGGTCTTTCGGAATTGGTTTGCCAAGATATGCAACAGTTACTGGATCCCAGAGTGAGGACACGACCAGGCTTCATTTATCCTTTAATGCCGTCTCTAGGCTTACTTGTATAAAATTCAATCCTTACAGCAGGAAACAGAGAAATCCATCCTTTAAATTCTGTGGGGATTCATATGATCTAATATACTTGAAGTTTGGAGTAGGTGCCCTGACCTCCATAGGATTTCAAACACTAAAGGTGAGACCTCCAGGTGAGCTTCCACTTCTTGGTTTACAGCATCTAGATATAACTTGTCTGAATTTGGAAGATACCTTTGACCATGCTGTATGAGGTGTTGGATCTCAAGAAGGAGAATAAGAGGTTCTCGGATCTGAGACTGTACCCGTGGATATCATGGCCTGCAGGCCACTGGGCAATTATTGTCCGCAACACCACTGAATGACTGCGGATCCCGATAAAGGATCCTGGAGACTATAGGTTTGTTCAATATACATATCGGCTAATTTGCAGACCCAACCGGATGTCAGTAGTTTCACTGCTTCCACCTCTGGGAAGCCACCAAGGTTACTGTCAGATCAATAACCTGATAGCCTTATTTGTTGCTGAGCCCTTGTACGGCTTGTTGGTTTGGAGACCATCCCTTGACATCCAACGGCTTTGTACTATACGCCGTCTGACAGGAAGTTCTAGGAAACACGAACCTAAAGGGCTGGCAGACCTGACTGGGAGATACCTCTTATGCCCCGTACACACGGTCGGACTTTGTTCGGACATTCCGACAACAAAATCCTCGGATTTTTTCCGACGGATGTTGGCTCAAACTTGTTTTGCATACACACGGTCGCACAAAGTTGTCGGAATTTCCGATCGACAACCACGCGGTCACGTACACCACGTACGACGAGACTAGAAAAGGCCGGTTCAGAACCAAGCGCGGCACCCTTTGGGCTCCTTTTGCTAATCTCGTGTTAGTAAAAGTTTGGTGAGAGACGATTCGCGCTTTTTCAGACTCGTGGCTTTCAGATCGTTTTCTGACGTTCAGTTTGTGCTTGTGGGTTTGTATCTGCTCTTCAGTGCGTGCAGTCAGTTCGTATTGGAGATTTCTATGCGATCTTGTCCGCTCGTTGCTGTTTTTCAGGTCGCTCTTCACAGGCCTTGCTGTTCTTCAGTGCGTTCTGTTACTTCGTTCTGAGCAGCCGACCGTTTTCTAGCCATGTTTCGTATGCGTACTCCTCGTAGAGTTCGTGCTGTGCGGGGGCTTGGTGTTGGGGTCCTGACCTTGACACAAGTCCAGTCCATGAACAGGGTGGGGAGGAGTTCATGGACCAAGAATTGGTTGCTCCAGCGTGACCAGTTCTGTCACATGCCTTTGCTCTGTGAGATCCGTGAGAATAATCCTGATGATTTCAGGAACTTTCTCAGGATGACGGACCCCGTGTTTCACCGTCTGTTGGCTTCGCTGACCCCCTATATCAGCAGGCAGGATACCTGCATGAGGCAAGCCATCACTCCGGAGCAGAGGTTGGACGCTACCCTGCGGTATTTGACCACAGGGAGAAGCCTGCAGGACCTCAAGTTATTGACAGGCATCTCCCCCCAGGCTCTGGGGATCATTATCCCAGAGACCTGTTCTGCCATCGTACAGGTCCTGCAGAAGGAGTATATGAAGGTAAGATTTTTATCCTTTTATATCACATTTTATTGTATTTAATGTTTGCTAATATATTGTATTTCTTTCCTCATTCCCTAATTACCATGATTGTAATATGCTGTGAATGTCCCCCTTGTTCTCATGCATGCTGGATTTTTATGTAATTATTATTTTAGGTCCTTCATACATATTTGCCCTTCAATAACCTCCCCAGCATGGTGTCTCTTGCCCTATATTCACCTCATGTAGTCACTTAACAATGTATTTTATCAGCTCCATAGTAGTGCTTTACCCCAAACACCCCCTGAAATGTTTGGAAATGTTATTTTTGATTTAAATTCAGGCAGAGGGCCACAGGCTTTTTTTGTGGTGTCCCCAAATTTTTTGTAACCCTCCCTCCCCCAACTGCTAAGTCAGCTGATCCCAATTCTCTATCTATCCTCAATCATCTATCTGCTGACTTTGCCAAACCCATACACACTATACGCACCTCTTTAGTGCTCAGATTTATGGATGAATTGCCCAAAGCATGTAGTGCAAGGGCCTGCCTGTATACTTTCCAATGGTACTGTTTAAAGTTCTTGTATCCTATTATGATCTTGATAGGTAATAGCAGAATGTCCAAATGTGCTCAAATGTGTACAGTGTGTATTTATATCTTTGTATTATGACACTTCTTACCTGTCCAGTGGGCTGCCAATAGTGTAACTAAGGAGGGGCTGTTCCAAGTAATACCCATTATTTAGGCATTCATCTCTAAATGAAGTGAAGAGGGTTACCTGTCCAAGAGTTCCTCCCCCCTATAATGTTAGAAATGGCCCATGAGAGGGGGGGGGGGATATGATAGGTGTACCTTATACTTTGTTGTTGTTAAATTCCCCTTAATAAATGCTATCTGGAGGTTGACCCATAATGTTTGTGTCTAATCTGCTTGCCAGGTTTCTGTGAAAAAATAGTAATGTTTATTTTTTTTTCCTCAACAGTTTCCTTCAACGCCACAGGAATGGCAGACTGTGGCCTCCCACTTTGCCCAGCGGTGGGACTTTCCGAACTGCGGAGGGGCAATTGATGGGAAACACGTCCACATCGTCCCACCACCCAACTCGGGGTCGTACTATTATAATTACAAGGGGTTTAATAGTATAGTGATGTTGGTGGTGGTGTTGGCTAATTACGACTTCTTGTATGTGGACGTGGGGAAGAATGGCCGGATGTCCGATGGTGGAGTGATCGCCCAGACGGAGTTCTACAGGCGTTTCCAGAATGGCAGCTTGGACTTGCCACCTCCAGAGGACAATGTTGAAGGTCTCCCATTTGTGTTCGTTGCTGATGAAGCATTTGCGCTGGGGGACCACCTGATGCAGCCATTCCCGATGAGGACCCTCACCCCGGAACAGAGGGTTTTTAATTACCGGCTGGCCAGAGCCCGAAGAGTGGTGGAGAACACATTTGGAATCCTGGCCAGCCGGTTCCGATTATTTCTGACACCCATCCATATGGCGGAGTATAAACTGAACCATATAATACTGGCGTGCTGTGTTCTCCATAATTTTTTAAGAAAACATTCAGCCAACTATGCTGGCTCAGTTGGGCCTGAGGCCGGAATCCCAAATACATCAACAATGACGGCGCTTGAAAGTGGCCGTCCTGGCTTGCCCTCCCTGAATGCCCGTGATGTCCGGTTACGATACCTGGAGTTCTTTGCGGGTAGGGGGGCTATCAATATGCCAGACAATCTGTGACACCTTTTTCAAATAAAAAACAACCAAAAGAAATTCTTGGTGGACATTTACTGCTTGTGTTTGTTTTAGCTGACCCTGACAGAAATGTGTTGAGTGCAGAAAATGTCGTGATTGGGTAACCTTATAAAGAATAGTGTTGGCTGGTACTTCCTAAATACCAAAACACATTTCACTACAAGTGCACTTGCAAATGCACTGAACCTGCACTTGTAGTGCAAAGTGTATTTGCCCTTAGGAAATAACCCCCATTTTTGCATAAAACAGCTATTACATCACCCCAAAAGTGTTGTAGTGTTGAGACAATAATCCACACATTCTTGAGTAAGCCACTTTTTTATACCTGCACAATCACATGTGCATTTACGAAAGGTTTTTAAAACAAACCAACATGTTTGTTGTATAACAATTTTTGGGGGGGGCATTATCAAAAATCGAAATATCCATTTCAGATAAAACAGGCCTGTGTAAAACCAACAAGAAAGCCAAAAAACTTGAACTTACAAAGTTCACATTAGGTAAAACCTGAAGGCTATATCAGACATCAGTATTTAGGAACTGTGTTTGATATAGCATTCAGATGGGGGGAAATCACCCCTGGAAAAGCCAAATTTGGAAGATGCACACCAATTTACGAATGTCAACATGTGCTATCTGCCATCAGGGGGGATCAAGGGACGTGTTTTGGGGGAGCAAGCCCTTCCTCAACGCTACTTTATAATTGAGTAAGGGGTTGCACCCCCAAAACGCGTCAATTGATCTCCCGTGATGGCAGATAGCACATGTTGGCACACTGTGTGCATCCTCCAAATTTGGCTTTTCTAAACATTGTAAAAATTTTAGTAAGATAAAACAGATGATTTTGTGGGGTTTAAATGCGCCCCAAAACATCAATGATGTTATTATTTTTTTTAATAACATCACTGATTTGTTGCTGGATGTTTTGCAATTGGAGATTACACCCCATGATCTCCCCGATCAGTATCTGGGCACTTTCTGATGTAAAGCGTTCTGGATCACGATCACCTAAAAAGAGATAAAGAACAAAAAAAACAGGTCTCAAAAATCTGCCAACATCCATCTCTTTTACCTGAGCCTGTGGTTGCAGACACTCACCTGTTGTGGTGCCAATCTCCACCACATCTTCTTCTTCCTCCTGCTTAGCTTCTTGGGTTGGTATTTCCCCTTCTTCCAGAGGGGGGGGTCTCTGGTCTCCTCAGATGAGGGGTGTCCTCCGAGTCTTTTCTCCCCTATGTAAAACAAAAATGGTATAATTAGCACACAGATATTTGATGGCAGAACTAGAAATAGGAAACATTGCTTGGAAGTGGGGTACAATTGTCTATTTTAGCCGAGTTCCAAGATGTATATTTTTTATTGTCCTTTGTCAAGCTGCAATACTTTACCTGTTTGGTACAAGCTTCACAGATGTAGCCCCCCCTATAGTATACACTGGAGCACCTGTGTGGTCCCCCTAATAAAAATGGTGTTCTGGGGTCCCACACTAGTGCTCCAGTGTCCAGATGTGAAAACAGCTGCTCAGTGTCCTCTCCTTACACACAATCTAGTTGGCATTTCATTCTAGTAACAAACCCATCTACACAAACAAATATTTGGCATCCAAGTAGGCCCAAAAAAAATGTGTGAAAATGCATATGGCCTAAACAATGGTGTTCTAGAGGCCGAAAGAAAAAGGTTTGATACGAACGAATAATGGGCCCATGAACATTAAAGTTGACCTTTTTAAACGTTACAATTACTTAAAGCATATGGAGCAGAACGAACGGAATAAAGACAGAAAGAATAGGAACACAGCACAACTACTTACTTTTTTGCAGCACTCTCCGGATCTTTCGGTACTGCTCTGGCTCTCTCAACTTCAGGTCCACCGCTTCCTGAGCTGATCTTTAGATCTTCGTACCCCGAAATTCCTCTCCAGACTCCGGACCACTTTACCAATGATTTTGGCCTTTCTGATGTTGGGGTGGGGGTAAGGCCCATATTTTCCGTCATAGTCGGACTTCTTCATGATGTCTACCATCTCCAACATCTCCCCAAACGACATATTTGTGGCCTTAAAACGTCTCCTTCTGGATCGGGACGTGCCTGGATCCGGGCTTTCCTCCTCCTCGTTGTTAGAATTATCACGCACCTGTTGTAACTCCGCCATCATGCTCTTCCCCCACTGCGCCGAACGAAAAGGGGCGGGGAATACACTAGAAAGAACATCAGGGGCGGGCGGAGTTACACGCATGCGCAGTGTGTATAAAGCGTAACACGCGTGCGTATTACGTACGATCTGTGAGCGGAGGAAGGAGCATTGGACGCGCCGATCGTAAGAACGAAGGTAAGAGACAAACTTGGGCCTATACTGCTTCTAGATTGAGGCCTATATTGTAACAAGATTAGGAGAGTTTTGTCTGACATTAGGCTTTGTCTTGTGTTGTGTCTTGCAGTGAACATGGATATCTTAATGAGAGATACTGACTTCATGTCACTATTCATTGATATGCTAAGTGAGCTGCCCTGTCTGTGGGAGATTACCCACCCCCATTTCAAGAACCAAGCAAAGAGGAAGGCAGCACTGGAGCAATTGTGTGAAATTGTGAAGCAGGTGATCCCCACGGCAGACATCACTTATTTAAAGATATTAATTGGTTGCCTGAGGAGCACATATCTGAGGGAGCGCAAGAAAGTCCTGGATTCACAGAGATCCGGAGCAGCAGATGACATCTATGTACCCAGGATGTTGTACTACGACAGGCTGCACTTTCTGGCAGGCCAGAATGAACCCAGGCCATCCCTCTCAAGTCTTCCTTCCATGCTTCCTTCCCCCCTGGCTGAGGCTTCTGACGCCCAACCTGGGCCTTCCAGGCCATATGTGGAGGAGCCCAGATTGAGCCAGGTATAGCATTCCTCTAAATATTTCTGCTTGTCCAATCAATGATGTTACCTAGATGTTAGTTGGGAGTACTAATTTAGGATTGTGATTGATGATGCAAAAACTAAAACCATGTCCCTTTTTCATACACAGGGAAGTCTCAGCCAGGAGGTGGCCGGGCCGAGCCGGCTGGCTGATATCAAGGTCCCTCCACCACACCTGAAAACAGAAAGTGGCAGTAGGACGAGTGCCCTAGAGGAGATTCTTTTGGAGGGCTACAGAGGTCCTGGGAGCACCACACACCAGGCAGGAGAACATTGCTGCATTCATAGCATATAAAATGCAGAGGATGGAGGAGGGCCAAAAAGCCATGTGTCAGGCCCTCATATCAGAGGCTCTGGAGAAAGGTGTGAGGGGCCAAATTACACCTCACACACAGCTTTGGGATGGTCCTCCTCCTCCTCCTCCCTCTCCTCCAGGTCCTCCCAGTCCTCCTCCAGGTCCTCCCAGTCCTCCTCCAGGTCCTCCCAGTCCTCCTCCTCCTCCTCCAGGTCCTACTCCTCCTCCTGCCACATCTCCAACTGCACAGCCACAGCCCGGAAGGAAGCGTGGAAGGAAGACCAGACAGTGATTGCCCTGGGTCCAGTCTGGTCGGCCAAAAGATGCAGCCTCTTGTGGTACCACAGCCTGGGGACACAGATGTCATCTGCTGCTATCCGAGTCTCTGTGAATCCCGGACGAGACTGCCCTCCCGTACATATGGACTCCTCAGGCCACCAATTTTGATGTTTAAGAATTGATGTCTGCCGTGGGGGTCCCAGGCTTCACTAATTTCTGCTGTTGATCCAGTGTTGCCTCCCTCTTTGTTTGGTTCTGATCCCTTAATAAAGGATTTTTGTTTTGAATTATACTCTCCTATGTGTTTTACTTAAAAAATGACAGCTTGTTTGTGAGGATTCAGGTACATTTCAAATATACAATGTGAAATGAACAAGGGACACCAACAACAAAAAATCTCCTGGAGATTAAATAATAAAAGATATCAATGGTGTTGGGGTAACTTGACACACAAAACACACACAAAAATATTCTGGAGTAAAAATAAAAACAACATTGAACAAAGATCAGCCTTGGAAAAAATCCAAACATTAAAGAAAAAAAAAGGCTTAAAATCCAAAAAAAAAAAACATAAAAAATATAAAACTGTCAGATGTGACAACTAATAACAATATATTGAGGGAATCCCACTAAAAAAACACAAAGAAAAGTTTGTGAGAAGTGTGTGTGAATATGAGCAGCAAAACTACTTAATTCTTGTCACATTATAAAGAAGAAGAGAGTGCACTGTATTAAACCATTTTGAACATTGCAGCGTGACGAAAGTGCTGTATCCATTGCGAACGCTAAGTTTACCAGAACGAGCTGTCCCGTGTCGGAATTTCTTCTGAGCATGCGTGGCACTTTGTGCGTCGGAACAGGCCACACACGGTCGGAATTGACGCGATCGGATTTTGTTGTCGGAAAATTTTATCTCCTGCTGTCCAACTTTGTGTGTCGGAAAATCCGATGGAAAATGTCCGATGGCGCCCACACACGGTCGGAATTTCCGACAACACGCTCCGATCGGACATTGTCCATCGGAAAATCCGACCGTGTGTACGGGGCATTACTGAAGTTGACTAGTCTTGCATTCCTTATCGACCGCAAAGATAGGACTTCCCCATTTTGCTGAGTCTTTTGCAGCATAGCTGAGGCTCTCTTTGTTGCGTTTTCGGAAGGACTTCAGTCTGCGACCACTGCAACTCTGACTTTGGACACCTTGTCCTCTATTGGCGTAAATACCCGAAAAGTAATAGATTGTGATGATTGGTATGCCTAGTAGCTGATAAGCTGAAAGATTAGCTAGCTTAGCTACCTCCCAAAAGGGACTTGTCTCCTCTGTGGAGTCAATGTTCCCGGTGCAGGAAGCAAGTCTTCCCTTACTACAAAACCAGTTAATACAGTTGTCAACCTTCCATTGGGCCCCTCGGACCACATGGGTTACTACAGGCTACGTCTTTACCCTTTTGCGACCGTGGGATGCAACCAATGGGAAAGAGCTATAATTTGTTCAAGTGAGATACTTATACTGTTGCTCTGAGGGTACCTCTACTGTATTCTTCAGAGATTCAGAACTGCTTCCAGGCAGGTCATTGCTGTAATGAGAATAGTTGGTCTCTCAATGATGGCTCCTCCCAATTTGATCAGAGTCTGAACTAGAACTTTTTACAGGACCTGGAAAACATTGCGCCAGGCTGTTCCCCAAACAAGGCTCACCAGAAGTCCTTGCTCCCGCAAGATGACCACTACTGGACCTAATATCCTGGGAAATGCCTGGAGTTTGTGGAAATGCCAAAGTCTGCCAGATGAACTCATAGTGAACTCTCGAACGGCCAAGAGAAGGTACTTGCAGAAGCATGAGTGTTTCGAAGTGTGTATACAGTATACACACACACCTGATAGGTCTAAAGACAATCTACAATCTTAGCCTAGGTTTCCACTATTGCGACCTAAAAGTCGTGCGATTTTGCTGTGACTTTTATGAGACTTGAAGCAATGCCTGTGTATTCTTGAGGTCCATGGCCCCCAGTCGCATCAAAGTGGAATCAAAGTAGTGCAGGGACTACTATTAGTCGTACCTCTATGAACGGTACTCCTTGGAAATCATAGGGTACGATTTGTGGAAGCCAAGCCTTAATGATGGCTGGAGAGATTGATTGCAACAATGCCATATGCAGTTTTGGATCCAAATACTTCTGCTTGTTGACTAAGTCTTACTTTTGACTTAGGCTCCACGCACACTGGAGCTCAATAAAGCTTTTTCTGGACGCCAGATTGCTGGCAGAAAACGCTGGCTGAAAAACGTGCTTTTAACAGCGTTTTGTACTACCATTTATGCGCGTTTTTTAGCGTTAGCTTTTATGGGCGTTTTTAATAAAAATACACAGAAGACACGCCACAAATCCCACAATGCATTCCCAAACTCCCACAATGCATTGAAAAAATAGAATGCTGAATGCTAATTAACACGTGTTTATGAGCGTTTATGCACGTTTACTGGCATTTGGCCGGTTTTTATCGTTTTTTGCGGTCAGAAAAATGGCACTTTGAACGCGATTTTATGACGTTCAGAGAACAGCCCCTAAACTCCACTGCTGATAAAAGCTAAAAAAATGGACACATAGGATAACATAGAGTGGAGTTTATGGGCTGTTAAAAAAAACGTCCAAACTCCAAAAAACGTCCGTTTATGAGCTTCAGTGTGCATGGAGCCTAAAGAACATGCAGTCATAACCCTTGTGGAGGGAATGCAATGAGTTGGAGGAGAGGAATGAAAATTCCAATGGCTTCCTTAATGCACAGGACCCACGGATCCTAAAGTTTCAATCTACATATAATTCTGTCAGCCGACCCTACTGGGCGACTTGGGTAGACTTGGGTTTAGGCAGACAAATAAAGATGATTATTGATTCTTTATTTTCTTCTATAGTTTTCCCAGGTTTAACCCGTCATTCAATCTTCGTTACTTTGCCTTTTGGCTATCCTCTGGTCATTGGTGATTAACATAAGGGATTAATCCCCCTTCTAGATATCACCAGATCCGACTTGAACAGTCACCACTCTGACTTAAAAGCGGTATGTGTTACTTGTGGGATGAGCTATAAGGGTTAACTGACCACAATGGACTACCAGAGAAACAGCATACAGTCTTGTATGCACAGAGGCTGAACTGAATCACTGGCTACTTCATTTTCACTCTAGGATTAGCCATCAATGTTTATCACTGGCCAGAGCTCTGCTTTCATCTTGTCTAATATCCTGACAGTCTGGCTACAGAAGTGAGCTCAACCACACGTCACAAAACACTACTTAATAGTCGTTTAAACCTTCTTCATCTCCAGATCCCAGGGCCTCTGCAAAAATATTGCTTTTCTGCTGGCAGAATGGCACGCCTGGCTAACCTGATGAAGCCTGTTTGGCCGGCTGCTTTTGAGGCATAGGTACCCTTTAAATGAATTAGTTATTTGATTAGCTTAGTACCTGAGCATTATTGAATAGAGATCAACACAGTCAGTTTGGACAGAGTTAAAACATCCACTTTTTGCTTCTGATATGCCAACTTGCCATAGCAACTTCCTAGAAGCAAGCTAAGGCTGACCCATCTGGCCAGTCTGATAAAGACTCCCTGGCCAACTGCTTCTGAGGTAGAGGTTGCCTTTAAATAAACACAGCTGTTTGATTTAGGCTTGGTATGGAACCATTAATGACTATAGGCCTTCTCAGTCTCTACCCATTTGCCACTGCCTCTGGCCTGCAACTTGGCTTCCCTGGTCTGCTTCCTCTGGCAGTTAAATACATAGTGGTTTCTTCAGGGCTAAAGAGGACCTGCCCCAGTTGCAGAAGCAGGTTGACTCTCCTCTTCCTGAGAAGTGGAGTTGGTGTTGGTGTTAAAGGCTGGAGAGATTTATAATCCATTATGCCCATAATGTGCACTCTTTTAAGATATAGAATATACCTACCTGCCCTCAACTTAATGAACGTCGCTGGTCTCTAGGAAGGCTGATTGCTACTGGCCCACAGCATAGTTGCCAACATTGGGAAAAAAAAATTAGGGACACTTTTTTTTGCTGTAGGCGGAGTCAGCCTATAATTAGGGGGCGTGGCATGTGTTAGTAGGCGTGGCATATTAAAAATGAAAAATGCGGCGCGCGAAGCGCGCCGCGCAAAAAAATGGGCGTGGTTTACGTGAAATAGTGGGCGTAGCTTACATGGGCGTGGCTAAATGGGTGTGGTTAGAGTCTGAGGTGAATGAGGCATGCAGAGGGAAAGGGGGGTAGAGGGATGGAGGGAAAGCAGACCCAGATCCTACACCATAATAGCAATGTGTATTCCAGAGTTTAACAATCAGCAGATAAAGATACTCCAAACACCTGGTGTTAACGCTTCAATCATCCCGGCACCATGGTTGTTATGGTGTCAGGATGATTGAAGCACATTATTACTATTATTACATTGTAATATAAATAATGAAATCATTCAACTCACCATAATGCAGAATCAGTGGGACCCCTGAGCGTGTCACCTGCCACGTCGCCTGCCACCAGATGCCATAAGGTTCCCCCAGCAGAGTCTGTCCTTACATAAGGTGCCCCCAGCAGAGGGGGGAGAAGGGGGTGCAGGTATGTTGGTGACACAGGGGGGGAGAGGGGGGTGCAGGTATGTTGGTGACACAGGGGGGGAGAGGGGGGTGCAGGTATGTTGGTGACACAGGGGGGGAGAGGGGGGTGCAGGTATGGTGGTGACACAGGGGGGAGGGGGGAATCAGGTATGGTGGTGACACAGGGGGGAGAGGGGGGTGCAGGTATGTTGGTGACACAGGGGGGAGGGGGGAATCAGGTATGGTGGTAACACAGGGGGGAGAGGGGGGTGCAGGTATGGTGGTGACACAGGGGGGAGAGGGGGGTGCAGGTATGTTGGTGACACAGGGGGGAGAGGGGGGTGCAGGTATGTTGGTGACACAGGGGGGGAGAGGGGGGTGCAGGTATGGTGGTGACACAGGGGGGGAGAGGGGGGTGCAGGTATGGTGGTGACACAGGGGGGAGAGGGGGGTGCAGGTATGTTGGTGACACAGGGGGGAGGGGGGAATCAGGTATGGTGGTAACACAGGGGGGAGAGGGGGGTGCAGGTATGGTGGTGACACAGGGGGGAGAGGGGGGTGCAGGTATGTTGGTGACACAGGGGGGGAGAGGGGGGTGCAGGTATGGTGGTGACACAGGGGGGGAGAGGGGGGTGCAGGTATGGTGGTGACACAGGGGGGAGAGGGGGGTGCAGGTATGTTGGTGACACAGGGGGGGAGAGGGGGGTGCAGGTATGTTGGTGACACAGGGGGGGAGAGGGGGGTGCAGGTATGGTGGTGACACAGGGGGGAGAGGGGGGTGCAGGTATGTTGGTGACACAGGGGGGGAGGGGGGAATCAGGTATGGTGGTGACACGGGGGGGAGAGGGGGGTGCAGGTATGGTGGTGACACAGGGGGGGAGGGGGGAATCAGGTATGGTGGTGACATGGGGGGGAGAGGGGGGTGCAGGTATGGTGGTGACACAGGGGGGGAGAGGGGGGTGCAGGTATGTTGGTGACACAGGGGGGGAGGGGGGAATCAGGTATGGTGGTGACACGGGGGGGAGAGGGGGGTGCAGGTATGGTGGTGACACAGGGGGGGAGAGGGGGGTGCAGGTATGTTGGTGACACAGGGGGGAGAGGGGGAATCAGGTATGGTGGTGACACAGGGGGGGAGAGGGGAATCAGGTATGGTGGTGACACGGGGGGGAGAGGGGGGTGCAGGTATGGTGGTGACACAGGGGGGAGAGGGGGAATCAGGTATGGTGGTGACACAGGGGGGGAGAGGGGAATCAGGTATGGTGGTGACACGGGGGGGAGAGGGGAATCAGGTATGTGGGTGACACAGGGGGGGAGAGGGGGGTGCAGGTATGTTGGTGACACAGGGGGGGAGGGGGGTGCAGGTATGTTGGTGACACAGGGGGGGAGAGGGGAATCAGGTATGTGGGTGACACGGGGGGGAGAGGGGGGTGCAGGTATGTTGGTGACACAGGGGGGGAGGGGGGAATCAGGTATGGTGGTGACACGGGGGGGAGAGGGGGGTGCAGGTATGTTGGTGACACAGGGGGGGAGAGGGGGGTGCAGGTATGTTGGTGACACAGGGGGGGAGAGGGGAATCAGGTATGTGGGTGACACAGGGGGGGAGGGGGGAATCAGGTATGGTGGTGACACGGGGGGAGAGGGGGGTGCAGGTATGGTGGTGACACAGGGGGGGAGAGGGGGGTGCAGGTATGTTGGTGACACAGGGGGGGAGAGGGGAATCAGGTATGGTGGTGACACAGGGGGGGGAGGGGGGAATCAGGTATGGTGGTGACACGGGGGGGAGAGGGGAATCAGGTATGTTGGTGACACAGGGGGGGAGGGGGGAATCAGGTATGGTGGTGACACGGGGGGGAGAGGGGGGTGCAGGTATGTTGGTGACACAGGGGGGGAGAGGGGGGTGCAGGTATGTTGGTGACACAGGGGGGGAGAGGGGAATCAGGTATGTGGGTGACACAGGGGGGGAGGGGGGAATCAGGTATGGTGGTGACACAGGGGGGGAGGGGGGAATCAGGTATGGTGGTGACACGGGGGGGAGAGGGGAATCAGGTATGTTGGTGACACAGGGGGGGAGGGGGGAATCAGGTATGGTGGTGACACGGGGGGGAGAGGGGGGTGCAGGTATGTTGGTGACACAGGGGGGGAGAGGGGGGTGCAGGTATGTTGGTGACACAGGGGGGGAGAGGGGAATCAGGTATGGTGGTGACACAGGGGGGGAGGGGGGAATCAGGTATGGTGGTGACACGGGGGGGAGAGGGGGGTGCAGGTATGGTGGTGACACGGGGGGGAGAGGGGAATCAGGTATGTTGGTGACACAGGGGGGGAGGGGGGAATCAGGTATGGTGGTGACACGGGGGGGAGAGGGGGGTGCAGGTATGTTGGTGACACAGGGGGGGAGAGGGGAATCAGGTATGTGGGTGACACAGGGGGGGAGGGGGGAATCAGGTATGGTGGTGACACGGGGGGGAGAGGGGGGTGCAGGTATGGTGGTGACACAGGGGGGGAGAGGGGGGTGCAGGTATGTTGGTGACACAGGGGGGGAGAGGGGAATCAGGTATGGTGGTGACACAGGGGGGGAGGGGGGAATCAGGTATGGTGGTGACACAGGGGGGGAGGGGGGAATCAGGTATGGTGGTAACATGGTGTGCAAGAGGGGAGCCAGGACCATCAATGTCCCCAGCCAGCGGAGCCCCAGTCCATCCATGCTGGACCTCAGCCTTTGAGAAGTGTACTGCAGGGAAAGCTCCAAGCCTCCCATACACTGAGTACACCTCCTCCCCCTATCTCTCTCTCCTCTCCCCCACTACACTGACAGGCCACTACTCACAGTGTCAGACAACTCCTGAACAGCCAGATGAAAGCCTCCCTTCTTCCCCCCGTCACTCCCACTATTCCCTGAGCTCCGTTGGACACACGGGGGGGGGGGGGGGGGAGGGTGATGGCAGTGGAGGCTGATCACGTCTTCCTTGTGTGCAGTGTAGAGCGGGGAGGGGTTGCCAATCCCTCCAACCAATAGGCTTCAGTGTACAATAGAATTTTCTATTTGTACACTGAAGAGAGAAGCGGATTGGCTGCCCCTCTCCCCTGCACTGAACACAAGGGGAACATTGTGACTGACTCGTGGAGGCAACGGCGGCCATTTTTGTGGAGCCGTTGCCGTTTTTTACAAAAACACTCACGATTTTCTCGGGACAAACCCCAAAAATTCGGGAAAACACCCGGGACAAAATTAAATCGGGACAAGGGTCCCAAAATCGGGATTGTCCCGGGAAAATCGGGACTGTTGGCAACTATGCCACAGATGAGCTGAAAGACTGGAGCCATGCCTGGGAGTTTTTGTTAAAAAAACATCAGTAGTAACCACTACAAGCAGCAAACCACATATCCCTCTGTGGTGTACCACAAATAACAGAAGCAATTACACATTGCTAACAGGTAAAGGACTAAGCAGATCCTAACTTTCATTTTAGCATCAAGGTCAGCATGTAAATGCATAGTAATAAACGCATAGCCGTCATTAGTACTGTAGAGTCAATGTAATCACAGGCAAGCAGCACAGGTAATAGTCATCAGACAATTAGTACTAGCAGGTTAAACCTACCTTAGACAAATGTACTGCAAAAAGGTCTAAGGCTGGGTTCACACTGCTGCCGTTGCAGACATCGCATGTGATTCGCAGCGCACTGCTGTTCACATCACATGCGATGTCTGTGCTGTGCGATATCAGCCATACAGATAGTATGGCTGATATCGCACCGCAATCGGTCCAAACTCGCACAGGACCCTTTTTTTTGTTCGGACCAAAATCGGATCGCATGGGTGTTCACACCTATGCGATCCGAAAGTGTCCGAATTGTCAGTTCGCATTGCGATATGCGGGCTGAACTGGGGGTGTCATTAACATTGTATGACACTCCCCAGCAGTTCGCATATGGCAGTGTGAACTGCCGTGCGAGTTGGTGCGGTGCGGGAACCCGCAGTAAATTCGCTGCGTTCCCGCACCGCAGCAGTGTGAACCCAGCCTGAACCACAACCAAGCATTAATACACAATAAGCCCAGCCTGCAGGGCCAGGCCCTGCGTTAATAGGAAAGGCTTAGCACCACCTGTTATCAGCCTAATGCCCTGTACACACGGTCGGACATTGATCGGCCATTCCGACAACTAAATCCATGGATTTTTTCCGACGGATGTTGGCTCAGACTTGTCTTGCATACACACGGTCACACAAAGTTGTTGGAAAATCCGATCGTTCTGAACGTGGTGACGTAAAACACGTACGTCGGGACTATAAACGGGGCAGTAGCCAATAGCTTTCGTCTCTTAATTTATTTTGAGCATGCGTGGCACTTTGTGCTTTCGATTTGTGTACACACGATCGGAATTTCTGACAACGGATTTTGTTGTCGAAAATTTTTTTAGCAAGCTCTCAAACTTTGTATGTCGGAAATTCCGATGGAAAATGTGTGATGGAGCCCACACACGGTCAGAATTTCCGGCAACAAGGTCCTATCACACATTTTTCATCGGAAAATCCGACCGTGTGTACAGGGCATTAGCATTAGTAATACTGCAGACACAGACCACAACCTGTGCATAGTTGCCAAAATTGCAAAAAAAATTTTAGGGACACTTTTTTGGCCGTAGGCGGAGTCACATAATTGGGGGCGGGGCATGCGTTTGTGGGTGTGACATAGAAAAGTAGAGATGCGGCGCACGCAGCGCTGAAAAATGGGAGTGGTTTACGCGATTAGCGGGCGTGGCTGAAATGGACGTGGCTCAAAGGGGGTGTGGTTAGCGTGAGATGAATGAGGGATGGAGCGGGAAAGGGATGGAAGGACGGCAGCCCCAGATCCTACACCACAATAGATGTGTATTCCAGATTTTAACACTTAGCAGATAAAGATACTCCAAACACCTGGTGTTAGCGCTTCAATCATCCCGGCACCATGGTTGTTATGGCGTCAGTATAATTGAAGCACATTATTTCTATTAATACAAAAAAGTGTCCCTAAAATTTTTTTTGCAATTTTGGCAACTATGCACAGGTTGTGGTCTGTGTCTGCAGTATTACTAATGCTAATGCCCTGTACACACGGTCGGATTTTCCGATGAAAAATGTGTGATAGGACCTTGTTGCCGGAAATTCTGACCGTGTGTGGGCTCCATCACACATTTTCCATCGGAATTTCCGACATACAAAGTTTGAGAGCTTGCTATAAAATTTTTCGACAACAAAATCCGTTGTCAGAAATTCCGATCGTGTGTACACAAATCGAAAGCACAAAGTTCCACGCATGCTCAGAATAAATTAAGAGACGAAAGCTATTGGCTACTGCCCCGTTTATAGTCCCGACGTACGTGTTTTACGTCACCACGTTCAGAACGATCGGATTTTCCAACAACTTTGTGTGACCGTGTGTATGCAAGACAAGTCTGAGCCAACATCCGTCGGAAAAAATCCATGGATTTAGTTGTCGGAATGGCCGATCAATGTCCGACCGTGTGTACAGGGCATTAGGCTGATAACAGGTGGTGCTAAGCCTTTCCTATTAACGCAGGGCCTGGCCCTGCAGGCTGGGCTTATTGTGTATTAATGCTTGGTTGTGGTTTAGACCTTTTTGCAGTACATTTGTCTAAGGTAGGTTTAACCTGCTAGTACTAATTGTCTGATGACTATTACCTGTGCTGCTTGCCTGTGATTACATTGACTCTACAGTACTAATGACGGCTATGCGTTTATTACTATGCATTTACATGCTGACCTTGATGCTAAAATGAAAGTTAGGATCTGCTTAGTCCTTTACCTGTTAGCAATGTGTAATTGCTTCTGTTATTTGTGGTACACCACAGAGGGATATGTGGTTTGCTGCTTGTAGTGGTTACTACTGATGTTTTTTTAACAAAAACTCCCAGGCATGGCTCCAGTCTTTCAGCTCATCTGTGGGCCAGTAGCAATCAGCCTTCCTAGAGACCAGCGACGTTCATTAAGTTGAGGGCAGGTAGGTATATTCTATATCTTAAAAGAGTGCACATTATGGGCATAATGGATTATAAATCTCTCCAGCCTTTAACACCAACACCAACTCCACTTCTCAGGAAGAGGAGAGTCAACCTGCTTCTGCAACTGGGGCAGGTCCTCTTTAGCCCTGAAGAAACCACTATGTATTTAACTGCCAGAGGAAGCAGACCAGGGAAGCCAAGTTGCAGGCCAGAGGCAGTGGCAAATGGGTAGAGACTGAGAAGGCCTATAGTCATTAATGGTTCCATACCAAGCCTAAATCAAACAGCTGTGTTTATTTAAAGGCAACCTCTACCTCAGAAGCAGTTGGCCAGGGAGTCTTTATCAGACTGGCCAGATGGGTCAGCCTTAGCTTGCTTCTAGGAAGTTGCTATGGCAAGTTGGCATATCAGAAGCAAAAAGTGGATGTTTTAACTCTGTCCAAACTGACTGTGTTGATCTCTATTCAATAATGCTCAGGTACTAAGCTAATCAAATAACTAATTCATTTAAAGGGTACCTATGCCTCAAAAGCAGCCGGCCAAACAGGCTTCATCAGGTTAGCCAGGCGTGCCATTCTGCCAGCAGAAAAGCAATATTTTTGCAGAGGCCCTGGGATCTGGAGATGAAGAAGGTTTAAACGACTATTAAGTAGTGTTTTGTGATGTGTGGTTGAGCTCACTTCTGTAGCCAGACTGTCAGGATATCAGACAAGATGAAAGCAGAGCTCTGGCCAGTGATAAACATTGATGGCTGATCCTAGAGTGAAAATGAAGTAGCCAGTGATTCAGTTCAGCCTCTGTGGATACAAGACTGTATGCTGTTTCTCTGGTAGTCCATTGTGGTCAGTTAACCCTTATAGCTCATCCCACAAGTAACACATACCGCTTTTAAGTCAGAGTGGTGACTGTTCAAGTCGGATCTGGTGATATCTAGAAGGGGGATTAATCCCTTATGTTAATCACCAATGACCAGAGGATAGCCAAAAGGCAAAGTAACGAAGATTGAATGACGGGTTAAACCTGGGAAAACTATAGAAGAAAATAAAGAATCAATAATCATCTTTATTTGTCTGCCTAAACCCAAGTCTACCCAAGTCGCCCAGTAGGGTCGGCTGACAGAATTATATGTAGATTGAAACTTTAGGATCCGTGGGTCCTGTGCATTAAGGAAGCCATTGGAATTTTCATTCCTCTCCTCCAACTCATTGCATTCCCTCCACAAGGGTTATGACTGCATGTTCTTTAGGCTCCATGCACACTGAAGCTCATAAACGGACGTTTTTTGGAGTTTGGACGTTTTTTTTAACAGCCCATAAACTCCACTCTATGTTATCCTATGTGTCCATGCACACATGGACGTTTTTTAGCTTTTATCAGCAGTGGAGTTTAGGGGCTGTTCTCTGAACGTCATAAAATCGCGTTCAAAGTGCCATTTTTCTGACCGCAAAAAACGATAAAAACCGGCCAAATGCCAGTAAACGTGCATAAACGCTCATAAACACGTGTTAATTAGCATTCAGCATTCTATTTTTTCAATGCATTGTGGGAGTTTGGGAATGCATTGTGGGATTTGTGGCGTGTCTTCTGTGTATTTTTATTAAAAACGCCCATAAAAGCTAACGCTAAAAAACGCGCATAAATGGTAGTACAAAACGCTGTTAAAAGCACGTTTTTCAGCCAGCGTTTTCTGCCAGCAATCTGGCGTCCAGAAAAAGCTTTATTGAGCTCCAGTGTGCGTGGAGCCTAAGTCAAAAGTAAGACTTAGTCAACAAGCAGAAGTATTTGGATCCAAAACTGCATATGGCATTGTTGCAATCAATCTCTCCAGCCATCATTAAGGCTTGGCTTCCACAAATCGTACCCTATGATTTCCAAGGAGTACCGTTCATAGAGGTACGACTAATAGTAGTCCCTGCACTACTTTGATTCCACTTTGATGCGACTGGGGGCCATGGACCTCAAGAATACACAGGCATTGCTTCAAGTCTCATAAAAGTCACAGCAAAATCGCACGACTTTTAGGTCGCAATAGTGGAAACCTAGGCTAAGATTGTAGATTGTCTTTAGACCTATCAGGTGTGTGTGTATACTGTATACACACTTCGAAACACTCATGCTTCTGCAAGTACCTTCTCTTGGCCGTTCGAGAGTTCACTATGAGTTCATCTGGCAGACTTTGGCATTTCCACAAACTCCAGGCATTTCCCAGGATATTAGGTCCAGTAGTGGTCATCTTGCGGGAGCAAGGACTTCTGGTGAGCCTTGTTTGGGGAACAGCCTGGCGCAATGTTTTCCAGGTCCTGTAAAAAGTTCTAGTTCAGACTCTGATCAAATTGGGAGGAGCCATCATTGAGAGACCAACTATTCTCATTACAGCAATGACCTGCCTGGAAGCAGTTCTGAATCTCTGAAGAATACAGTAGAGGTACCCTCAGAGCAACAGTATAAGTATCTCACTTGAACAAATTATAGCTCTTTCCCATTGGTTGCATCCCACGGTCGCAAAAGGGTAAAAACGTAGCCTGTAGTAACCCATGTGGTCCGAGGGGCCCAGTGGAAGGTTGACAACTGTATTAACTGGTTTTGTAGTAAGGGAAGACTTGCTTCCTGCACCGGGAACATTGACTCCACAGAGGAGACAAGTCCCTTTTGGGAGGTAGCTAAGCTAGCTAATCTTGCAGCTTATCAGCTACTAGGCATACCAATCATCACAATCTATTACTTTTCGGGTATTCATGCCAATAGAGGACAAGGTGTCCAAAGTCAGAGTTGCAGTGGTCGCAGACTGAAGTCCTTCCGAAAACGCAACAAAGAGAGCCTCAGCTATGCTGCAAAAGACTCAGCAAAATGGGGAAGTCCTATCTTTGCAGTCGATAAGGAATGCAAGACTAGTCAACTTCAGTAATGCCCCGTACACACGGTCGGATTTTCCGATGGACAATGTCCGATCGGAGCGTGTTGTCGGAAATTCCGACCGTGTGTGGGCGCCATCGGACATTTTCCAACGGTTTTTCCGACACACAAAGTTGGACAGCAGGAGATAAAATTTTCCGACAACAAAATCCGATCGCGTCAATTCCGACCGTGTGTGGCCTGTTCCGACGCACAAAGTGCCACGCATGCTCAGAAGAAATTCCGACACGGGACAGCTCGTTCTGGTAAACTTAGCGTTCGCAATGGATACAGCACTTTTGTCACGCTGCAATGTTCAAAATGGTTTAATACAGTGCACTCTCTTCTTCTTTATAATTTGTATAACTTCACACCATAGCGGGCCCTTTTACTGGGAATAAATTGTTTGATTTTAAGCCTGCCACTAAATTTAACAAGGGACTCATCCACACATATGTGTTGGTCCGGGGTAAACAGCTGGGGGAATACTTCAGAAAAATAATTTAGAAGTGGCCGAATTTTGAAAAGCCTGTCATAATTTGGGTCATTTTGGGGAGGGCACTGGGTATTGTCATTGAAATGAAGGAACCTCATTATCATGAGGTATCTGTTTCTGGGCATTACCTTGGAGAAGATTGGCATGTGGTGGATGTGGTGGGTTGACAAATAGGACATCAAAGTGTTTTTTTGGTGAGTCCCATATTAAATGTGAGGCCTAAAAAACCTTCAACCCCACTCTCCACTCGTAGGGACGGGCATTGTAGGGCGTTGGGATTATTTAAAATAAATTGCTGTGCATAAAGGTTGCACTGGGCCACAATATTTGATAGCATGTCCTCAGTAAAAATTAAATAAAAAAAATGCATTGGGGGAAAATTCTCCGTGTCCACCTGGACTCCTGGCTGGGCAGTGAAAGGGGGAATGTTGGCTTCTCCTGAATTAGGAGGAAGCCACAAGGGGTTCTGCAGGGCATAGGGAAGGCTGGCATGGATCCTTGGCCTTTCTTGCCGAGGTACTGCGGTGCTGGTGGATGGCACTGCGGTGCTGGTGAATGGCACTGCGGTGCTGGTGGATGCCATTGCCTCCTCACCAAAACGCCTTCATTTGGTGGGCCGAATATCTTCCTCCTCTGAGTCACTCAGTGTTCCACTACTGAGAACTGGCTCATAATTTATGTCTGACTCAGAATCAGAGTCTGAAAGGGAATCGAAAAAGGGAGCTCCCCGTTGCTCTCGTCGGCCTGCGAAAGTATTTGGTACGCCTCCTCGGTGGAAAAGCATCTTTTGGACATGGTTGCTGGTGGTGATGCGACTACATAGATGTGTGCGAAGCCTGAACTGATGGGCACTGATTGGCACAGGTGGGCACCGATGAGGTGGCACAGGTGGGCACTGATGAGGTGGCACAGGTGGGCACTGATGAGGTGGAACAGATGTGCACTGATGAGGTGGAACAGATGTGCACTGATGAGGGGGAACAGCTGGGCACTGATGAGGCGGCACAGATGGGGCGGCACAGATGGGGCGGTACAGATGGGCACTGATGAGGTGGCACAGATGGGCACTGATTGATTGCACAGATGTGCACTGAGGCGGCACAGAAGGGCACTGATTGGCACAGATGGGCACTGATGAGGTGGCACAGGTGGGCACTGATGAGGTGGCACAGGTGGGCACTGATGAGGTGGCATAGGTGGGCACTGATGAGGTGGCACAGATGTGCACTGATTGTGAAGATGTGCAGATGGACACTGATCACCGATGGCAGACAGGTGGGCACCGATTGGCACAGGTGGGCACCAATTTGCACAGGTGGGCACTGTACTGATGGGCACTGTACTGATGGGGCACTGTAGGCACTGTTTTGAAAAAAACATAGGCAAACGTTTTGAAAAAACTCACAGATCGCTGTCAGATTCTCTCTCTCCTCACACGCTGTCTTTGTGTGAGGAGAGAGAGCCGGCAATGAGAGATGATCTCATATGTTTACATTTGAGATCGTCACTCATTGGCCATGGCGATCGCGCTGTAAATGGCCGCTGTGATTGGCCATTTACAGCTATCTGTGATTGGCTGTGTCCATGGGACACGGCCAACACAGAATTTCCCTGATGCGCGCTTGTGAGCGCGCACAGGGAGCGAGGAAAGGGGAGGCCATCAAATGACGGCCTCCCAGGAATTGAGATCCGCTCTGTAGCCATCATTCGTCAAGTGGTTAAATATTGGCACCACATTGGCCCTGCGTCAATCCAGTGGTATCATTCCAGTCATTAATGAGTCCCTAAACATTAGCAAAAATGGCCTTGAAATGACAGAGGTCAATTCTTTTAGGATCCGTGGGTGGATGCCATCTGGTTTATACACATTTATTCTGTCTAAATATTTCTGGACCATATCACTTTTGAGACATTGTGGATCATTTGGGGCTGTGTCACTACCACCCTCATTATGGACATGAGCTCTCCCATGCTCCTTTGTATACACAGAGCTGAAAAAAGTATTTAATACATTTGCGTTCTCTTTGTCCCAGTAACCCACCCTAGATTATTTTGTAAAGGGCCTACATGTTCAGACCTGTCCTTTTTACATATTCTGTTATATTCTTTGTAACATTTAAACAATGATCGCGTTCCTTCATTTTTATATTTTTTAAAAGCTCTTTTTTATTATTTATAGCCATTTTAACTTTGGCCGTGAGCCACAAAGGTTTTATTTTTAGCCTTTTAAACTTATTGCCCATGGGAATATACTTTTCAGTGAGTTTGCATACAGTCTTTTTGAAGAATTCCCATCTCTGTTCTGTGTCCATTGATGCCAATATTCCCTCCCAGTTTAAATCCTGGAGAGCAGCTCTCATCTTTGGAAAGTTTGCTCTCTTAAAGTTAAGTGTTTTTATCTTACCCGTATGTGTTTGTTGCTTACAGATCACATTAAATGAAATCATGTTATGGTCACTGCTACCCAGATGCTCTTTTATATGAATATTGGTAATAAACTCTGCATGGTTTTTGATTACCAGCTCCAGCAGAGCTTCATTCCTAGACGGGGCTTCAATAAACTGGACCATAACATTTTCTTGTAATAGGGTTATACATTTTTGCCCTTTAACTGTCCCAGCAATGCCATTACTCCAGTCAATTTCAGTCCATTATTATCACTGTCCCAGCCCTTGCAGCCCTTTCCATCTGTGCAAGGAGCTAAGTCTCCACCTCTTGACTAACACTGGGAGGTCTATAACAAACTCCAATGACAACCTTTGTAATACACACACCAATGTACAGTTCCACCCATAATGCTTCAGACTCATCACACTCTCCATCAACTAGGTCCTTTTTCACACTCGCTTTGAGATCACTTCTCACATAGAGACAGACACCACCACCCCTCCGTTTTACCCTGTCTTTCCGAAAGAAAGCATAGCCAGGAATATTAATAGTACAGTCATGAGAAGAATGAAGCCAACATTCAGCAATACCAATTAGATCATAGTTCTCCTCATGCACCAGACCTTACAACTCACCTATTTTGCTTGGCAGACGTCTTTAAATCATTGTCACATTTTGCAAACGTATGTTGCATATTTTTTATTTTGGTACAATTAGTACCATTTCCAATGATTGTTTGTAATATAGGAACCTTCAAATCATCTGCCATAGCCCTCTCCCCAGCTTTCCCCATTCCACCCTCCAATAGGGGATGACCCCTGTCTGACCTGTCTGCCCCATTATAATCTAATTCACCCTCCCCCCAGAATCCTATTTTAAACACTTCAGCACTGTGTCGCTTTAACTGACAATTGCGCAGTCATGCGACGCTGTACCCAAACAAAATTGACATCCTTTTTTTTCCCACAAATAGAGCTTTCTTTTGGAGGTATTTGATTACCTCTGCAGTTTTTATTTTTTGCGCTATAAACAAAATAAGACCGACCATTTCGAAAAAAAGCAATATTGTTTACGTTTTGCTATAATAAATATCCCCAAAAAATATATAAAAAAACAAATTTCTTCCTCAGTTTAGCCCGATATATATTCTTATACAGATTTGTGGTAAAAAAAAATCACAATGAGTGTATATTGTTTGGTTTGCCCAAAAGTTATGGTGTCTACAAAATAGGGAATAGATTTATGGCATTTTTATTACAATTTTTTTTTTCACTAGCAATGGCAGCAATTGGAGATTTTTATCAGGACTGCGACATTGCGGCGGACAGATCGGACACTTTTGACACTATTTTAGGACCATTGACAATTAAGAGCTAAAAATAGCCACTGATTACTGTATGGATGTCATTGGCAGGAAAGGGGTTAACACTAGGGGGTGATCAAGGGGTTAAATGTGTTCCCTCATGTGTGTTTCTAACTGTTGGGGGATGGGACTGACTGGGGAGGAGACCGATTGCTGTTCCAAAGTACTAGGAACAGACGATCTGTCTCTACTCCCCTAACAGAACGGAGATCTGTCTGTTTACAGACAGATGGCTCCACGCACATTTCAGCTCTCTAATCATTCCCTACCTTTCTTGTGTTGCGCATGGCACAGGCCATATTTCAGAGAATATCACCTTGGAGGTCCTTCCCTTCAACTTACAGCCTAGTTCTTTAAATTGGTTCTTAAACAACCTCCACCTTCCATATATTCTGTCATTGGTTCCAATGTGGACCAAGACAGCTGGGTCATGCCCAGCCCCTCCCAGTAATTTATCAACCCGGTCCACCACATGCCAAACCCTGGCACCAGGGAGACAGCAAACCATTCGGTTGAGGAGATCCTGGCAACAAATTATTCTATCAGTCATTCTGATTATAGAATCCCCTATTACCACCAACTGTCTAGGCCTACCTGCACTCCCCTCACCACCCCTACTAGATGGGCTGCTCTCCTGGTTATTAGGGGGAGCAGTGACATCTAGGGCTACCTCCTCTGAGCTTGTATTAAAAAGGAAGTAAACTGCAGGGTTAAATATATTTTTTTCCTGACCTACAAAGTAAATTTGTCTATGGGAGTTTACAAACACTTTAACCACATGCCGACCGGGCCATAGCCAAAAGACGGCTGCAGTGCGGTTGGTTTATTCCGGGAGGGCGTCCATGGACATCCTCCCAGAATCTTGCTCTCGCGCGCCTACCCATCTATACCCAGCCATACTCAGCCATACCTAGCCATCCCATCCACACTCAGCAATACCCACCCAGCCTTACTCAGCCATCCCATCCATACCCAGCCATCCCCATCCACGGCTTATCTGTGCCACTACAGTGCCTCAAAGTGTAATAGGTAGTCAAATTAGATTTGATATTTATGCCCCTACAACGCCTGATGGTGCTCCCTGCATGTTGGGCCTCTGTATGTGGCCTGGCTGTGTAAAAGTCTCACACATGTGGTATCGCCATACTCAAAAGGAGTAGCAGACAATGTTTTGGGGTGTAATTTTTGCCATGTACATGCTATGTATTAGAAATATTGTATAAATGGACAATTTTGTGTAAAAAAAAATGCATTTTCATTTTCTTTCCCCATTTTCCAAAAACTTGTAGAAAAAAATGACATGTTCAAAAGACTCGATATGTCTCATAGATTATACGTTGGGGTGTTTTCTTTCCATAATGGTGTCATTTTTTTGGACGTTTTTTTGGTCTGGTGCTCCAGGGCCTTCAAAAGTGCAAGAGGTAGTCAAGAAATTATATGTGTAATTTATGCTCCTAGAACACCTGATGGTGCTCCCTGCGTGTTGGGCCTCTGTATGTGGCCACGGTGTGTAAAAGTCTCACACATGTAGTATTGCCATGCTCAGGAGGAGTAGTAAAATGTATTTTGGGGTGTAATTTTTGGTATGCATATGCTGTGTGAGAGGAATAACCTGCTAATATAACAATTTTGTGAAAAAAAATATCTTGATTTTGTAAAGAATTGTAGGAAAAAATTACAGCTTCAAAAAACTCACCACGCCTCTTTCTAAATACCTTTGAATGTCTACTTTCCAAAAAGGGGTCATTTGGGGGGTACTTGTACTGTCCTGGCTTGTTAGGGTCTCAAGAAATGAGATAGGCCGTCAGTACTTCAGGTGTGATCAATTTTCAGAGATTGGCACCATAGCTTGTGGACTCTATAACTTTAACACAGACCAAATATTATACACCGATTTGTTTTTGTTTTTTCCAAAGACATGTAGCAGTATAAAATTTTGCCAAAATTTATGAAGAAAAATTACTAATTTGCCAAATTTTATAACAGAAACAAAGAAAAATGTATTTATTTTTACAGAATTTTCAGTCTTTTTTGATTTATAACGCAACAAAAAAAACCCAGTGGTGATTAAATACCACCAAAAGAAAGCTCTATTTTTGTGAAAAAAAGGACAAAAATTCCATATGAGTACAGTGTTGCATGACTAAGTAAATGTCATTCAAAGTGTGAGAGCACCAAAAGCTGAAAATTGGTCTGGTTAGGAAGGGGGTTTAAGTGCCCAGTGGACAAGTGGTTAAGAGAAGTATAGACTCCAGAGAGAGAGACATCATTTTGCCCCTGTACAAATCATTAGTAAGACCTCATCTGGAATACGCAGTTCAGTTTTGGGTACCATTTCACAAAAAGGATATGGGGAACTGAAGAAAGTGCAGAGAAGGGCAACCAAACTGATAAGAGGCATGGAGTAGCTCAACTATGAGGAAAGAGTAGAGGAACTTAATTTATTCTCTCTTGAGAAGAGGAGATTAAGGGGGATATGATCATCATGTATAGATACATAAGTGGTCCATATAGTGCAGTGGTCATCAACCCTGTCCTCAGGGCCCACTAACAGGCCAGGTTTGCAAGATAACTGAAATACATCACAGGTGATATCATTTGCTGCTCAGTGATTGCAGTATTCTAGTCTTCATCTCCCCAAGGTAATACATAAAACCTGGCCTGTTAGTGGGCTCTGAGGACAGGGTTGATGACCACTGATATAGTGCACTCTTTACGTCTGGAGGAAAACAGATTTAATCTCCATATACGAAAAGGCATTTTCACAGTAAGAGCTGTGAAAATGTGGAATAGACTCCCTCCAGAGGTGGTTCTGGCCAGCTCTGTAAATTGCGTTAAAAAAAGCCCTGAAAAAAAGCCCTTCTTTCCTAAATGCACATAATATAAGTGGATACCAATATTTATAGGTAAAGTTCATCCAGGGAATATCCGATTGCCTCTTGGGGGATCAAGAAGGAATTTTTTCCCCTGCTGTAGCGAATTGGATCATGCTTTGCTGGGTTTTTTTTTGCCTTCCTCTGGATCTACTGTGGGTAGAGGATTGTGTATAACTAGATCAGTGTTTCTCAAACTTTTTTGTCTTGCAGCACACCAAAAAGATCTAAAAATTTTCACGGCACACCTGAGAAGATTTTTGTGATGAAAAATGTATTTATATATTAGATATATATATATATATATATATATATATATTTAATTTTAAATTTAATGTGAAGGATGTGTCTGCTTTCAAGAGCAAATCAGATTGAAGTGATTGTAATCTTTGTACTTTCGCTTGCTTCCTTGCTGTTCATTTAACACTTTCTCTTTCAGAGGTCCAAACTTGATTAAAGCGGAGTTCCAGTCGTTTTTACATTTATGAAAAGTTAGCAGCTACAAAAAGTGTAGCTACTGACTTTTATTAAACAGACACTCACTCGCATTGCAAGTGTAGGCACCCGGCTGTGATAGCTTGTGAAAGCTTGCGCATGTGCGAGTCGTGCTGTGCCTTCTCAGGGCCAGGCAATCTTCTGGGACCTGTGACGTGTCCCAGAAGATTGCAGGGAGGGAGGGGGAGAGGAGGAGTCCCCTAGGCAGCGAGAACAAAAGTGGGAGCTGGGTACCTGTCAAAACTAGGTACCCGCACCCCCCTTCCCCCACAAAAATGACATGCCAAATGGGGCATGTAAGGGGGCGAGGAGTGCTTAAAGTGGAAGTTCCACTTTTGGGTGGAACTCCACTTTAAGTATTTCTCCATCACCAAATAATGAACAAACTTTATTTATAAGCATCAAAGTTGGAATAAAACGGTCTCTTTTATTATAATATAATTAGAGAGATTGAGTTCTCCTGAGATCTCACACAAGTCTCACATTACGAAAGGTACCAATGAATGACAGACTGACAGAGATTGCGTTTTTATATATGTTACTTATTTAACTTTTGCAACATTAATTTACCATTTAATTTTTCTATATGTTCAAGGTTTCAAAATGCTAGCAATTTTAAATATGTTTCAAAATTCCCAGGGTACAACTGCAAATCTCACACGGCACACAGTTTGAGAATCACTGAACTAGATGGACTTGTGACTTTTCAACTAGACTAACTTTTCAACTACGTCCACTCTTACATAAAGTACAGTTCATTCCTTCTGCGACCCTGTTTTGTTCAGGGTTGTATGGTACAGTAGTTTGAATTATTATGCCATGCTTTCTGAGAATCGCCTATGTGTATATTTAGTTCCATTGTTAGTGCGCAATACACTTGGCATTTTGACAAATTTGTTGCTTACTTGAACCAAATACTGTTTAAGTTTCTCTGGTACCTCACTTTTGTTGCGAAACAGATATAGTGTAGTATACTGTACCTGGAGTAATCATCTATAAAAGTGAGGAAATACCTCTTTCCTGCTGACTATGACAGGGTTCTCAGCTTTTCTCTGGGTGGGTGTCTGGGCCCATAACCTGTTAGAATTTCTGTATATAGCCGTACAAAACAGACAGTACACAGTCCACATGGGCTTTGCTGCCTAACTGTGGGCAGGAAAAATACATACATCATATCATAGATGCAGCTACAAATGTATAAACGCTGCCATCTACTGGTTGAAGAATATATCTATTGAATACTGATGTACAGTAGATATTGCACAAAATACAGTTCTGTATTTCAGCACTCCATGTCCGCTTCTTGTCTCACAAACCATGTTATGTGATTATGCAGTAATTCTATTAAAAGGCAACTAGGCTGTTCACCGTGTAGGTGAGTTTTCTCTGTACAAGGGAATGGTTCCTAAGCTTAGTAAATAAAATTAAACTCTGCTGACTTCCATCATCCAATCACGTGCAAGAAAACAATGCAGTTTTTTATTTTATTTTCCTTGCATGTGACTAGGAATTCTTTGCAAAGTGAAATTTTAACATTCACTAAGCTAAAGTGTACAGCCTATTTGCCTTTAGTAAATCAACCCCTATAAGTGTAAAACTGAGAACCAAAGCTCAAAGTGATTTGAGTACACAGTCCCTCTACCATTCTACAAACATATGGAAACTGTACAGCCTATCAGTGCCCACCAGTGCACCCTCATCAGTACCCACCAGTGCAGCCTATTAGTGTCCATCAGTGCAGCCTATCAGTGTCCATCAGTGCCCACCAGTGCAGCCTGTCAGTGTCAATCAGTGCCCACCAGTGCAGCTTATCAGTGTCCAACAGTGCCCACCAGTGAAGCCTATCAGGGCAGCCTCCTTAGACAATCCACAGGCAGCCATTACATTGGGGAGAAGGACCTACCTGCAAGTCAGCTCACTCCACATCCTAATCGCGCTCCGGGGATGTCAGTTCCGCCACTCCCACTCCAAACCCATTACTTAGCTGTACGGTGCACCTGCAGCCTCGGGCTTCTCCTCCATGCAGACTGCATCGGGGCGGGGTCTGAGAGTGAGCATTGCTCCCAGTCCCGCCGCCTCCCCTGCTCTCCGTGGACTTTGTGGGGCGGGCCCCAATGTGCAGGCCCTGGCGCCGCCGCCCTCTTAAAGTGCCGCCTGGGTCCCAAGGACCCTGCGGGACCCATGGTAGGGCTGGCCTTGGTCATATCATTCCCCCACAATTTTGCTGCTGGGTGTGACCACAAAATGGTAAAGCAAGGGGTTGCAAGCACCCTATAGTAATATATAGTTCTGATGAGGGTTCATACACATATTTTTTTTTTCTATGCAGACGACTAATTTTTTCCTAAAGCTCCCACCTTCTGGACTCTGGAAGTGGATTCCTACACCATGGATTAGAGCATTGTTTACCACCATTATTTTGTTTTATAATTATTATCTGGCAGGAGAGTGCCTAGAGGTAAAGAAGACTGGACTGAAAATAGCGTAGCTGTCCACCCTCAATGGTCCAATATACTATTTTAAACTCAGTACATATTTTTGTGGTTGCATGACTAGTTTAACTTGTACCAGATTGCAATATTAATAAGCTCGATCCTAACTTGGTATTCTCCATTATTTACATTGTGTCAACTTAACCTCTAAATTGCCTATATTTACTTTAGGTTTCAGCTCCATATATTTCTATTGCTTTTAATCTTCTTCTTAATATATCAAGAAATAGAAAAGAAAAACTGCGCTAAGTGCTTTAAAGAAAATAAAAATCATATCAAACGATTACTCACAGCTGCACTCAAACACACCTAAATACTAGTGTATAAAAATAAAATATACAATAATGTTGTGCTGTGTCTTCAAATAACACAATTCACATTATATATAACTTTTACACAAACCTATTGTGAATACCTTACCACCACTAATGTTATATGCACAATAAATTGCACCACCACTGTATATAGTGAAGCAAAAATCAAAAACAAAATGTAGATTTCACTGAATTTACAGTTATATTTCACGGTAAAGACATTGTTGATTGCAGTTGTGGAGTGGTGTTGAAATTCACTGACGTCCATTAGTCATTTGAACTGTATGTGCTGATTCATTGTACAATTGTAGTGATGGTGTAACCTGCTGAACCATACAGTATGTATTCAATTGGACTTTATTTAAAGTGCATTACGTTTTGCATCTGATTGTTTTCTTCACTATTTACAGTGGTGGTGCAATTTATTGTGCATAAAGGTGGAGGTATTCACAACAGGTTTGTTTAAAAGTTATATATAATGTGAATTGTGTTATTTAAAGGCACTGCACAACATTATTTGATATTTTACTTATTTATTCTTCTTAATATATGCCTCATACTACAATACTCACAACCCTACTGATTATCTGTTTTTTTTTTTTTTCTCATGCCGCTACACTCACCATATTTCAAGTTTCTATTTTTGTTTTACTTCACATTTTTCTTTCTCGGCATAAACTGCTTGCCATTCCTGTGGTTGTTCCCCTTTCTGAAAGTACTAGCACTATTATGTAATAAATTACACTTTACGAATGCATGCTGCCATCTAGTGGTCCAAATATTTAAATCCAGATCCACTTCATAGCGTGTCATACATGCCAAAAGGATTAGCTCAGGGGTGTCAAAACTTTTTTCAAAAAGGGCCAGATTTGATGAAGTGAACATGCGTGAGGGTCGACCATTTTGCCTAACATGCTTTGAACCATTAAAATTCGGTCTAATGCCCCGTACACACGGTCGGTCTTTGTTCGGACATTCCGACAACAAAATCCTAGGATTTTTTCCGACGGATGTTGGCTCAAACTTGTCTTGCATACACACGGTCACACAAAGTTGTCAGAAATTCCGTTCGTTCTGAACGCGGTGACGTAAAACACACACGTCGGGACTATAAACGGGGCAGTGGCCAATAGCTTTCATCTCTTTATTTATTCTGAGCATGCGTGGCACTTTGTCCGTCGGATTTGTGTACACACAATCGGAATTTCCGACAACGGATGTTGTTGTCGGCAAATTTTAGATCCTGCTCTCAAACTTTGTGTGTCGGAAAATCCGATGGAAAATGTCCGATGGAGCCCACACACGGTCGGAATTTCCGACAACACGCTCCGATCAGACATTTTCCATCGGAAAATCCGACCGTGTGTACGGGGCATCAGTCTGTTTGTCCGAACACTAATACACTGCCCAACAAGAATTATCTTCCCTTTGTGGCTGTGTGTGGTGAAGAGATGAGCTTGGGCGTGTTACTTGGATATATATCTTTTGTGGCCCCCAACGAATCCCAGAGCGCCGCTCAGGACTAAGACCCAATACACACTATTAGATTTTCTGCAGATTTTTGTCTTCAGATTTACCAAAACCATATAATATGAGGTCAAACCTTAATGCGGCGTACACACGATCGAACATTACGACAACAAAATCCTGGATTTATTTCCGACGGATGTTGGCTCAAACTTGTCTTGCATACACACGGTCGCACAAATGTTGTTGGAAATTCCGAACGTCAAGAACGTGGTGACGTACAACATGTACGACGAGCCGAGAATAATTAAGTTCAATAGCCATTGCGGCTCTTCTGCTTTATTCCGAGCATGCGTGAAATTTTGTGCGTCGAAATTGTGTACACACAATCGGAATTTCCGACAACGGATTTTGTTGTCGGAAAATTTGAGAACCAGCTCTCAAATTTTTTTTGTCGGAACAACAAATGTCCGATGGAGCCTACACATGGTCAAAATTTCTGACAACAAGCTCACATCAAACATTTGTTGTCAGATATTCCGACCGTGTGTACGTGGCATAAGAGTTTCAATTTGTATGCAATCAGTCAGGCTCTTGCACTACATGGTTTTGGTAAATGTGAAGACAAAAATCTGCAGAAAATCTAATGGTGTGTATGAGGCTTTAGGATGAGCTCAGGCGTGTTATTTGGATATACCGTATTTATCGGCGTATAACACGCACCTTCACGTTAGGAGGGAGGTTTCAGGAAAAAACAAAAATTTTAAATAAAGAACCGTGAAGCGAAATAAGGGTCAGTGCCCATCAATGCAGCCTAATCAGTACCCATCTGCAGCCTCACAAGTGCCATGAATGCAGCCTCAAATGCAGCCCCACCCTTGCCATGAATACAGATTTACCATTGCCATGAATGCAGCCTTACCATTGCCATGAATGCCATCACCATCAGTGCAGCCTGATCGATGCCCATCTGCAGCCTCGGAGGGGACAGGGAGGGGGGCGGGACGAGCGCCAACAGAATACATACAGGAGAATCTCCTGTTTTCTCAGCGGCCTCTTTAATATAAAGTCCCGCCTCCTATGATAGACAGAACAGTCGTCCAATGGCAGCCCAGTAGATGGGACTTCCAGTTTGAAACCGGAACACGGGCTGGACTTTGGACATGCCTGGATCAGCTGATACTTGTTTGTTCATACTGCTACATCTAAATAATAACCTCTCAAAAGAAATCCAGCTGTATATAACATAAGTCTAGTCTGTGAAAATGCTGCTAAATTGTGCCATTAATAATGCCGGTGCCATTATCTCTCTGCAAAAAAACCCATAAAGCACCCATTCACACAAGTATTCTGTTGCGCAAGTTAATGTGCATTGCAATTAGGCAGTCAAATCATTGCAAGTGGACTGCCATGCACTACAATGAATGCAAAAAACCTTTTAAAAACAAAGTGGTATGTTGTTCTCTACTGTTCAATGTGCATTCTAGCGCACGTTGCCACAATGCATGCAAGCTGAACACACCCTGTATCTTTAATCTTTGCACTCTGCATGCAGGGATTTCCTATGTTGTACTGTATGTGCAGGGCCAGCCCAAGAATGAATGAATTGAAATGCTGCCCCCCCACCCCAAAAATAAAAAAATGACTCGCACCAAAAGGCACCCACATCCATTATTTTATATCACGATAACTAAAACTATAATTAAATTTATCAGGAAATCAGACTAATGCCCTGTACACATGGTCGGATTTTCCGACGGAAAATGTGCGATCGGAAGGTGTTGTCGGAAATTCCGACTGTGTGTGGGCTCCATCGGACATTTTCCATCGGCTTTTCCGACACACAAAGTTTGAGAGCAGGCTATAAAATTTTCCGACAACAAAATCTGATTGCGTCAATTCCGACCGTGTGTGGACAATTCCTACGCACAAAGTGCCTCGCATGCTCAGAAGAAATGCCGAGACGGAACAGCTCGGTCTGGTAAAATTAGCGTTCGGAATGGATATAGCACTTTCGTCAGGCTGCAATGTTCAAAATTGTTTAATGCAGCGCACTCTGTTCTTCTTTATAATGCTAGAAGAATGAAGTTGTTTTGCTGCTGATATTCACACAGACTTCTCACAAACTTCTTTCTTTATTATTTATCGTGATTTCATCAATATATTTTGATTTGTCACATCTGCCAAAAAAGATATATATATATATATATATATTTTTTTTTTGGTTTGTATTTTTTTCAAGTCTGATCATGTTTTTAATTTATTTATTTTTTTATTTTACTCCAGAATATTTTTCGGTGTGTTTTGCGTGTCAAGTTGCCACAACACCATTATTATCTTGTATTATTTAATCTCAAGAAGGTTGCTTGGTGTTGGAGTCTCTTGTTAATTTCACATTGTATTTTTGAAATGTACCTGCCTCCTCACAAACAAACTGTCCTTTTTGAAGGAAAACACACATAGGCGAGTATAAAAAAACAAAAAATCCTTTATTAAGGGCTCAGAACCAAACAAAGAGGGAGGCAACGCTGGATAAACATCAGAAATTGGCGCGGCCTTTGGCCCCCAGGGCACACATCAATTATATTACAGCAAAATTGGTGGCCTGAGGAGTCCATATCTAAGGGAGTGCAGTCTGGTCCAGAATTCCATGAGATCATGAACAGCAGCAGATGACATGTATGTCCCCAGGCTGTGGTCATACAAGAGACTGCATCTTTTGCCAGACCAGACTGAACCCAGGGTCATCACTCTCTGGTCTTCCTTACACACTTCCTTCCTGGCTGTGGCTCTGGTGTTGGAGGTGTGGCAGGAGGGGGAGGACCTGGAGGAGGAGGAGGAGGAGGATCTGGAGGAGGAGGAGGAGGAGGACCATGGGTGAGCTGACAAATGTGGGTTTCACATGTGAGTTGGCCCCTCAACCCCTTATTTAGAGCTTCCAAAATTACAAACTCACATAAGAGTCGTTGGCTCTCCTCCATCTGCATCATTTTGCATGCAGTTAGCTCTGCAAAATCCTCTTCCACACTGTGGGGTGTTCTGAGGGCCTCAGTAGCCTTCCAAAATAGGCCTATTGCAGCCTCCTTCAGGTTACTCCTCTTCCTGCCACTTTTTCTTTGAAGGCGGAGGGGACGGACCTGTGTATCAGGCAGCCTGCTTGGCCCGGCCACCTCCTGGCTGAGACTTCCCTGTGTATGAAAAAGAGACATGGTTTTAGTTTTTGCTTCATCAATCACAATCAGAAATTAGTACTCCAAACTAACATATATTTAACATCACTGATTGGACAACCAGAAATATTTAGAAGAATACTATACCTGGCTCAAGCTGGGCTCCTCCACATGTTGCTGCCTGGAAGGCCCAGGTTGGACGTCAGAAGCCTCAGCTGAGGGGGAAGGAAGCGTGGAAGGAAGAGTGGAGAGTGCTGGCCTGGGTTCAGTCTGACCTGCCACAAAATGCAGTCTGTCATAGTACCACAGCCTGGGGAGATAAATGTCATCTGCTACTCCTGATCTCTGGGAATCCTGGACCTTCTTGTGCTCCCTTAGATAAGTGCTCCTCATGCCACCAATTAGGATCTTCAAATAGGTGATGTCTGCCGTGGAGATCACCGGCTTCACAAATTGCAGCAAATTATCCAGCGCTGCCTTCCTCTTTGTTTGGTTCTTATATTCGGGGTGGTTTACCTGCATCAGACAGGGCAGCTCCCTGAACATATCTATGAAGATTGGCATAAAGTCTTGATCATTGACTAGATCCATTTTCACTGCAAGACACAACACCAGACAAACCTTAATGTCAGCCTAAAGTCTTATAAACTTGTCTAAATACAGGCCTCAATCTAGAAGCAGTATAGGCCCAAATTTAAATCTTACCTTCGTTATCAGGATGGGCGCCTGCGATACTCCTTCCTCCACTCACAAATCGTACGTACTATGAACGCGTGTTACGCTTTATATACACTGCGCATGCGTGAAACTCCGCCCGCCCCTGACGTTCTTTCTAGTCTATTCCCCGCCCCTTCTCGTTCAGCGCAGTGGGGAAGAGCACATGGGGGAGACACAGCAGGTGTCTGATAATTACAGCAACGAAGAGGAGGAGGAAAGCCCGGAGCCTGAAACGTCCTGATCCCGGAAGAGACGATTTAAGGCCTCAAATATGTCCTTTGGGGAGATGTTGGAGATGGTCGACATCCTGAAGAGGGCCGACTATGATGGGAAGTATGGACCTTACCCCAACCCCAATGTCAGAAAGGCCAAGATAATGGCGAAAGTGGTCAAGAGTCTGCAGAAGAATTTCGGGGTACGACGATCCAAGGATCAGCTCAGGAAGCGGTGGTCGGAGCTCAAATTAAGGGAGCACGAGCAGTACAGAAGGATCAGGAGAGTGCTGCAAAAAAGTAAGTAGTTGTGCCATGTTCCTATTTATGATACTTATACTTTTTTTCTATTCCTTTATTTTTATTACGTTCGTGCTGCTCCATGTGCTTTTCTTTACTGTTGTACAGTTTAAAATGGCAACTTTCATGTTCATGGGCACATTGTTCATTCATATGAAACATTGTTCGTTCGGCATAGAAAACACCATTGTTTTGGCCATATGCATTTGAAGACATTTTTGCTAGCCTACTTCTCTTAAAATAATTGTGGAGTCTAGATGGGTTTGTAACTAGAATGTAATGCAAACTAGATTCTGTGTAAGGAGAGGACACTCAGCAGCTGTGAATGTGATCTGTGAAGCTTGTACAAAATAGGTAAGTATTCAAGCTTGACAAATGAAAAAAATATTTCTTCATCTTGGAACTCTGCCAAAATAGACAATTGTACCCCACTTCTAAGCAATGTTTCATGTTCCTATTTCTGCCATCAAATATCTGTGTGCTAAGTATACCTATTTTTTTTTACATGGGGAGAAAAGACTCTCAGCAGAAGAGACAACAGACCCCCCACCTCATGAAGGAGGTAAAATCCCCCAAAGCCAACAGGAGGAGGAGGAGGGAGACGTGGTGGAAATAGTCACCACAACAGGTGAGTGTCTGCGACCACAGGCTCAGGTAAGAGATGGATTCTGGCATATTTATAATACATGGTGTGTTTTTGTTTCTATATTTTTAGGTGATTGTGATGTTGTGGATCCAGGTCATTTCACCAGTGAAAGTGCACAGATCCTGATCGGGGAGATCATGGGGTGTAATAGGGACTTGGAAAACATCCAGAAAAACATCAATGATGTTAAAAACAAAATGAAGAACATTATTGATGTTTTAGGGAGAGTTTAAAACACCTCCAAATCCCTTCCTTTTTTGTGGTATTTGGAATGTAAAAATTTTGAACATTTTTTGCCATTGTATAGAAAAGCCAAATTTTGAAGATGCACACAGTGTGTCAACATGTGCTATCTGCCATCACGGGAGATCAATGTAGGCATTTTGGGGGTGCAATGTCTGATATTGCCTTCAATTTCTACAAAAGTAGAACTTTTTAGATGTGTATTTCTTGTTTGTTTGAAACATGCCTGTTTACCTTAAATGGACATTTCAATATTTATTAATGTGACCGAAAAAATTGTTGGTTTGTTTTAAAAACCTTTTAGAAATGCACATGTGATTGTGCCGGTATTAAAAAGATTGATACTCAAGAATGTGTGGATTATTGTTTCAATGCTCCTAAAATTTTGTTGGGATAAAATTGGTGTTTTCAGTGACAATTTCCTATTTCCTAAGGGCAAATCCACTTTGCACTACAAGTGCAGTTTCAGTGGAGTCTCAAGTGCACTTGTAGTGCAAAGTGTATTTTCCTTTAGTAAATAACACCCAACAGTGCTTTTTAAGGTTACACAATCACAACATTTTCAGGACTCCCCACATTTCTGACAGGGTCAGCTAAAATAAACACAAGCAGTAAATGTCACCAAAGATTTTAGTAGTTAAAATTATTTTTTTATTTTAAAAATGTATCAGACATTGCCTTGCATATTGATGGCCCCCCTACCCGCAAAGTAATCAAGGTATCTAAGACGGACCTCGCGGCACTCAGGGGGGGGCAAGCCAGGACGGCCACTTTCAAGCGCCGTCAGGGTTGGTTCATTTACTTGAATTCCGAACTCAGGCCTAACTGAGGCAGCATAGTTGGCAGAATTTCACCTTAAAAAGTTGTGGAGAACACAGCACACCAGGATGATATGATTCAGTTTATACTCCGCCATGTGCATGGGTGTAAGAAATAGGCGGAACCGGCTGGCCATGATTCCAAATGTGTTCTCCACCACTCTTCTGGCTCTGGCCAGCCAGTAATTAAGAACCCTCTGGTCCGGGGTGAGGGTCCTCATAGGGAATGGCCGCATAACGCTTCATCATCAACGAAGACAAGTGGGAGTCCTTCCACATTGTCTTCTGGAGGTGGCAAGTCCAAGCTGCCATTCTGGAGATGCCTGTAGAACTCCATCTGGGTGATGACTCCACCACCAGACATCCAGCCATTCTTCCCCACGTCCACATACAGGAACTCATAAGTAGCCGACACCACTGCCAACATCACAATACTTTTGAACCCATTATAATTATAATAGTATGACCCTGAGTTGGGTGGTGGGACGATGTGGACGTGTTTCCCATCAATTGCCCCTCCGCAGTTAGGAAAGTCCCACCGTTGGGAAAAAAAATAATCATTTTGCACGTAAACAGGGAAAGCAGATTAGACACAAACATTCTTGGCCAACATCAGTATAACATTTATTTTAGGGAGTATTTAAAGACCAATATAAGGTCCACCTATCAGATTCCTCCTCCCCCCTCTCATGGGCCATTTTTTAAATTTTATGGGGGGGAGATGTTTTGGACAGGTAACCCTCTCCAATTAATTGAGAGATGAATGCCTAAATAATGTGGATTACTTTGGCCAGCCCCTCTTTACTTTACACTATTGGCAGCCCACTGGACAGGTAAGAAGTGTCATATTACAAAGAGATAAATACAGACTGTACACATTTTAGCACATTTTTACATTCTGATATTACCTATCAAGATAATAATAGGATACAAAAACTTCAAACAGTACCATTTGAAAGTATTCAGGCAGCCCTTGCACTGCATGCTTTGGGGAATTCATCCATAAATCTGACCACAAAAGAGGTGGGTATAGTGTGTATGGGTTTGGCAAAGTCAGCAGTAGGGATGAGCTTCGCTTCCGAGTGGAACCCATGTTCAACTCGAACATTGGTTGTTCGATCGTTCGCCGAATTGCGAACGTTATGGGCCGCTCGCGCCAAATTCGTGTGGCACGTCACGGCCCATAATTCACTGTGGCATCGCAGTGCATTGCTGGCTGATGATTGGCCAAGCATGCACTATGACCCGCATGCTTGGACAATCACAGCGCCGTCGGTAGAGAGAGCTGTAATTGGCCAAAGCCAGGGTGGCTTTGGCCAAATATGGCTCAGGGGGTTTAGAACATGCCCCACACTATATAAGGCCGCCTGCACGGCGGCCCTGTGTAGTGTGTTCCGGCGTGCTTAGATAGAGAGAGAGACAGTGTAATTTCATTTGAGTTAGCTAGATTAGGCAGGACAGTCAGTGAGTTAGCTGCACTTATAGTGTATTGTGTATATATGTGCATCCCAGGTGTTGCATATATATATATATATATATATATATATATATATATATATATATATATACACTGTATTCAGTTTAGCTAGATCCGTTCCTGTTATCTTCCTACTGACAGGCAGGCTTGTCTTGTTACAGTATTTACAGCTACCTGAAGAAAATTGCTGGTGTTCTTTTGATCCTATTAGTACCACAGTCAGGCAGCTAGTCTATTTACAGTTAGTGTAGTGCGACCTCTGCACAGTGTTCAGCTAAAACTACAAGTTAGTGTAGTGCGACCTCTGCACAGTGTTCAGCTAAAGCTACAAGTTAGTGTAGTGCGACCTCTGCACAGTGTTCAGCTAAAGCTACAAGTTAGTGTAGTGAGACCTCTGCACAAAGTTCAACTAAAGCTACAAGTTAGTGTAGTGCGTCCTGCTCACAGTGTCCATGTTATGTGCACAGTGTTCAGCTAAATCGACAAGTTAGTGTAGTGCGTCCTCCTCACAGTGTTCAGCTAAAACTACAAGTTAGTGTAGTGCGACCTCTGCACAGTGTTCAGCTAAAGCTACAAGTTAGTGTAGTGAGACCTCTGCACAGTGTTCAGCTAAAGCTACAAGTTAGTGTAGTGCGACCTCTGCACAGTGTTCAGCTAAAGCTACAAGTTAGTGTAGTGCGTCCTGCTCACAGTGTTCAGCTAAAACTACAAGTTAGTGTAGGGCGACCTCTGCACAGTGTTTAGCTAAAGCTACAAGTTAGTGTAGTGAGACCTCTGCACAGTGTTCAGCTAAAGCTACAAGTTAGTGTAGTGCGTCCTCCTCACAGTGTTCAGCTAAACCTACAAGTTTTTTTTTTGCGAGCTCTGCACAGTGTTCAGCTAAAGCTACCTGTAGAAGGTTGGTGGTGTTTTCCTGATCCTATCACTACCGCAGGCAGCTAAATAAGCTACAAGTTAGTGTAGTGTGAGCTCTGCACAGTGTTCACCTAAAGCTACCTGTAGAAGGTTGGTGGTGTTTTCCTGATCCTATCACTACCGCAGGCAGCTAAATAAGCTACAAGTTATTTTTTGCGAGCTCTGCACAGTGTTCAGCTAAAGCTACCTGTAGAAGGTTGGTGGTGTTTTCTTGATCCTATCACTACCGCAGGCAGCTAAATAGGCTACAAGTTAGTTTTTTGCAAGCTCTGCACAGTGTTTAGCTAAAGCTACCTGTAGAAGGTTGGTGGTGTTCTCATAATACAGGCAGGCAGTTGATTTTGCTAGCTGCAGTATCAGTATATATATATATATATATATATATATATATATATATATATATATATATATATATCCCAGCTTAGTGCAGCTACAGGCCATTAGTATGTCTGGAAGGCCAACAAGTAAAGGCAGACAGTCACAAGCCAATAAAAGAGGGCAAGCAGGCTCTGTGTCTAGAGGCAACAGTGTTGGTTGTGGAGACGGTGCATCCTCATCAGCACGTGGCCGTGGGACACGCTTGGCCTTTTTTTCGGCAGCTGGCCGTGTTGAGCCGCAACATGCGGAAGACTTGGTCGAGTGGATGACCAAGCCGTCCTCATGCTCCCCATCCTCTCTCACCCATGCTCAGGGTACTTTGTCTGGCAAAGCAGCAGCCTCTTTCCTCGGCTCAATGTCATCAGTGACTCCTTCCCTAGCCCCACCATGTCCTCCTGAAGAGTCCCTCGAACTGTTTGACCACAGTGTTGGGTACATGCTCCAGGAGGATGCCCAGCGTTTGGAAGGCTCTGATGATGATACTGAGCTAGATGAAGGCAGTAACGTGAGCACGGACAGAGGGGGTACCCAAGAAGGACAGCAGTCTGGCAGTCATGCTCCCCCTGCTGCAGCATACTGCCAGGTTTGCTCCAGTGATGAGGAGGGAGGGGATGATGAGGTCACTGACTCAACGTCGGTGCCTGATAGGAGAGAGGAGGAGGAGTAGGAGGAGGAGGCGGCACATCACCAACGAGGCAGGATGCCCTCCAGGGGCCAGCCTAAGGGCAGCACACTGACTGCATCACACCCCAAAGCTCCGCATGTGCAGGGCGCTGCAGTCTCTGCGCGTTATTTAAAAAGTTCTTTGGTGTGGGCCTTTTTTGAGATGAGTGCATCAGATCGCACCGCTGCTATTTGCAACATATGTCTCAAGCGTATCTCGCGTGGCCAAAACATCTCCCGCTTGGGCACCACATGTTTGACCAGACATATGTTGACCTGCCATGCAGTTCGTTGTCAAGCGTATTTAAAAGACCCACACCAAAGAACAAAGAGGACCTCTACTTGCTCCTCATCAGCTGAGATCTCCAATGAAGGTGGAGAATTAGGTATGTCACAGCCAAGTACTTGTGGGCAATCTGCTTTCGGTACACCGACGTCAGATTGTACCAGGCAAATTTCCCTGCCCCAGCTGCTGCACCGCTGAAAGAAGTTCGCTCCCAGCCATCCACATGCCCAGCGGTTGAATGCTAGCTTGGCAAAATTGCTAGCACTTTGTAATGGAAATTTGTAAGTTCTGTATATAATTGTATTGTATTTTGTATGTATTGCACATTGCCCTCACCGTGCACACAGCACTAATAATGTTTTCAATACATGTTTACATTCTTTCGAGTCCTGATTAGAATAAGCCTGCCTAATGTAACTCCCCTTGTTACCATAAACGTACAATTGTAATATTAATGTGATACCTACGTAATCATGTGCATAAAAACCTTCAATTGCGTCATAATAAAGCAGAAGAGTAATTTGGAAAGATGCTGAGTGTATCTTTTGTGTCTGTTCCCTACTGCAGTAGTTATTATTAATTTGGAACCACTAATCAATATGAGGATAGGAGTTGCCTATCATCAATTTAACCGAGTCAGCATGGCGAGCTTTGCCTTAGGAGGGGATTCCAGGTGACCCTGAGTATCCGAAACGAGGAGCTTGAGACCATCCGGGAATTTCTGATAATCAGCCGGCTGAGGTAAGCCTTTTGTTTACATTTGAGTTATCAGACTTCCTTGATCAGTAAGGCATTTTCCGGACAAAGGGTACCTATTTTACTCCCCTTAATCGAACTGTATTGATTGGTGGTTATATGTTATGTTGTCCCTGTCTATTGTCCATTGGAGTGTTATAGATAAGAAAGGGAAGAATAGTGCTGTTCACAGGTATATGTAGTAAATCTGCTAGATAAAGTAGTTTAGAGGCAAGAGGGTATAGGCACACGTAGAGAAGAGAGAAGACTGGCCAGTCATTATGGGCATTGAATTAAGTAAGGGAATGAAGGGTAAGAGACCCTCAAAAAAGCCCAGCGCAAGAGGAGCGCTATATATGAACCAAAGGTGCGGTTCCGCCTATACTGAGCCCCTAGATTAATGGTTAGAGTGGACAGGGACCCACAATGGGTAACTGGGTTACCAAAGCCCATAGGGACTAAGAATCATGCAGAGTAAACAGCTAGAGAAACCGTTATCTATGTGAGCAGGATGTATCAAGGGTGACATTAACACTAGACAGAAAGGGACATTTTCATATTAAGTTGTGGGATGAATTTGGGGTCAGGCACTATAACTATTAGAGTCAGAAACAGAGAAATGAGAGGTAAAACAGAATACTTTATATGTTGTCAGAGAGGGAAGATGGGATGAGCACTCTGGCTGCCCATCTGATCATAGAAGCTAGATATAAAAGATATCTGAACAAAATAAGGAATGCAGAATTTATGCAGGGAAATATTAAAGAGTTAAAAGAAAGTGAGAGAATGATATGCATGTGTTGTGTACAAATGGGAAAATGTAAGCGATTTTAGAGCGATATTGGTGTATGTGTGTGCGAATGCTGGGACCTTTAGTTCTATTGCTTGTGTGTGTCATGTACGCAGATGTGACCCCCTCCTTTGTGCTCTCCTGAAAGAATGTGGTCAGTGATAAGCTGGAAGGACACCATACCAATTCCATTTTTTTAGACAAAACATGTGCCGGGTTAACGAATCTAATGGTAAACAATGTGATCACAATTATTTTGAATCTGTTTTCCAAACATGGTAAAATGAAGGTTACATTTAACCGTGTATTGCACACATTGAATATCCTTTGATAGTGGAAACACTGCATGTAAAAAAGGGAAATTAAGTAAAATTAAGTAAGAATGAGTATTCATTTCTAATATGAGTTTAGACAACCTTTGGTTGGAAATGAAATCCAGGTTATTGGGGAAATTTGTAATGAATGAGATTAGTTTAGATTAAGATAACAATTTTGTAATTTTACATTTATACAATAAGCCCTTATTGAGAGAAAAAAAGATTAAGATGAGGTTGTTATTTTGAATAAAGCTGCCATAATATTTAACAAAGCCAAGATGGATGGAATACATAAGAAGTTCTTCTACAAAAATGAAATTTTAAGGTTTTTGATAATAACTTGATGTGCGGTCCATGATGTGAGAGTAATAATAAATAAAATTTAAATATAACAGACCCATCACATCAAATCCACACACCCTGTTAGGATAGATGCCACCTGCAGCCAGTTGTTTTATAGTTTTTGATGCTTTGATGCTTTCTGGTCCATTATATTTATTTTTGAAATCCAAAGAAGAATGTGTGTATTGTGAAATGATGTGCCCCTTTTTCTTGTAAGTACAGTGGTATAAGCAGAAGAATATTTTGGATTTATGGGCATCTCTGCATGACCGCAGGGTATTGTTATCATTTATTATAATATTGCCAGGAAGAAGTTGTCTTTTGAAACATGAAACTGGAGTTCTTACACAAATAGCATGATAGAAAACAAGCTATTGTAATATATTTATGCAAGCTGGACCCAGTAATGAAGGGTTCATCCCGATATATCAGAGCTGTAGCTTTTATGCAAAGGTGCTATTAGACAAAGTTACATATTGTTTTGGTCAATGGTCCGACATTCTGTGCAGCAAATATACAGCTAACTAAATGTCTGTCTAATGAAAGGTTTAAAATATGAGTTTGTTTATGTACAAATCTAACAATGAAAAATTTGTACATTTGAATCCAGCCACCTTATTGCCTCTATTGGAGGAGGCTGGAGACAAAGGAAGACATGTGTCTTAAATTGATGTGGGAATCAGCTGCTGTGAGCCCAGTGCAGGACACACTCCCTGAAGACCCAGATATTACATTTTTTGTAGATTTGAGTATGCAGTTTACCACCCAGAAGGATACTCTGTATTCAAAGTCATTGGATCCTTTTTCCCCAGCTCAAGAAGCAGAGCTCCATGTTTTAGCAAAGCCTGTGAGCTATAAAAAGAGTGTATATTTATATAGATAGTCAAGATATAGAGAGCTTTTGGTTCCATTTTAAAGGGCCAGAAGTTTGTTTTTACTTCGGCAGGTAAACCAACCAAGCATGCCAAGTTAATTTGATCGGCTGTTTTCAGCCTTCCAGGTTCTTGCTGAGGTAGCCATATTAACTTTCACACATGGAAGCAGACCAGGTGACTAAGGATGCTGCATTTACAGCCCCGGACACTTGATGGGTCTGTGCAACTCACAGATTCCACCCTAGTTCTGGCCCAGTATAGCTGGGATTAATAATTCAACTTTAAGGACCCCAGAATGAGAAGAACAAGTGGTCCACAGGGGGCAACTTCTTATGAAATAGGACTTTGGAAAAGGTGATCATTTATGTCTGCCAGCCACTCTTTTCCCTCCAGCTTGACACATGGACCGTGTCATCAGTCACACAAGAAGTTATGGCTGCCTTAGTAAATGAGCATGGGATAGAGCCAGGGTTCTCCACAGTTGTTTTTATAACATACCACTTCTTGTTTTACCTGTTACCAAAGGTGTTACCAAAAGCTGAACATCACTTCCAGAGATCACAAAAAAGATATATCCAGATGCCCAAGTCAGGATCTTACGAGTATGCATTTTGTCTGTATGGACATGTTTTTTGGATGTCCAGTGGCAAATGTTACTGCAAAGGCCACAGTAAAAAGTGTTATCAGAAGTAGTTTGTAAGTACAGAGTGCCAGAAAGTACAGAGAGTAACAGAGGAAATAATTCTTTATAGGAGAGTCCTTACTAGAAGTTTTGAGGTTTTATTTTTACACCCCTTACTGTCTACAATGTAGCGGACAAAGTTGAGTAAGAAACTAGAAAACTTTTGCCTGAAAGTTTTCTTATATTTTATGAAGCCCCTAAGGGGGATGTTGGATTCTCTCCCTATGGGATTTTGTTTGGGAGTGTGTTACTCACTTGCTTATATTTTGTCTCAGCAGCTGAAGTCCTCCATTCGGATCTCACAGAGAATGTTGCTGATCTTTTAAGGTTTTTTGACAAACTCATTTATGTGTTTTCTCCCCAATTCCAGATCCTAAAAGTTTGGAAGGATCTAAAACTAAAGCCAGGTGACTTGTGGATTGTTAAGAGACATTTATATATAAGGAAATGTTTGGAGACTCAATACAGCATCTATTTCATGTACAGTTTTTGCAAAACTTGAAGGAAAAGTCACCTGGATCCACACCAGACACTGCAAAAATGACTAAATTAAAGAAATCTCTGTGTTTGATTTGTTTCCCTCTTGTGATCACAGTCTAGGGTACTTTTTGATTCAATTACTTTAATTGTAAGGGATATATATATATATATATATTTGAAAAGTAGTTCAGCCATGTTGAAGTCATATTTGTCTTTTGTACGTCTTCCATTTTATGTAGAATTGTCTGTGTTTACATATGCTGATAAGTCAGCATGTCCACAATTCAGCTAGAAGGCCATTCTGGCCACAGGAGTGTACAGCCAGTACTCTGTAAATATGTCTTATCCATCATTTGTTTTTCACAATGAAAAGTCATTTGGTAATGAAAAAGTTGCTCAGCTATTATTTTCTCCACAATGGAGTTTTTGCCTCTTTGGCCAGGACTACCTCCACCTAAGCGTTTGGAGGTTCCAGGTTAAAGGTGATAGCAGGTATGGTTAGTGATCAAAATATTGATCAAAAGAGGGGAGACTGTAATGGAAATTTGTAAGTTCTGTATATAATTGTATTGTAATTTGTATGTATTGCACATTGCCCTCACCGTGCACACAGCACTAATAATGTTTTCAGTACATGTTTACATTCTTTCGAGTCCTGATTAGAATAAGCCTGCCTATGTAACTCCCCTTGTTACCATAAACGTACAATTGTAATATTAATGTGATACCTACGTAATCATGTGCATAAAAACCTTCAATTGTGTCATAATAAAGCAGAACAGTAATTTGGAAAGATGCTGAGCGTATCTTTTGTGTCTGTTCCCTACTGCAGTAGTTATTATTAATTTGGAACCACTAATCAATATGAGGATAGGAGTTGCCTATCATCAATTTAACCGAGTCAACTTCAACTGCTGCCTTTTCAGTTGGTAGACTCTGTCCCCTTCCGTGAGTTTGTGGAATGTGCGGTTCCTCAGTGGCAGGTACCCAAAGGCCACTTTTTCTCACGGAAGGCAATTCCGGCTCTCTACTGGCATGTGGAAGGCAATGTCTTGGCCTCGCTGGACAGGGCGGTCAGCGGTAAGGTGCATATTACCGCTGACTCATGGTCCAGCAGGCATGGACAGGGACGTTACCTAAGATTCACCGCGCATTGGGTGACTCTGCTGGCAGCTGGGAAGGATGCAGGACAAGGTGCAGTAGTGTTGGAGGTTGTTCCGCCACAACGCCTCCAAAATGCCACTACTAATGATTGTGACACACCTCTCTCCTCCACCCCCTCCTCTTCTTCTTCCTCCATGGCCTCTTCCTGTGCTTTGTCCTCGGAACCAGCGGAGCTCCGTAGCCGTTCAAGAGGCTACGCAAGTATGCAGGCCAAAAGATGCCATGCGGTGCTTGAGCTGGTGTGCTTGGGGGACAGGAGCCACACTGGGGCAGAGGTTCTGTCAGCTCTGCAGGGGCAGGTTCAGAGGTGGTTGACGCCACACCAACTTAAGGCAGGAATGGTGGTTTGCGACAATGGCACCATCCTCCTCTCTGCCCTCCGACAGGGACAAATGACCCATGTGCCCTGTTTGGCTCATGTCCTTAACTTGGTGGTGCAGCGGTTCTTGGGCAGGTACCCGGGCTTACAGGATGTCCTGAGGCAGGCCAGGAAAGTCTGTGTGCATTTCCGCCGGTCATATAATGCCAGTGCTCGGCTGGCAGACCTCCAAAAGGAGTTTAACCTGCCCAAGAACCGCCTAATCTGTGACATGCCCACCAGGTGGAACTCAACGTTGGCCATGCTGCAGCGGCTGCACATGCAGCAGAGGGCCATCAATGAGTACCTGTGCGACTATGGCACCAGACCAGGACAGGGTCAGGGGAGCTTGGTTTTTTTCCCCCACGCCAGTGGGCCATGATCAGGGATGCATGCACTGTCCTGTCACCATTTGAGGAGGCCACGAGGATGGTGAGCAGTGACAGTGCATGCATCAGTGACACTTTCCCCCTTGTCCACCTGTTGGAGCACACGCTGCGTGGAATAATGGACAGGGCACTTGAGGCAGAACAGAGGCAGGAAGAGGAGGACTTCCTTAGCTCTCAAGGCCCCCTTTATCCAGACAGTGTTCCTGCGTGCCCGCCGATCACACAGGAAGAGGATGAGGAGGAGGAGGAGGAGGATTGTGTCAGTATGGAGGTGGAGCCTGGCACTCAGCATCAGCAGCAGTCTTTAAGGGATCAGTCCCAAGAAACACATGGACTTGTACGTGGCTGGGAGGAGGTGGCTGCGGACCATGTCGTCCTTAGTGACCCAGAGGACTCCGGACCGAATGCCTCAGCAAACCTACGCTGCATGGCCTCCCTGATCCTGCAAAGCCTGCGTAAGGATCCTCGTATTCGTGGTATCAAGGAGAAGGACCAATACTGGCTGGCAACCCTCCTTGATCCAGGTTACAAGGGTAAGGTTGCGGACCTTATCTTGCCATCGCAGAGGGAGCAGAGGATGAAACATCTTCGGGAGGCCTTGCAGAAAGGTCTGTGCAACGCGTTCCCAGAGACTGGGAGGTTACAAACTCCTGTTTCTGGACAACGTGTTGCTGAGGCTTCGGTCAGTCAAAGAAGGAGCGGTGGAGAAGGTGGCCGTCTGACAGGGTGCGTCTGTCCACCGACTCGGTCGATCGACTGACCTTCATAAAAATGAATCAGTCTTGGATCACCACCAGCTACCAAGCACCTGATGCTGATGTAACCGAATAATTTTTTTTGAAATCTCAGATCCCTTCAAAGACTGCCTATGCTGATGCTGAGTGACTATCCTGAGTAATTATCCTCTTCCTCCTCAATGATCACGCTGATAGCTTGTAAGAACATTTTTGGTTCTGGGCGCCACCACCAGTGCCTAAGGCCCAATTTTTCAGCCCCTGTTTAACAAGGGCGTGTAATTACAATTTTTCATGCAATACTTTGCAGCAGGGATCGTTTCTGCGTTCCAACTAGAGTATCTGTGAGGGGTTGCAGTGTTGTGGCACCAGCACCAGTGCCTAAGGCCCAATTTTTCAGCCCCTGTTCAACAGGGGCATGTAATTACAATTCTTGATCTAATATTTCACAGCAGGGCCCGTTTCTGCGTCCACCAAGAGTGAGTGAGGACTTACAGTGTTGTGGCACCAGCACCACCACCACCACCAAAGGCCCAATTTTTCTGCCCCTGTTCAACAGGGGCATGTAATTACAATTCTTGATCTAATATTTCACAGAAGGGCCCTGTGAGGGCTTACAGTGTTGTGGCCACAACAACACCTAAGGCCCAAATTTATGCTGAGTATATAGGGCAGGCCTCTACTTTCAAACATCCAACTTACAAACGACTCCTACTTGCAAACAGAAGGAGACAACAGGAAGTGAGATGAAATCTACCCCTAGAAGGGAAATTCTCTCCTGTAATGCCCCGTACACACGGTTGGATTTTCTGATGGAAAATGTCCGATCGGAGCGTGTTGTCGGAAATTCCAACCGTGTGTGGGCTCCATCGGACATTTTCCATCGGATTTTCCGACACATAAAGTTGGAGAGCAGGAGATAAAATTTTCCGACAACAAAATCCGTTGTCGGAAATTCCGATCGTGTGTACACAAATCCGACGGACAAAGTGCCACGCATGCTCAGAATAAATAAAGAGATGAAAGCTATTGGCCACTGCCCCGTTTATAGTCCCGACGTACATGTTTTACATCACCGCGTTTAAAACAATCGGATTTTCCGACAACTTTGTGCGACCGTGTGTAGACAAAACAAGTTTGAGCCAACATCCGTCTGAAAAAATCCTAGGATTTTGTTGTCGGAATGTCCGAACAAAGTCCGACCGTGTGTACGCCCTATAAGAGTTAATATGGGAAAAAATGTTTCTCCTTTCCACTGATGCTTTATCACCAATCCTTGTTTCACAAAAAAAAACCAATTTTCAAAAAACATTTGTCATTGGGACAAAAAATGAGGTGAAATCTTCTGAAGAGGAGCACAGAAAGCAAAACAAATGTCACAGGGGTGATAACCCTTCCCTATGTTTTCCAAAAATCTTGATAGATTTTTTGGCTGGAGCTAAACACGTTAAAAATGTACCAGTTCAAAATTACAAACAGATACAAATACAACAAACAACAAACCTACAGTCCCTGTCTTGTTTGCACCGCCTGTATACTGCTGTTCAGAGCATATAGGGCCTGGTGGCCCCACGCCTTTCCTTTTTTTAATTTAGGTGCGGGGTTCCCCTTAATATCCATACAAGACCCAAAGGGCCTGGTAATGGACTGGGGGGTACCCATGCTGTTTGTCTCACTGATTTTCATCCATATTGCCAGGACCCGACATTACATTAAAGCCGCAAGCAGTTTTAAATGAATTTTTTTCCTTTAAAAATGACATTTTGTGCAGGGACTGTTCTAAGCACGGGAAACATGCGCCACTTTACAGGCATACTATAGACAACCCCCAGGTACGATATTTAAAGGAATATTTCACTTTTTTTTTTTTTCAACTTTAAGCATCATTAAAATCACTGCTCCCGAAAAAACGGACGTTTTGAAAAGTTTTTTTGCATTGATACATGTCCCCTGGGGCAGGGCCCGGGTCCCCAAACCCTTTTTAGGACAATACCATGCAAATTAGCCTTTAAAATGAGCACTTTTGATTTCGAACGTTCCAGTCCCATAGACGTCAATGGGGTTCTAACGTTCGTGCAAATTTTCGGTCCGTTCGCAGGTTCTGGTGCGAACCGAACCGGGGGGGTGTTCGGCTCATCCCTAGTCAGCAGACACAGGATTGTTATCAGCTGAGTTAGCAGTTGGGGGGAGGGAGGGTTCCGATTTTGGGACACCAAAAAAAAGCCTCTGCCACTCTGCCTGAATTTAAAGCACAAATCACATTTTTACACATTTTAGGGGGTGTTTGGGGTAAAGCACTACTATGGAGCTGACAAAATACATTGTTAAGTGACTACATGAGGTGAATATAGGCTCAGGAGAGCATGCTGAGGAGGTAAGTGAAGGCAAATATGTATGAAGGACAATTTTTTTTTTTAAAACAATCCAGCATGCATAAGGACAAAGGGGACATTCACAGCATATTACAATCATGGTAATTAGGGAATGAGGAAAGAAATACAATATATTATCAAACATTAAATACAATAAACTTTGATATTAAAGGATAAAAAATTTTACCTTAATATACTCCTTCTGCAGGACCTGGATGATGGCAGAACAGGTCTCCGGGATAATGATCCCCAGAGCCTGGGGGAAATGCCTGTCGAGAACTTCAGGTCCTGCAGGCTTCTCCCTGTCGCCAAGTAACGCAGGGTGTCGACTAGCCTCTGCTCCGGAGTGATGGCTTGCCTCATGCAGGTATCCTGCCTGCTAATATAAGGGGCCAGCAAAGCCAACAAATGGTGAAAAACGGGGTCCGTCATCCTGAGAAAGTTCCTGAAATCATCAGGATTATTCTCATGGATCTCATGGAGCAAAGGCATGGACCAATTCTTGGTCCATGAACTCCTCCCCACCCTGTTCATGGACTGGACTTGTGTCAAGGTAAGGACCCCAACACCAAGCCCCCGCACAGCACGAACTCTACGAGGAGTACGTATATGCAACATGGCTAGAAAACGGTCGGCTGCGCAGAACGAAGTAACAGAACGCACTGAAGAACAGCAAGGCCTGTGAAGAGTGACCTGAAAATCAGTAACGAATGAACACGAACACAACGACAAGTCAGTTGTACTCGCTGCACGCACTGAAGACCAGATACAAACCCACAAGCACAAACTGAACAGCAGAAAACGATCTGAAAACCACGAATCTGAAAAAGCACGAATCGTCTCTCACCAAACTTTTACTAATACGAGATTAGCAAAAGGAGCCCAAAGGGTGCCGCGCTTGGTTCGGAACTGCCCTTTTCTAGTCTCGTCGTACGTGGTGTAGGGGATCCGCGTTCTTGGCGATCGGAAATTCCGACAACTTTGTGCGACCATGTGCATGCAAAACAAGTTTGAGCCAACATCCGTCGGAAAAAATCCATGGATTTTGTTGTCGGAATCCAATCAATGTCCGATCGTGTGTACAGGGCATTGGATGCAACTGCACCTTGTCTATATGCAAAATTATATAACATACCACCATGTTACCACTCCCCCATCTTGGCGCCCTAGAGTATCCATGGGTGCAGTGTGGGTCAGCACAGTGGGCCCCCTGACCCCTCAGGGCCTGTGTGCAGTGAACACGTTGCTCTCATAGATGATATGCCACTGGGATAGGGCTGTATAGGGGTGGGCTAGGGCAGTACAGGGGCAGGCTAGGGCAGTATATGGACAGGCTAGTGTCCATCAGTGCCACCTCATCAGTGCCCACCAGTGAAGCCTATCAGTGCACCCTCATCGGTGCCCACCAGTGCAGCCTTTCAGTGTTCATCAGTGCTACCTCATAAGTGCCCATAAGTACACCCTCATCAGTGCCCACCAGTGCAGCCTATCAGTGTCCATCAGTGCCACCTCAACAGTGACCACCAGTGCAGCCTGTCAGTGTCCATCAGTGCCCACCAGTGCAGCCTATCAGTGTCCATCAGTGCCACCTCAACAGTTCTCATCAGTGCCCACCAGTGCACCCTGTCAGTGTCCATAAGTGCCCTCCAGTGCAGCCTATCAGTGACCACCAATGCAGCCTATCAGTGTCCACCAGTGCCGCCTATCAGTGCCCACTAGTGCAGCCTATCAGTGTCCATTAGTGCCACCAATGCAGCCTATCAGTACCCATCAGTGGACCCTCATCACCATTGCAGCATATTAGTGTCCATCAGTGCAGCCTATTAGTGTCCATCAGTAGAAGGAATAGGTTGGCCTCACACATCAAAATAAATTATATAGGGGTGTACCATCATTCAAATTAATTTAGGACAAAACGTTTTGGGAGCAAGGACCCCAACTCACATTCGCTTATCTTTATTTCATCTCCCCCCTTTTTCCTTCCTATGATATCCTGGTATTACTTCCCACATTTTTCTATTGAAAAAATATATGTATATTTGACTGTATTATATTTTATTCACAGATACATTTCCCGATGAAGCGGGTTTCCCGCTAAACTAGTCGATATTCCATGTTATCTGTGCACATCTTTATATAGTTTGTATCTTTATATGTTTTTTACTTATCTTTTTATAAATAAAATTTGGTTTTATATACATGTTCTGTATCTCTACTGTTTATCCCTCTGTATCTGTACCGTGATAGTCCGCTTGCACCTTACCTCGGAGAGCTTGGAGTTGGGGTCCTTGCTCCCAAAACGTTTTGTCCTAGTGTCCATCAGTGCCACCTCATCAGGGCCCACCAGTGTAGCCTATCAGTGTCCATCAGTGCCCACCAGTGCAGCCTATCAGTGTCCATCAGTGCAGCCTATCGGTGTCCATCAGTGCCACCTCAACAGTGCCCATCAGTGCAGCCTATCAGAGTCCATCAGTTCCCACCATTGCCAGCCTGCCAGTGTCCATCAGTGCCACCTCAACAGTTCCCATCAGTGCAGCCTATCAGTGTCCTTCAGTGCCAACCAGTGCAGCCTGTCAGTGTCTATCAGTGCAGCATACCAGTGTCCATCAGTGCCCACTAGTGTAGCCTATCGCATTGGGGAGAAAGACTTACCTGCCAGTCAGCTCACTTCACATCCAATCCGCGCTCCAGGGATGTCAGCGCTGCTGCTCCCACGCCAAACCCATTACTTAGCTGCACGGTGCACCTGTAGCCTCGGCCTTCTCCTTCACGCAGACTGCATCGGGGAGGGGTCTGAGAGTGAGTGGCGCTCCCAGCCCCACCGCCTCCCCTGCTCTCTGTGGACTACAAGCATCGTGGGGCAGGCAACGTGGGGCAGGCAGCGTGGGCTCCAGGGGCAGCTCTTTTGGGCCTCAAAACAGTGACTGGGTCTGGGGCATTTGCTCCACGTGAAAGATGGCCCTGGCGCCACCGTCTTAAAGTGACGCCTGGGTCCCATGGTACAGCCAGACCCTGTGTCTGTGCAGCATGCATTCTAAAGCACCAGGTTTCAGCCTGGGCATCACACAGGAGTGATGAAGGTTTGGTAGCTCTTTAGTGAGCATGTACACCTTCAAGGTTCCTAGGATTGCTTTTTTGATATATTTGATATAACATAATTTTGGTTTATAGCAAGGGGTTTCCCAACTTTCTAAACAAAGGGCCAGTTTATTGTCCTTCAGACTTTAGGGGGGCCGAACTGTGACCAGCGGAGTGGAAATTTTGCTGCAATCAGTGGGAGTAAACAATATTACGTTTGGTATTAGGCAGAGGAACAGTGCCCCATCATTGGTATCATTGGGAGGAATAGTGCCCTATTGTTGCTGTCAGTAGGAGAAATGCTGCCCCATAGTTGATGTCAGTTGGCAGAATAGTGTCTTGTATCAGTGGGAGGAATAGTGCTCTGAGGGCCTCATAAAGGCAAGTAAAGGGCCGCGGTTTGGAGACCACTGGTCTAGGGGAACAAAAAAAACAAAATTTACACCTACCTCATCCTCCACTCCTTTCTGCAGCTAGACTGGCCCCAGCAGCTTCTTCTACCCACAAGCTGCAGCAGTCTAGGGTCCTGACATAATAAAGACCAAAACAGGGTCCATAGCCCTGCATTGGATGTGAAATTTTCTTCTCTCCCCTAGACAAAACAAGCTAATAACCCTTGCAGTGCAAACACAGACTGGAGTTGGGCCTTAGGAGCTAAAAATGACTAAGCTTGATATCGCTGTTTGTCTCCAAACTTAAATTTGTTTTGTCATTATAATATACTGTATACCATGTGTAGCGGTCTCCCCAACTTCCAAGGGCCTAATGGTGCCCCCAGAACCAGGGAGAACTGACATTCCTCCTCAGGGTGCAAGTTACTAGGCATAGTGGGTGTAGTGCAAGGTGGAAAGATTGGGCGCCAGTCACTTTTTGTAAAAATAAACAGAAAGAGTTTTATTTGTCTTAACAGGAACGGTGGGGAGAGAGGGTTTAGGGCACAGGACACCCTTAGGCAAACGCAATAGCAATTAAGACAAACTCCACAGACAAAAATAGAACTAGACAGACAGCAGTACAGAACAAGGGGCTTTTTTTTTTTTAAAGTTATTTTTATTGTAATTTCAAGGTAAATACAACAACAAAACAGAGCCTATTGGGCATACCCAGGCTCGGTCATAAGAACTACACACTAATACAAAACAAACAAAACAAAAAAAAAGAAAACATATATATATATATATATATATATATATATATATATATATATATATATATATATATATATATATATATATATATATATATATATATATATATATATATATATATATATATATATATATATATATATATATTCTAACTAAACCACTGTATGCTCAACCACCTGCACAGAATATTCGAAGTAGTCCTCTAATTCCATGTATATCCTGTAATGCCCACTTTAGTCATTCATGAAATGAGATGTACATTACAGTAACATAATCGTATTCCCCTCCTCCCCATAAACTATCGATTAAACAGCCTAGTGACATTCATGAGATCAGGGATACCACTTGTGCCATTCCCGGTACTAATAGAGTGAACTAATCATCAATTGAATCTGCATTAGTGGACAGGGATTCCGTCCAAATATCCCATATTTTGTGGAATTTTTTGCCACAGCCACGTGACAGGTAAGTAGCTTTGTACAAGGGTAGAGCCGCATTCACTAACTTCTTCCAGAAATTTAATGAAGGTGCAGATGAGGCCTTCCATCTGAGTACTATAGATTTACGGGCGTAGTAAAGTAATAATCCTAGCAGGGTTCTGAGTGCCCGGCGTGGGGCCAGTGGTTAAATTTGGTTACCTCAACCCAATGGCATGGGGACGGTGGTGACAGTCAAAATAAATTTGGTTACCTCAACCCAATGGCACGGGGACGGTGGTGACAGTCAAAATAAATTTGGTTACCTCAACCCAAAAAAATTCAATATGAGGACAGTTCCAAAAAATATGAGTGAAATCCGCTGAGGCTGAGTTGCATCTCCAGCAAGAGGCAGAGATAGATGGATAGATTCTATGTAAGCGCAGGGGTGTGTAATATACCTTATGTACTATTTTAAATTGCACTAGTTTATCTCTAGCTGATACTAGTTGTGAAAAAGGGTATTCCCATATTTCTTCCCAATCTTCTGTGTCAAGTGTAGGGAAATCTACCTCCCACTGTGCCCTAAGATTTTCTAACCCCGCGTGGACTTGGGGAATAGTGCTTTATATATGGTAGATAAGGGCTTAGATAGAGCTTCATCTCTGAGCAGAGTCTCCAGATTCGAGGTGTAAAAGGCCACCTGAGCATTTTCAAACTGAGTGTTGAAGGCATGCCTAAGCTGCAGGAATCTAAACAGGTGTGAGTTAGGTAAATTATACTGTTGCTTCAACCTGTCAAAAGTTTGTATTCTGCCCTCAAGACAAGTTTGATTTATATATTTGATGCCCTTGCATGCCCATACCCCAGGGTCGGGAATGGACCCGAATTCTGGCAATTTCGGGTTAAACCAAAGAGGGCTATAGGGGGAAATGTGCCCGGAAGGTATAGGGCGTAGTGAATTTGCCACTGACCATGCCCGTATGACCGCCCTCATTGCTACTGTAAGAGGAAAGGGAGCTCTAGGGCCCCGGTAAAGTAGGTTCCGTAGCGCCTCATAAGACCCCAAACGTGCTGCTTCCAGGACCACCGCTGCGTTGGACTCATCAGAGACCTGCCAGTTGGGGACATGGGATAACATAGCCACCACGAAGTAGGAGTGAAGGTCGGGGCAAGCCAAGCCTCCCTCTCCCCACAGTCTCTGCAGCACTGTCAGCTTAAATCTCGGCTGACCGGATCCCCAGAGAAAAGATAATAAAATGGTGTTTATTAGGCGAAAAACCTTTTTTGGGATCCAGACAGGTGCATGTCTGAGAGCATAGAGAAAGGCAGGTAGAAGCTTCATCTTAAATAAATTGATCCTCCCGATTAAAGAGAGGGGGAAATGTGCCCACGCCTTCAATCTTTTTCTCATCCTTTGTATCAGGGGTTCCAAGTTAAGGGTATGATAGTCAGAGGTAGATGTGGAGATGTGGATACCTAAGTATTTAATTTTGTCTGTCCATAGTAAGTTGGGATCAGCTACATCCTTTGCGGTCTTATCTATGGGCAAAATTTGGGATTTATCCCAATTGACTTTGAGTCCTGAACAGCTAGTGAAGTTAGAAAGAATGGACAACGTCTCTCGAAGAGACTGGGCAGGGTCACCCAAGAAAAGAATAAGATCATCCGCGTACAGAGCAACTTTTTCGTGTATGGATCCCACCTGTATGCCCCTAACCCCGTCTGCCTGTCTGAGGGCCGAGGCAAGTGGCTCCATCACCAAGGCAAAGAGGGCCGGTGACAGTGGACAACCTTGCCTTGTACCTCTTTCAACAGAGAAAGGCGCCGACAGGGCACCACCAAGCTTGATCTGCGCCGTCGGGTCCTTATATAAAATATCAATCCATCTGCGGAATACTTCTCCAAAACGCATAACCTCCAGGACCGAGGACATAAAAGGCCATGCCACCGAATCGAAAGTCTTTTGAATGTCTAGTGTCACCATTACCCTCGTGGAGGACTCAGTGGGAGGTAGCTGAAGATGGGTAAACACTCTGCGTAAATTTATATCTAAAGAAGGTGTACACTGCGCTAAATACAAACAATAGTGCAGAGCAGCTACATACAGGGTGACAAAAACCATAGAAACATATGAAAAGAAAAAATGTAGCGCATAGAATGTGCAAAAAATATTAAGGTCAATGAAATGACTGACAAACAAATGTCCATAAGTGATTCGAACGTTGATATTGAAACTTATAAGTCTCTAAATGATGGTAAATGGAATCAAATGAGTGGAATGGAACAGCATGGGATATCCCCCTAGGAAAGGTATATGGATGTAAGAAGACAAATATTCCAAATAGATGTATCATCGGATCTTCCCCAACACTGTATCTCGCAACTGCATACAACTTAGTGAAGATGGTGTGTAAGAAACTCTTACCAGAAATGGTGGACTCACTTGTCAGCGACAGAGAGTCATACGAGCGGGTTGCCTCTGAGGGCCTGAAACACGGACATCACAGCTCTGCGAACCTTCTGGGTCAAACTCTGTGTGGATCTCCCGGGGCTGCCAGGTGGGTCCTCCCAAAGGATGGCCAAGGTGCGAATCAGAGGGAATGGTGCTTCACGTGAAAACTTGGGGTGAAGACGGGTTTGGTCTCTCAAAGGGTATGTGGAGAAAAAACAAACAGGCTCCACATGGCGTAGATAAACAAGGTGGGATTTTTATTGCTAAAAAAGCCAGGCAATAATAAAATGTGATCACAGGGTATAAAAACAAAGTTTGGGCAACAAGAAGGATGCTGAAAGCGCCCAAAGTTTGGGCAACAAGAAGGATGCTGAAAGCGCCCGACGCGTTTCGATCGATGGATCGTCTACTGGGGCATACAGCATCCCCTCCAAGTTGCCTTATATTTATGGGAAAACATTCAAAAAAAGCAAATTGTATGTGCTAGCAAACAGCTTTCCCCATTGGATGAATGGGGTCACCTGATCGCACCTGACTAGACATAGCAGGTGTATAACATCATTAGTTTGCATTGATGGTATAGTTAACCTATTGGGTACCACAAGACGGACTACTAATAAAACAACAATTGCATTGTGTAGCCTCCGTCCCTTTAATGTTAGTGAGAAAACAAAGAAACTGGACCTTCTAGCTTAGTACTACCATTGCTGACACTTTAGTACTTGTTTTAAAATTGCAGAGGGGTCCATGCCAATCAGAGACTCAATAGCTGGAGACGGGCGGGACCGATAGCCAATCGCTACAGAGACATGACGCCTCTGTCGGCGCTGCCCAACCTCTGGGTGACAGACACAGGGAAATGACGTCAGGGCGCAAAGCCCGCCCGACGTCCGTCCGCTGTCACATGACCTTTGTCTCTGATAGTTTGAGAGGAGGAGGGAGGAGGGGCGTACGTGGGACCGGACGTTCTCAGCGTCGGTTCACACGTTCTTCCCCCGTGTCCCCGGAAGTGACATTCCGTACAGGCAGTGACCAGGAATCCCACCTGGATGATGGGAAACTAGTAATCCTTGTCTGAGGGATGGAAATTTTCGATAATACCATGTAAAGTGGGACAGTGTATATGAGGGGGAGCCGAACAATGAAGGGAATAGCCTCCAAATTCAACCATGCACAGCTCCCTCTCTCAAATTAGAAATTAAAAATTAAGGGACCACAAGAACACAATTCAATAAAAGAGTATCATGTCTATGGTAGCAAAAGACCCCGAAAAGGAATTAAAAAAGTTTCTGGTCTGAGCTATGCATGGTGAAGTGAATGAGAAAATAAATCAAAAACAATGTAGTAGATGTAAAGCAATTAACGCTGCCCGGCGTGCAGTATGAACAGTGCTCCTGCCGGTGGATGAACCCCAAAACAGCGTCCCCACGCTCACATTGGGAATGTGGGGTGAGTCATATCTTCCCCATGTCCGGGGTTCATCCACCGGCAGGAGCACTGTTCATACTGCACGCCGGGCAGCGTTAATTGCTTTACATCTACTACATTGTTTTTGATTTATTTTCTCATTCACTTCACCATGCATAGCTCAGACCAGAAACTTTTTTAATTCCTTTTCGGGGTCTTTTGCTACCATAGACATGATACTCTTTTATTGAATTGTGTTCTTGTGGTCCCTTAATTTTTAATTTCTAATTTGAGAGAGGGAGCTGTGCATGGTTGAATTTGGAGGCTATTCCCTTCATTGTTCGGCTCCCCCTCATATACACTGTCCCACTTTACATGGTATTATCGAAAATTTCCATCCCTCAGACAAGGATTACTAGTTTCCCATCATCCAGGTGGGATTCCTGGTCACTGCCTGTACGGAATGTCACTTCCGGGGACACGGGGGAAGAACGTGTGAACCGACGCTGAGAACGTCCGGTCCCACGTACGCCCCTCCTCCCTCCTCCTCTCAAACTATCAGAGACAAAGGTCATGTGACAGCGGACGGACGTCGGGCGGGCTTTGCGCCCTGACGTCATTTCCCTGTGTCTGTCACCCAGAGGTTGGGCAGCGCCGACAGAGGCGTCATGTCTCTGTAGCGATTGGCTATCGGTCCCGCCCGTCTCCAGCTATTGAGTCTCTGATTGGCATGGACCCCTCTGCAATTTTAAAACAAGTACTAAAGTGTCAGCAATGGTAGTACTAAGCTAGAAGGTCCAGTTTCTTTGTTTTCTCACTAACATTAAAGGGACGGAGGCTACACAATGCAATTGTTGTTTTATTAGTAGTCCGTCTTGTGGTACCCAATAGGTTAACTATACCATCAATGCAAACTAATGATGTTATACACCTGCTATGTCTAGTCAGGTGCGATCAGGTGACCCCATTCATCCAATGGGGAAAGCTGTTTGCTAGCACATACAATTTGCTTTTTTTGAATGTTTTCCCATAAATATAAGGCAACTTGGAGGGGATGCTGTATGCCCCAGTAGACGATCCATCGATCGAAACGCGTCGGGCGCTTTCAGCATCCTTCTTGTTGCCCAAACTTTGGGCGCTTTCAGCATCCTTCTTGTTGCCCAAACTTTGTTTTTATACCCTGTGATCACATTTTATTATTGCCTGGCTTTTTTAGCAATAAAAATCCCACCTTGTTTATCTACGCCATGTGGAGCCTGTTTGTTTTTTCTCCACATACCCTTTGAGAGACCAAACCCGTCTTCACCCCAAGTTTTCACGTGAAGCACCATTCCCTCTGATTCGCACCTTGGCCATCCTTTGGGAGGACCCACCTGGCAGCCCCGGGAGATCCACACAGAGTTTGACCCAGAAGGTTCGCAGAGCTGTGATGTCCGTGTTTCAGGCCCTCAGAGGCAACCCGCTCGTATGACTCTCTGTCGCTGACAAGTGAGTCCACCATTTCTGGTAAGAGTTTCTTACACACCATCTTCACTAAGTTGTATGCAGTTGCGAGATACAGTGTTGGGGAAGATCCGATGATACATCTATTTGGAATATTTGTCTTCTTACATCCATATACCTTTCCTAGGGGGATATCCCATGCTGTTCCATTCCACTCATTTGATTCCATTTACCATCATTTAGAGACTTATAAGTTTCAATATCAACGTTCGAATCACTTATGGACATTTGTTTGTCAGTCATTTCATTGACCTTAATATTTTTTGCACATTCTATGCGCTACATTTTTTCTTTTCATATGTTTCTATGGTTTTTGTCACCCTGTATGTAGCTGCTCTGCACTATTGTTTGTATTTAGCGCAGTGTACACCTTCTTTATTTTTGCACTTGTTTGTTTGACTTTTTTACACAGCAGCTATCACACGTTTTTACATATTATTTATGGATGTGTTTGAATATAGGACCTCTAGGTCCCTAAACACTGACGGTGTATTCACGCACACCAGTCCCAATACCGAACTAGGGGGTATGTTCATCAGACTAAAAAATCTGATGGTCAGCGAATTGCACCTCCAATGGGATACCGCTTTCCTTGAGCAATACGTTAAGGAACAGATGGTCCCTAGAGGTTTGAGGTGGGATGTCCATCCCCAGCAAGACGAAGCTGATTTAGAACTATGGTTCAAATTCTTTAATGAGGAGGGCTTAAAATTATTAAGATTCCTACTAGACAAAAAACAGATAAAACTGTCCCTCATTGACATTGAGATCAGGGATTTAAAGGATAAGTTAACTCCACATAAAACCTCTGCAGAATATATTTCACTATCCACTTCTCTAAAAAATACTTTGGAAAAAGAAGAGAAGGAACAGAGAAATAAAAAACAAAAGAAGTACAACAGAGACTTCACTGACTACACCACACGTTCGGTCTTTAATTGGCAGAAAAAACTCAACACTCCTCCGGTTGCCAATGGAGATCCTCCATCCGTAGAAACAGCCATGGCAACAACAGCCAATTTAGACCGAACACTTGTTTACCAACCTCCACACAAATCAGAGTCTAGAGAGCCCCCCCTTCCTAAAAAAGGGGCAGTACAAGGACCCCCCAGACCTTCTGGGGGTCCCCCCCCACCGGGGAACCGGGCAGGGAGGGGCGCCCCAAGGACTAGGGGGCGGTCCAGAGGACACCCTTTAGATCCTCACTATAAGAGTAATTCACGGGTACCCCCTTCCAACCATGGAGACCCCCGTAATTACCACACTCCTCAACGGTGGAGTCTGGACTACAATTACCATTCCCCTATTCATGTTAATAATAGATTCAGCCCCCTTCGGGACAATGTCCCTTATGAAAGGTATGGAGGTACATACTCTCATTACGAAAGAGAGGATGATTACTACCATCGTTCCCCTTACAGTTACAATCAAAGTAGGCCAGGACCCAACCATCCCCAGGGTTTTCAGAGAGGTACAGATTACCACCCAGGAAATTCAGACAGAGAAGAGGGACCAGAGGGGGGAGGAGGGTCCAACGCCAAAAGGAAAAGAGTGTAAGAGGTACGGGTATTTTCAATTTGAGTTCAGCTGTACTAACAGAAGCTGAAAAGTCGGTTCTGGACAGGGGACTCAAGTTTGTACCACCTAAACCACTTAATCATTTTGCAACATTTATTGATGTACTCAAGTTTACCCGAAAACTTAGTGTACAGAGGCACTTTCTTACCAAAATTACTCCCCCCACTCAACAGACCACGGTTTCAACCACCACTCAAGTATCGACATCTCCCCATAGTGGAATGGTACCCTCCACAGAGGTAACATCTCCACACCCCCAAGTCGTTCATTCGGGACTGTCTAATCCATCCTTATTCAATCCCCCGGGCACCACGGCCCCCTCCATCCAGGTCTTCAAAAGCTTGGTCCTTGAGGACCTGGATAGATTAGCCAAACGTCAGAAACGTCTCTATGTCAAACCCGTCATCAAGACGGGCCTAAAAACACTATGTGAAAACAAGAACCTTGTCATCCGCCCCGCTGATAAGGGCGGGGGCATTGTTATTCTTGACAGAGTAGATTATCTTAAAGAGATGAATCGGATTTTAAGCGATTCTGACACTTACCAGTGCATCCCGAGGGATCCTACAGTTCCCTTTAAAAAGGCCCTTGTGGAATTGATTGAGGAAGGTTTCTCTCTGGGAATTCTGAACAAAAAGGAAAAATGTTTTTTGGTCCCCCAAGTACCACGCATTCCCGCCATATACTACCTCCCCAAAGTTCACAAGAACCCCACCAATCCTCCCGGTAGGCCTATTGTCAGCGGGATCGATTCGGTCACGGCGAGGATTGGCAAATACGTGGACTTCTATTTACAACCTCTGGTTCAAACCACCCCCTCTTACCTGAAAGATACCAGGGACACAATCAAATTATTGGAATCGGTTTCAATTAAAAAAGGTACTCTTTTGGTAACAGCTGACGTAGCAGCACTATATACCTGCATACCACACCATCTGGGTTTCGAGGCTGTGGAAAACCACCTCTCAAGAGATGGAAGACTACCCACATTGCAGCGCAACTTCATCATGCAGCTGCTAAAATTCGCAACCAGACATAACTACTTCTGGTTTCAAGACCGTTTCTTTTTGCAACAGAGGGGTGTGGCTATGGGGGCTAAATTTGCCCCCAGTCTCGCCAACCTTTTTATGGCCCAGTGGGAGGAGGATGTCGTCTATGCTGCCCGGAGACCCGAGCTGGTTCTTTGGGCTAGGTACATAGACGACATCCTCCTCCTTTGGGAGGGAGATCTGGCATCCCTTGAGGGCTTCATGAATATTCTTAATGCCAACGATAGGGGGATTTCGTTGACTTTTGAAGCCAGTACAACGAAAGTACATTTCCTTGACCTGGAAATTTCAGTGGTGCATCAACACCTTGAGTTCCGTACCTATTTCAAACCCACGGATCGGAATGGGTACATTCCGATCGACAGCTGCCATCGGGAACAGTGGCTCCGGTCGGTGCCCCGCAGCCAGTTTTTGAGACTGAGGCGCAACTGTACCCAAACTTCCGACTTCATATCCCAATCTAAAATTCTCAGGGGTAGATTCCTTGATAAGGGGTACGATCCTCACCTTTTAGACAGTGAAATTAATAGAGCCTTGCTCACTGAAAGACAGACAACGCTCATAGAACGTCCCAAAGACAACACTACATTCGATGCAAAGTTATCTTTCTTCACCACTCATTCTATCCAATCCAATCAAATTAAAGGTATCATCCAAAAACATTGGGGAATATTACAGAATGATAGACTACTAGGGCCCGTTCTGCCCAACCGGGCCTCGGTAGTCTTCAGAGGAGCGAGGTCCATTCAGGGACAGATCGCTCCAAACATAATAGACCCCCCCAAGAAGGTGTCCTTTTTTCAGGAATGCAAGGGTTATTACCCTTGTCGTAAATGTCGGGTCTGCCTTTATAATATCGGGGGAAGACGCAAGAGCGTTACATTCAAGTCCACGGTCACCTCCCGTATTTATCACATGAAGCACTTCACTACGTGCTCTTCACAATACATTGTCTATTTGATAACCTGTCCCTGCCACAAGCAGTATGTGGGTCGCACGATCAGAACTTTTTCTGTTCGTGTCAACGAACACGTGACGGCAATCAAAAAGGGCAGGGACAAGCACACAGTACCACGTCACTACTTGGAACACCATGATAAGGACCCCACGGGAACCTTGTTCCAAGTTATTGACAGGTTCATACCACACTGGAGAGGTGAGTCACGCCTGCGAGGAGTCTCACGCCTCGAGACGTATTGGATCCACGAGTTGAGGTCCTTCTTTCCGTTTGGGTTGAACGTTGAGTGGGACCTCAACTCGTTTATCAACTCATCTTAGCCTTATCCACATTGCACTTACCTGGTTCCCTAACCATACCATCACATTTTTTTCACGATGCCCTTTTGAAACATTATTTTATCATATATTTTTAGTTTTTCTAATTTTCCCCATGGGGGCGCTGTTTTGGGGGGCACGCTCACATTGGGAATGTGGGGTGAGTCATATCTTCCCCATGTCCGGGGTTCATCCACCGGCAGGAGCACTGTTCATACTGCACGCCGGGCAGCGTTAATTGCTTTACATCTACTACATTGTTTTTGATTTATTTTCTCATTCACTTCACCATGCATAGCTCAGACCAGAAACTTTTTTAATTCCTTTTCGGGGTCTTTTGCTACCATAGACATGATACTCTTTTATTGAATTGTGTTCTTGTGGTCCCTTAATTTTTAATTTCTAATTTGAGAGAGGGAGCTGTGCATGGTTGAATTTGGAGGCTATTCCCTTCATTGTTCGGCTCCCCCTCATATACACTGTCCCACTTTACATGGTATTATCGAAAATTTCCATCCCTCAGACAAGGATTACTAGTTTCCCATCATCCAGGTGGGATTCCTGGTCACTGCCTGTACGGAATGTCACTTCCGGGGACACGGGGGAAGAACGTGTGAACCGACGCTGAGAACGTCCGGTCCCACGTACGCCCCTCCTCCCTCCTCCTCTCAAACTATCAGAGATAAAGGTCATGTGACAGCGGACGGACGTCGGGCGGGCTTTGCGCCCTGACGTCATTTCCCTGTGTCTGTCACCCAGAGGTTGGGCGGCGCCGACAGAGGAGTCATGTCTCTGTAGCGATTGGCTATCGGTCCCGCCCGTCTCCAGCTATTGAGTCTCTGATTGGCATGGACCCCTCTGCAATTTTAAAACAAGTACTAAAGTGTCAGCAATGGTAGTACTAAGCTAGAAGGTCCAGTTTCTTTGTTTTCTCACTAACATTAAAGGGACGGAGGCTACACAATGCAATTGTTGTTTTATTAGTAGTCCGTCTTGTGGTACCCAATAGGTTAACTATACCATCAATGCAAACTAATGATGTTATACACCTGCTATGTCTAGTCAGGTGCGATCAGGTGACCCCATTCATCCAATGGGGAAAGCTGTTTGCTAGCACATACAATTTGCTTTTTTTGAATGTTTTCCCATAAATATAAGGCAACTTGGAGGGGATGCTGTATGCCCCAGTAGACGATCCATCGATCGAAACGCGTCGGGCGCTTTCAGCATCCTTCTTGTTGCCCAAACTTTGGGCGCTTTCAGCATCCTTCTTGTTGCCCAAACTTTGTTTTTATACCCTGTGATCACATTTTATTATTGCCTGGCTTTTTTAGCAATAAAAATCCCACCTTGTTTATCTACGCCATGTGGAGCCTGTTTGTTTTTTCTCCACATACCCTTTGAGAGACCAAACCCGTCTTCACCCCAAGTTTTCACGTGAAGCACCATTCCCTCTGATTCGCACCTTGGCCATCCTTTGGGAGGACCCACCTGGCAGCCCCGGGAGATCCACACAGAGTTTGACCCAGAAGGTTCGCAGAGCTGTGATGTCCGTGTTTCAGGCCCTCAGAGGCAACCCGCTCGTATGACTCTCTGTCGCTGACAAGTGAGTCCACCATTTCTGGTAAGAGTTTCTTACACACCATCTTCACTAAGTTGTATGCAGTTGCGAGATACAGTGTTGGGGAAGATCCGATGATACATCTATTTGGAATATTTGTCTTCTTACATCCATATACCTTTCCTAGGGGGATATCCCATGCTGTTCCATTCCACTCATTTGATTCCATTTACCATCATTTAGAGACTTATAAGTTTCAATATCAACGTTCGAATCACTTATGGACATTTGTTTGTCAGTCATTTCATTGACCTTAATATTTTTTGCACATTCTATGCGCTACATTTTTTCTTTTCGTAAATTTATATCTGTTGCTTTCCCTGGCATGAAACCAGTTTGGTCTATATTAATCAGGGATGGTAAAATCGTCCGCAGTCTGGTCGCTAATATTTTTGTCAAGATCTTGAGGTCATAATTTAGCAGGGAGATAGGCCTATAAGAAGCACAAAGGGATACGTCTTTGCCGGGCTTAGGGATGAGGACTATGTGTGCCTGATGCATTGAAAGGGGTAAGGACATTTGTTTTTTACTTTCAGAGAAGACTTTTAACAATTTTGGTGTGATTGAACAAGGGGCTTTAAGCTAAATGCAGCAATCTGGTAGCAAACGCTGTCTCCTATGGAAACAACTCTCGCAGTATCCTACTATAGATCTTCCAGTTTAACTCACAGTAACCCACTGTAGAGCTTCCAGGTTAACTCACAATATCCCACTGTAGATCCTTAAGCTCAGCTTGCCGTCTTTCACTAGATATCTTGGACTCTCAGCTACCTGCTGGATTCTTGAGCTTCACGCACAGCTAACTGCTGTACTGTATCTTCAAGCTTTACTTACAGCTACCCACCATACTCCTTCAAACTTTACTCACAGCTACCCGCTGCCTTCCTGGATGAGTCTCCACTGAAGCTTTCGCACTACTTCACTGTCCCCGGCTAGTGAAGCATCTTCTCTGGTACTCCTTCAGAACTTCATCCCTTCCAAACTTGCCTCCGGTCGTCCCTTTGTGGCAACTTCTTCTCCTTTACCTCTGACACGATCAGGCTCCCCTCAGGCCGAGCCTATAACACATGCGGTTCCGCCCCAGGTTTCGGCTTTACCTTGGCTGCTCCTCCTTTGCAGAACCCTGGGATAGGCCTTAAGTGGACCTAGCAGCCAGCATCCCTCCTGTAGTAGCCTCAGGCTTCAGGCCTAGCAACCAGGAGTTTCTTAACACACACCCACCCAGGCCGCAGAAGAACCCTGATCACCTGACTCCTCCCAATGAAATAGCCTATCCCTGCATACACAGTGGTCAAAGAAACTCCTGCTGATTGGCTGGGACAACCTCGTTACCCATTACTTGAATTTAAGGTAATCCATCATTCTAATGCCAAAGGCAACAGTGCCACCTATTGACAGAAGAGAGACCACCCCAAACTCAGACTTAGGACAGAAATCAGTGGATCAGCCTACAAATTAGCCAGGCTAGTTACCACCTAGTAAAACTAGATTTATTAGCAGCCCTGTTTAGGACCAGGGTGGTACACATGTATATATACACTATATTACCAAAAGTATTGGGACACCTGCCTTTCCACGCACATAAACTTTGATGGCATTCCAGTCTTAGTCCGTAGGGTTCAATATTGAGTTGGCCCACTTTTGCAGCTATAACAGCTTCAACTCTTCTGGGAAGGCTGTCCACAAGGTTTAGGAGAGTGTCTTTGGGAATGTTTGACCATTCTCCCAGAAGTGCATTTGTGAGTTCAGGCACTGATGGGGATTAGAAGGCCTGGCTCGCAGTCTCTGCTCTAATTCATCCCAAAGGTGTTCTGTCAGGTTGAGTTCAGAACTCTGTGCAGGCCAATCAAGTTCCTCCACCCCAAACACGCTCATCCATGTCTTTATGGGCCTTGCTTTGTGCACTGGTTCAGGTCATTTGGTGAAGGGGGGATTATGGTGTGGGGTTGTTTCTCAGGGGTTGGGCTTGGCCCCTTAGTTCCAGCGAAGAGAACTCTTAAGATGTCAGCATACCAAGACATTTTGTAACCCTACGGACTAAGACTGGGATGCCATGAAAGTTTATGTGCGTGTAAAGGCAGGTGTCTCAATAATTTTGGTAATATAGTGTATGTCCAGGTCTGCTATCATGTGCATTTCCTTTATGTAAAAGAAGTCAGATCTCCTTCATGTACTGCCTGTCTCCTATGTTTGTTGTTAAAGCGGAGTTCCACCCAAAAGTGGAACTTCTGCTCATCTGATTCCTCCCCCCCCTCTGGTGCCACAATTGGCACCTTTCAGGGGGGAGGGGGGTGCAGATACCTGTATTAGACAGGTATCTGCACCCACTTCTGGGAATAGACTCCCGCAGGAGTCACGCCCCCTCCCGCATCCCCACCGCTGTCTCCTGGGAAACACACAGGTCCCAGGAGATAGCGGGGACCACTTAGGACGAGCAGCGCGACTCGCGCATGCGCAGTAGGGAACCGGGAAGTGAAGCCGCAACGCTTCACTTCCTTATTCCCTCACGAGAATGGCGGCGGCAGCAGCCGAGAGTCGACTTTGGCTGCCAAGATCGCTGGACTCCTGGACAGGTAAGTGTCCGTTTATTAAAAGTCAGCAGCTGCAGTATTTGTAGCTGCTGGCTTTTAATCATTTTTTTTCAGGTGGACTCCCTCTTTAACAGAACTATTTTGCACTATGCAATCCTGATATTTACAGTCAGATTTCAGTGATTACAGTCAACTTCATGTGTCATCAGATATCAGATTCTATTTGTTTGAAACAAACAGGACATGTTAGTTGTAGTCATGTGCACTACTCTCTGCACACTATCCTATAACTCAGTGGTCTCCAAACTGTGGCCCTGGGGCTGGATGTGGCCCTTTGCTTGCCTCTATCCGGCCCTTAGAGCACTATTAAATCCACCACGCACACTAATGATGGGGCACCATTCCTCCTACTGACAGGGTGCTATTCCTTCCACTGACACCAATGAGGGGGCACTATTCCTCCCACAGACGCCAATGATGGGGCACTATTCCTCCCACAGACGCCAATGATGGGGCACTATTCCTCCAACAGACACCAATGATGGGGCACTATTCCTCACACAGACACCAATGATGGGGTGCTATTCCTCCCATTGATACCAGCAATGAGGCACTATTAGTTCCAGTAAAACCAATGAGGGGCATTGTTTACTCCTACTGACAGAACATTTTCTACTCCCACTTGCCCCCCGTAAAGTCTAAAGGACAGTAAAATGGCCCTTTATTTAGAAAGTTTTGAGACCCCTGCTATAACTCATAGTGCATAGTCCCTAGTCCAGTGATGGCGAACCTTGGCACCCCAGATGTTTTGGAACTACACTTTTTCACAAAAGTCGTACACCCCTCACATTTTTGTAAATATTTTATTCTATCTTTTCATGTGACAACACTGAAGAAATGGCACTTTGCTACAATGTAAAGTAGTGAGTGTACAGCTTGTATAACAGTGTAAACTTGCTGTCCCCTCAAAATAACTCAACACACAGCCATTAATGTCTAAACCGCTGGCAACAAAAGTGAGTACACCCCTAAGTGAAAAAGTCCAAATTGGGCCCAATTAGCTATTTTCCCTCTGTTATCGCTCTCACTCTCTCATACTGATCACTGGAAGTTCAAAAAAAGAATTGTTGCTCTACATAAAGATTGCCAAGACCCTGAAACTGAGCTGCATCACGGAGGCCAAGACCATACAGCGGTTTAACAAGGCAGGTACCACTCAGAACAGGACTCGCCATGGTCGACCAAAGGAGTTGAGTGTACGTGCTCAGAGTTATATCCAGAGGTTGTCTTTGGGAAATAGACGTATGAGTACTGCCAGCATTGCTGCAGGGGTTGAAGGGGTGGGGGGTGAGCCTGTTAGTGCTCAGACCATTCGCCGCATACTGCATCAAATTGATCTGCATGGCTGTCATCCCAGAAGGAAGCCTCTTCTAAAGATGATGCACAAGAAAGCCCGCAAACAGTTTGCTGAAGACAAGCAGGCTAAGGACATGGATTACTGGAACCATGTCCTGTGGTCTGATGAGACCAAGATAAACTTATTTGGTTCAGATGGTGTCAAGCGCGTGTGGCGGCAACCAGGTGAGGAGTACAAAGACAAGTGTGTTTTGCCTACAGTCAAGCATGGTGGTGGGATTGTCATGGTCTGGGGCTGGATGAGTGCTATGGCTTATTGAGGGAACCATGAATGCCAACATGTACTGTGACATGCTGAAGCAGAGCATGATCCCCTCCCTTCAGAGACTGGGCCGCAGCGCAGTATTCCAACATGATAACGACCCCAAACACACCTCCAAGATGACCACTGCCTTGCTAAAGAAGCTGAGGGTAAAGGTGATGGACTGGCCAAGCATGTCTTCAGACCCAAACCCTATTGTGCATCTGTGGGGCATCTTTAAATGGAAAGTGGAGGAGCGCAAGGTCTCTAACATCCACCAGCTCCGTGATGTCATCATGGAGAAGTGGAAGAGGACTCCAGTGGCAATCTGTGAAGCTCTGGTGAACTCCATGCCCAAGAGGGCTAAGGCAGTGCTGGAAAATAATGGTGGTCATACAAAATATTGACACTTTTTGGTCCAATTTTGATATTTTCACTTCAAGGGTGTACTCACTTTTGTTGCCAGCAGTTTATACATTAATGGCTGTGTGTTGAGTTATTTTAAGGGTACAGCAAATTTACACTGTTATACAAGCCGTACACTCACTACTTTAAATTGTAGCAAAATTTAATTTCTTAAAAAAAAAAAAGAAAAAGAAAATCAATTTTGAGATTTGGAGAAGGCTGTGTCAGGGCCAAGATACATTAAAATACTATATATTTCATGGAATTTTTAACTTAGGAGTCATCATTCCAGGAAAACATTCCCTCCTCTCAACAGGGAATGAGGATTAAGTCATACCATCCATTGGAGAGTTAAAGTTAAGAGACAGAACTTATGTCGAAACTGAGTAAACATGAATCTGATACAAAACCAGCTGATTATGGTCAAAGGTGTGTTTTCAGACCTAATTTACAAAACCTTTAATTAAAGGAAAAGCTTGGGTAAATAACCCCATTGTTTCAAAGGGTGACATTGCCTCCCTAGTCAACCCCAATGTTGACTTAAGCTTTCCCTCAGACAATGACTGAGATGCGAGGTTAATGTTACATCAAAACGACAACAGTCCCAAATATATGAACAGACTATAATGATATTGTCTGAAAATGCCTATAAGGAGAAATTGTTTTTAAAGCTAAACCTTTCTCTAAACCCTCAGTAAGCCTGTCCAAAGTCTATTTCAAATGCTCAAGGAAGACATTCAATTCATGTATGTATGTGTTTTCTTTTTTAAATATATGTGCTGCCATAAGATAAAAATATAAATTTTGATATAGAACAAATAAAGAATTGTGTTTAGATACCCATCATTGTTGTACTACATGAAAATACCCACATAACATGTGTTGTCCCAAGACAAATAGGTTTTCATATGATATGCAGGAGTCATGCATTTATCCATATAAACATCCACTTTGTGTGATATTAATTACAATTATACTAAGTGTATTGTATTTTATACCAATTGCAGGGGTCCCTGAACAATATACATATATATTCATAAGCCCCAATATATAGATAGATGCCCATTATGAAAAAGGACATATTTTCTTTTAATAAATAATTCAGAACACATTTTCTGTCCGCAGACACACCTTAATAAAGCCAAACCTTCTGGGCTGAGCTTATGATCATTTTATGAGCTTATTGTCCCAGATGGTATAAAGGATGTGAGGGCCATAGAGAGGAGATCACAGACCCACACGCCGGATACACCCCTAGACAATCAAGAAGCCTGATGACATTTGACCACTCCCCCTTTTAGCTGGACCTTGTGACTGGAACCACTCGATGTACTGAGATTTTATTGGATATCTTCCCCTTTTAAACTGTTGGTAAGATACAGACCATACAAATATTATCTTTTTCTCTCATAATTGTAGGGATTGTAGTTTATAGTTTATGTGTTGACATTATCATATACAGTGCGCAGGGTAATTTATCATTAGCCCATATTGATGGTCTAGGCTGTGTATTATTGAAGCCATGTTTGGGGAAATTCAGATACAAACTTATATAACATCAATTTAAATTTCTGTGGTCCCAGGGAGAGTATTTGCTCCAGTCAATTTAGCAGCTCTGTTGGATTAATATTTCTTCCAAATTGACAATATCCATCTGTTGAATCTGTGAGACATACTTTCGAATTCTTCCGGCTGGAGAAATTCAGAGGACTGTTTCCCCGAGCGACAAGGGATATTGGGGGTAATTTACGAAAGGCAAATCTTGAAAGTGCACTTGGAAGTGCAGTCGCTGTACATCTGAGGGGTAGAGCTGAAATGGGGGGAAGCTCTGCTGATTTTACAATCCAATCATGTACAAGCTAAAATGCTGTTTTTTATTTTGCTTGCATGTCCCCCTCAGATGTACTTTCAGTGCACTTTCAAGTGCACTTGTAGTGCAAAGTGGATTTTCTTTTCGTAAATAACCCCCATTGTGTTCTTGGAAGTAAGGCGTGATTACCGCACATATTTTTCTAACAGAACAATTTGGGCTCCCTTGAGTTAACTGTAATATTAAGAAATAATGTTTCATTGCCGTGTTGAAGTTTTGATAATGCGTGTGTGAAATATCAATCACCAGAAATTCCAGCTCTGTATAACATTGTATAACTTGTTAATTAATAAAGTCAAATTGCTTATTAATTTTGTTGGGAGATATTTATACATTGGTAAGAAAACCCGATAAATTAACAAACTCAGGAAAGGATTGTGGTATGTACTGATTATCTGAACAAGGTTCACAAATTTACCGTAAGGGTGGAGGCACTGAAAAACAAACACTGAGATCTTAATTAAGATTCCATAACACACTCACAACAGCTGGGAGCAACAGAAAGTACTTCCACTGGTACAACACGACAGTTGTACCACTTTGGATCCAACTTTGCCCTGCGACTTGAAGTCCGACATGTGTCCGACTTCAATGAACAGGGATCCGACTTTGATTTGATCCCCGACAATACAAGGCACTGTGTCTGGTATGAATCTTTAGGAGAAACTCCACGCCAAATTAAAAAAAAAAAAACGGCATGGGTACCCCCTCCAAGAGCATACCAGGCCCTTCGGTCTGGTATGGATTTTCAGGGGAACCCCCACGTTGAAAAAACAAAATACATACCAAACCCTTATCCGAGCACACAGCCCGTTAGGTCAGGAAAGGAGGTGGGACAAGCGAGCACCCCCCCAAACCGTACTAAGTTGCATGCCTTTAACCACTTGAGCCCCGGACCATTATGCTGCCTAAGGACCAGAGGTCTTTTTCCAATTTGGCACTGCGTCGCTTTAACTGCTAATTGCGCGGTCATGCAATGCTGTACCCAAACGAAATTTGCGTCCTTTTCTTCCCACAAATAGAGCTTTCTTTTGATGGTATTTGATCACCTCTGCGGTTTTTATTTTTTGCGCTATAAACGGAAAAAGACCGAAAATTTTGAAAAAAAATGATATTTTCTACTTTTTGTTATAAAAAAAATCCAATAAACTAAATTTTAGTCATACATTTAGGCCAAAATGTATTCGGCCACATGTCTTTGGTAAAAAAAATGTCAATAAGCGTATATTTATTGGTTTGCGCAAAAGTTATAGCGTCTACAAACTAGGGTACATTTTCTGGAATTTACACAGCTTTTAGTTTATGACTGCCTATGTCATTTCTTGAGGTGCTAAAATGGCAGGGCAGTACAAAACCCCCCCAAATGACCCCATTTTGGAAAGTAGACACCCCAAGGAAATTGCTGGGAGGCATGTTGAACCCATTGAATATTTATTTTTTTTGTCCCAAGTGATTGAAAAATGACAAAAAAAAAAAAAAAAAAAAATATTTACAAAAAGTCGTCACTAAATGATATATTGCTCACACAGGCCATGGGCCTATGTGGAATTGCACCCCAAAATACATTTAGCTGCTTCTCCTGAGTATGGGGATACCACATGTGTGGGACTTTTTGGGAGCCTAGCCGCGTACGGGGCCCCGAAAACCAATCACCGCCTTCAGGATTTCTAAGGGTGTAAATTTTTGCTTTCACTCTTCACTGCCTATCACAGTTTCGGAGGCCATGGAATGCCCAGGTGGCACAAAACCCCCCAAAATGACCCCATTTTGGAAAGTAGACACCCCAAGCTATTTGCTGAGAGGCATATTGAGTCCATGGAATATTTTATATTTTGACACAAGTTGCGGGAAAGTGACACTTTTTTTTTTTTTTTTTTTTTTTTTTTCATAAAGTTGTCACTAAATGATATATTGCTCACACAGGCCATGGGCATATGTGGAATTGCACCCCAAAATACATTTAGCTGCTTCTCCTGAGTATGGGGATACCACATGTGTGGGACTTTTTGGGAGCCTAGCCGCGTACGGGACCCCGAAAACCAATCACTGCCTTCAGGATTTCTAAGGGTGAAAATTTTTGATTTCACTCTTTACTGCCTATCACAGTTTCGGAGGCCATGGAATGCCCAGGTGGCACAAAACCCCCCCAAATGACCCCATTTTGGAAAGTAGACACCCCAAGCTATTTGCTGAGAGGCATGGTGAGTATTTTGCAGCTCTCATTTGTTTTTGAAAATGAAGAAAGACAAGAAAAAACATTTTTTTTTTTCTTTTTTCAATTTTCAAAACTTTGTGACAAAAAGTGAGGTCTGCAAAATACTCACTATACCTCTCAGCAAATAGCTTGGGGTGTCTACTTTCCAAAATGGGGTCATTTGGGGGGGTTTTGTGCCACCTGGGAATTCCATGGCCTCCGAAACTGTGATAGGCAGTGAAGAGTGAAATCAAAAATTCATGCCCTTAGAAAGCCTGAAGGCGGTGCTTGGTTTTCGGGGTCCCGTACGCGGCTAGGCTCCCAAAAAGTCTCACACATGTGGTATCCCCGTACTCAGGAGAAGCAGCAGAATGTATTTTGGGGTGTAATTTCATATATTTCCATGGCATGTTTGAGCAATATATCATTTAGTGACAACTTTGTGCAAAAAAAAAAAAAAAAAAAAAAAATTTGTCTCTTTCCCGCAACTTGTGTCGCAATATAAAATATTCAATGGACTCGACATGCCTCTCAGCAAATAGCTTGGGGTGTCTACTTTCCAAAATGGGGTCATTTGGGGGGGTTTTGAACTGTCCTGGCATTTTATGCACAACATTTAGAAGCTTATGTCACACATCACCCACTCTTCTAACCACTTGAAGACAAAGCCCTTTCTGACACTTATTGTTTACATGAAAAAGTTTTTTTTTTTTTGCAAAAAAATTACTTTGAACCCCCAAACATTATATATTTTTTTAAAGCAAATGCCCTACAGATTAAAATGGTGGGTGTTTCATTTTTTTTTTTCACACAGTAATTGCGCAGCGATTTTTCAAACGCATTTTTTGGGGAAAAAACACACTTTTTTAAATTTTAATGCACTAAAACACGCTATATTGCCCAAATGTTTGATGAAATAAAAAAGATGATCTCAGGCCGAGTACATGGATACCAAACATGACATGCTTTAAAATTGCGCACAAACGTGCAGTGGCAACAAAATAAATACATGTTTAAAAGCCTTCAAAAGCCTTTACAGGTTACCACTTTAGATTTACAGAGGAGGTCTACTGGAAAAATTACTGCACTCGATCTGGCCTTCGCGGTGATACCTCACATGCATGGTGCAATTGCTGTTTACGTTTGACGACAGACCGCCGCTTGCGTTCGCCTTAGCGCGAGAGCAGGGGGCGACAGGGGTGTTTTTTTTTTTTGTTTTTTTTTTCTTTATTATTTTTTTGCTTTTTTAATCTTACTTTTAAACTGTTCCTTTCATATTTTTTTTTTTAATCATTTTTATTGTTATCTCGGGGAATGTAAATATCCCCTATGATAGCAATAGGTAGTGACAGGTACTCTTTTTTGAAAAAATTGTGGTCTATTAGACCCTAGATCTCTCCTCTGCCCTCAAAGCAAATGACCACACCAAGATCGGTGTGATAAAATGCTTCCCCAATTTCCCAATGGCGCTATTTACATCCGGCGAAATCTAAGTCATGAAATACTCGTAGCTTCCGGTTTCTTAGGCCATAGAGATGTTTGGAGCCACTCTGGTCTCTGATCAGCTCTATGGTCAGCTGGCTGAATCACCGGCTGCATTCTCAGGTTCCCTGTTGAGACAGGAGAGCCAGAGAAAAACACGGAAGACGGTGGGGGGGGGGGGGCATTCCCTCCCACGGCTTGTAAAAGCAGTCTAGAGGCTAATTAGCCGCTAGGATTGCTTTTACATGAAAGCCGACCGCTGGCTGAAAAGAATGATACCAAGATGATACCTAAACCTGCAGGCATCATTCTGGTATAACCACTCAAAGTCGTGAATGGCGTACCTGAAGACAAAAAAATGGTTAACAATGGTTAACAATAAAGCACAGTAAAGTGTAAATAATTACACACCTGAAAAACAAACATGATAAAACATAATAACAATAACAATAACAATAACAATCAATAACAATCAATAACAATAACAATAACAATAACAATAACAATAACAATCAATAACAATAACAATAACAATAAAACATTGCAGAATAGAATACAGTAAAAAAGAGCAGAACAATAGAGAGAGAGAATAGAGAGAGAGAGAACAATAAAACAACAACTATTTTTTTTTATTTCATATTTTTTTTTTTTTTTTACACTTTTTTTTGTAACTAACTTTTATAACGGTAACCGGTTCCAGGTTCGGGTCTCTCAAAATGCGATGGCATCTTGGGAGACCCTGTGAAAGTGTGCCTAGTCTGTGCAATGCTGTACCCTACGCTAATACTCAACTAGTGAATGGTAGCGTTCAAAACATTCACCAATGCAAAGACCAGGATTGTCAGGACAGGAGGGACAATAATAGCGGGTGTCACGCCTATATCCGCGCTTGCTGCAGACACGACATCTTTTTTGGGGGGTTCGCTGGGTAGGGGTACTCGGGAGGACATAAAAATGCCTCTCATGCAGCCGACTGCATTTGGTTGGGGATGTGAATGGGGGAAGTACGGGCGCTGCAGAAGCGGTGGGTTCCCAATTAGGATTGGCGAATGCAGCAGGAAGGGCACTATGGGCACGACGGGCCTGTGTTTGTCTTTTTGGTGGCAGCGGGACACTACTTGTGCTTGCCACCTCACCAGCTTGAACTGCACTTATGGGACTCGCCACGTCACCACGTGTTACTGCAGTGCTGGTTTGACTACGATCGGGGTGTACTAGGCCGCTGGCGCTTGCCAGTTCACCAAAACACTACCAAAAAACTGTTAGCGATCGCAGGGATCAGGCCTGACTCTGCGAACGCTGCAGTTATGCGTTTAGTGTTTTGTAAGTGACAGTGATCGATCGATACCGCACTTGGGTGGGCTGGGCTGGGCCGGGCGGAGGGGCAAAACGCAGGTGCTAGCAGGTATCTGGGCTGATCCCGCTAACACTGCGTTTTTGGGAACCCTAAACTGCTGGGGACGCTAGTATAGATCTGATCGGATCAGATATTGATGCGATCAGATACTATACCACTAAGGGAGGTGTACAGTGCGTGCGTGGGTGTTAGCGGTACTGGCGCTAATCTGACGCTGCCTGGGGCTGGTGCTTGCCAGTTCACCAAAACGCTACAAAAAAAACTGTTAGCGATCGCAGGGATCAGGCCTGACTCTGCGAACGCTGCAGTTATGCGTTTAGTGTTTTGTAAGTGTCAGTGATCGATCGATACTGCACTTGGGTGGGCTGGGCTGGGCCGGGCGGAGGGGCAAAACGCAGGTGCTAGCAGGTATCTGGGCTGATTCCGCTAACACTGCGTTTTTGGGAACCCTAAACTGCTGGGGACGCTAGTATAGATTTGATCGGATCAGATATTGATGCGATCAGATACTATACCACTAAGGGAGGTGTACGGTGCGTGCGTGGGTGTTAGCGGTACTGGCGCTAATCTGACGCTGCCTGGGGCTGGTGCTTGCCAGTTCACCAAAATGCTACCAAAAAAACTGTTAGCGATCGCAGGGATCAGGCCTGACTCTGCGAACGCTGCAGTTATGCGTTTAGTGCCTTGTAAGTGACAGTGATCGATCGATACTGCACTTGGGCTGGGCCGGGCGGAGGCACAAAACGCAGGTGCTAGCAGGTATCTGGGCTGATCCCGCTAACACTGCGTTTTTGGGAACCCTAAACTGCTGGTGACGCTAGTATAGATCTGATCGGATCAGATATTGATCCGTTCAGATACTATACCACTAAGGGAGGCGCATGCTGCGTGTGTGGGTGTTAGCGGTACTGGCGCTAATTTGACGCTGCCTGGGGCGACGCATATCGCCGCCGGGCGATCGGGGGGCTAAACCTTTATTTGGTAATAAACGGCGGGTGCCCTGACACTATAAAAAATAAACAAACTAACCAGCGTCACCCGTATCGGTTATACGGTGATCAGTGGTGAAAGGGTTAACTAGGGGGCAATCAAGGGGTTAAAACATTTATTAGATAGTATATGGGGGTCCCTGACGCTATAAAACGCTGACGGCGAACCTAAATATTTACCTCACTAACTAGCGTCACCAGCGACACTAATACAGCGATCAGAAAAATGATCGCTTAGCGACACTGGTGACAGGGGGTGATCAAGGGGTTAAAACTTTATTAGGGGGGGTTAGGGGGGTACCCTAGACCTAAAGGGGGGTAATATACACTGTCCCAACACTGTCACTGTCACAAACTGACACTATGCAGTAATCAGAAAAAAAAAAAAAAAAAAAAAAAAAAAACTGCTGGTGTCAGTTTGTGACAGGGGGGGGGGGGGTGATTGGGGGGGGATCGGGGGGCGATCGGGGGGGGGATCGGGGTGATTTGTGTGCCTGGCATGTTCTACTGTGTGTGTAGTGTTTGTGCACTCACATACTTGTCGTCTCTCCTCGGGCCGGAACGGAAAATACCGACCCGAGGGGAGATGACATCACTTCCTTTGCTGCTGTTTAGCATACAGCAGCAAAGGAGTGTTTTCATTGGCCGGCGGCGATCGCGAGGGGGGGGCCACGAACGGATGGTCTCCCCCTCATCACCGATCGCCGCTGGACAAACGACGACCGCCTCGGGCACCGGGGGGGGGTCCGATCGGACCCCCCACCCGCGGAAGGCAAATCACGTACCCTGTACGTGATTTTGCCTGTCCGTGCCACTTTGCCGACGTACATCGGCGTGAGGCGGTCGTCAAGTGGTTAACATGGGGGGGTAGGTGCTTGGGGGGGGGTCCCAAAGCACCTCTTCCCTATTTTGATGAGGACAAGGGCCTCTTCCCGACAACCCTGGCCGTTGGTTGCAGGGGTCTGCGGGTGGGGAGCTTATCAGAATCATTTAACAAGGGGGCCCCCAGATCCCGACCCCCCACCCTATGTGAATAAGTATGGTACATTGTACCCCTACCCATTCACCTAAAAAAGTGTCAAAAATAAAACACATTACACATGTTTTTAAAGTAATTTATTAAGGCAGCTCCGTCTTCACTTCCGATCTCTCCTCCCCTCTCCGGCTCTTCTGTGTCCTCCGCTGACATCTTCTGCCTCTGTCGGTTCTCTCCCCTCTCCGGTTCTTCTCCGTTCTCTCTCCAGTTCTTCTCCCTCTGTCCGCTGTTTTCTACTGGGTCTCCTCCGCTGTCTTCTAGCTCTTTTGCGCTGTCTTCTCCCTTTGTTCTTCTTCCGATGTTGACTCAACGTTTCCTCCGGCTCTAATTCAGGGTACGCCACTACTTATATTGGCATGGGGCGGAGGTCACTGTCTGACGTCATCCAGTGGCCCGGTCCCTTATGATGTCACCGCCCGGGGCATGATGGGTGGTGACGTCATAAGAGGCGTGCCTGAGGTAACCCAGCCCTATGCCAATATAAGTAGTGGCACACCGCGTACCCGGCATTAGAGCGGGAGAGAGCGTTGAGTCAACATCGGAAGAAGAACAGAGGGAGAAAACAGCGGAGAAGACCGGGCAAAAGAGCGAGAAGACTGCGGAGGAGACATCAGCGGAGGACACAGAAGAACTGGAGAGGGGAGAAGAGATCGGAAGAGATGGCAGAGCTGCCTTAATATATTACTTAAAAACATGTGTAATGTGTTTTATTTTTGACACTTTTTTTAGGTGAATGGGTAGGGGTACAATGTACCCCATACACATTCACATAGGGTGGGGGGCCGGAATCTGGGGGCCCCCTTGTTAACGGGGGCTTCCAGATTCCGATAGGACCCTGACAATCAACAGCCATGGTTGTCGGGAAGAGGCCCTTGTCCTCATCAACATGGGGACAAGGTGCTTTCCGGTGGGGGGGGCAGTCCCCTCCCTGCCCTAAAGCACCCACCCCCAATGTTGAGGGAATGCGGCCTGGTACGGTTCAGGAGGGAGGATGCCCATTAAACAACCTTATAGAATAACAGAAATCCTGACTAATAAAACTAACCATATAGAATATGTAAAAAATTAGGAACATTGTCAAACAAGGTAAAGTGGAAATGCAGGGAACAAATAGGAAAGGGGAACCAGGACAGGGATCAGGAACAAGGGAAAAAAGGGGTTCACAGAGAAGCCCAGCAACACATGTGAAATGGAGTGACAGATCTAGCAGAACACTGCAGAAAGGAGAGATACTCAATCAAGACCAGGAGATGAGATCTTTGGTGGCTCAGATCCTTCATACGACTCCAGTAAATTCCATTACTTCAGCCTGAAGAAGCAAGGATTTTGGAATATCCAGATGAAGGGATTTTAATATAATAAAATACCACCTGGTTTTACCGATGGCGACTCTCTATTTTTTTTCTACTGGTATAATACTCATACTGAGGTCATTCTTGTGGCTGGCTGCTGACCGCTGGATATACTCCAAGTCTCCAGGAACATTTGGCTTATGGGTCAGGTGCTGGGAAGATTAAAGACCCTGGCTATTAGCCACAAGCTTAGACAGCTTTTGCAGCTGGTAACCTTGCACTCTATGTGGTGGTGGATTCACGTTGTCTTATAAGAAGTCACTGAAGGTTGTATCACATGGGGGGTTATTTACTAAAGGAAAATCCACTTTGCACTGCAAGAGCACTTGAAAGTGCACTGAAAGTGCACCTGGAAGTAAAGTCGCTGTAGATCCGAGGGGGACATGCAAGGAAAATAAAAAACAGCATTTTAGCTTGCACATGATTGGATGATAAAATCAGCAGAGCTTCCACTCATTTCAGATCTACCCCTTAGATTTAGAGTGACTGCACTTCCAAGTGCATTTTCAGTGCACTTGAAAGTGCACTTGCAGTGCAAAGTGGATTTGCCTTTCATAAATAACCCCCAGGGTGTCTTATCAAACATTTCCTTTCTTTGGAAGTTTCAAGGACTGTAGATTCATTTATTTATCATTTATGCTCACGTATTATGTGCCTTGTTTGCAGTCATCCTTTGTGATTTGTTTCACAATTTGATCGGACTGATTGACCTGATTGATCTTATCTATTGCACGTTTTTTTATTTTTTATATGTTTAAGCACAGCTCCTTATGTTTTTTATTTATAATTTTATTTCACTTTGAGTTGCAGCTGGTGTGGAGTGTTTAAAACAGCTCAGTTTTTTTCTTTAACATGTATAGCTCTTAGATAAAGAGCCTTCTTTTCCAGAAAAATTACCTTTGCCTGGATGTATCCCAGGTCAGACCTGTAGTAGGTGCATGGAAGGCTGAAGAGCTGGTTTTTCCCAGCCAAAGTTCTGAAGCAGCTGAATTGTCTTTTAGACATATACTGAGAATTGTAAGGGAGAATAATCCTTCAGAAGAAGATCATCTGTAGCCTGTCACCTGATTGCCCTGAGTTCTGAGAAGGCAAACAAGGGTCCTAAGACCTCTGTAAACACACTGGGAGCAGAGGAGAAGCCTTATGCCGCGTACACACGGTCGGACTTTGCAGCTACAAAAGTCGGACAGTCTGTCCGACATACTTCCGGCGTACCTTCGGCGGACTTGGGGCAGACTTTCTTACGAACGGACTTGCCCACACACGACCACACAAAAGTACGCCAGTTTAGTACGCTGTGACGTACACCAAGTCCGACGAGACTATAAAACGGAAGTTCAATAGCCCGTACGACACCCTTTGGGCTCCTTCTGCTAATCTCGTGTTTATCTCGTGTTAGTAGAAGTTTGGTGAGAGACGATTCGCGCTTGTGAGACTCGTATTTTTCAGTTCGTTTTAACTGTTGTTCAGTCTGTGCTTGTGAGGTTTGTATCTGCTTTTCAGTGCGTTTGGTCAGTTGGCATTGAGAAATCTTTGTTTTATTGGCCGCTCGTTCCTGATTTTTAGGTCGTTCTTCACAGGCCTTGCTGTTCTTCAGTGCGTTCTGTTTAGTGCGTTCTGACCAGCCGACCGTTTTGAAGCCATGTTACCTTACGTACTCGTCGTAGAGCTCGTGCATTGTATGTGCTTGGTGCTGTAGTTTATTCTTCAGCCCAAGACCAGTCCATGAACAGGGCGAGGAGGAGTTCATGGACCAAGAATTGGTTGCTTCAGCGTGACCAGTTCTGTCACATGCCTTTGCTCCGTGAGATCCGTGAGAATAATCCTGAGGATTTCAGGAACTTTCTCCGGATGACGGACCCCGTTTTTGATCGTTTGGTGGCTTTGCTGACCCCCTATATCAGCAGGCAGGATACCTGCATGAGGCAAGCCATCACTCCGGAGCAGAGGCTGGTCGCTACCTTGCGGTATTTGGCCACAGGGAGAAGCCTGCAGGACCTTAAGTTCTCGACAGGCATCTCCCCCCAGGCTCTGGGGATCATTATCCCAGAGACCTGTTCTGCCATCATACAGGTCCTGCAGAAGGACTATATTAAGGTAAGCTATTTTTATTTTATTAGCATCACATGTTCTTTTATGTAATCTTTGATAATGTAATGTATTTCTTGCTTCAAACACTACTTCCCATCATTGCAATATAGTGTGAATGTCCCCTTTTTATCCTCACACATGCTGGGATTTTTTCCTGTTATTTTTTGTCATGCATGTATAGTTTCCTTCAATAACCTTCCCAGCATGAAGTGATGGGAACATATCCACCTAGTCTACTCATTTTGAATGTATTTTGTTGGAGTGTATTTAGTGTGCTTATAATTAGCAATTAGCTAGATTTCACAACCCCCCCCCCCACCTGAACTCACTCCAAATAGTGTGCTGCTAATTAGCAATTAGCTAGATTTCACAACCCCCCCCCCCCCCCCCCACCTGAACTCACTCCAAATAGTGTGCTGCTAATTAGCAATTAGCTAGATTTCACAACCCCCCCACCCCCCCCCACCTGAACTCACTCCAAATAGTGTGCTGCTAATTAGCAATTAGCTAGATTTCACAACCCCCCCACCCCCACCCTCGTTAAAATTTGCTTGAATGTTCTGTGGTGTTGATTTGTCTAAAGCAAATCTATGTTGCACTTTGCAAAATGCATGTGCACTCTACAAGTGCATTTGTTCCAGTGCTTTAGTAAATGAGCAGAAGCTCTGCTGATTTCCATCATCAAATCATATGCAAGCCTCAAAGTGTTTTCATTAATTGCCCTTGCATGTGATTGTGTACTGTTTGCAACATGAATGCCTTTTGACATTACCTCATTTACTGTAAGCTGGTTTGCAACTGCACCTGCAGAGTGCGACAACTGCAGTCTTGTAGCCTTTGTTATCCCTAAATTCCTGCGTGTTGTTAAAGTAATTTTTTTTTGGGATTTCACAACCCCCTAAAATGTAATCAATGTTCTATCAGAGGGGGTGAGCAATCTGATAAGTGTGCCTTTTTCCATATTAGTTATTCCAGAAGAATTAAATTATTGAATGTTATACTGATGCTGGGGAATAATGTTTTTAATTGTCTAATTTTCTTGCAATGTTAGCTTCCAAATTAATTGATTTTGGTTTTCTTGTTTGATTCCCCAGTTTCCTTCAACGCCACAGGAATGGCAGACTGTGGCATCCCATTTTGCCAGCCGTTGGGACTTTCCCAATTGTGGAGGGGCTATAGATGGGAAACATGTCCACATTGTGCCACCACCCCATTCGGGGTCATATTATTTTAATTATAAGGGGTTCCACAGTATTGTTTTAATGGCGGTGGTGTCGGCACACTATGATTTTTTATATGTGGACGTGGGGAAGAATGGCCGGATGTCGGATGGAGGAGTATTTGCCCAGACGGAGTTCTGCCAGCGTCTCCAGAGTGGTGGCCTGGGATTGCCACCTGATGAGGATAACGTGGAAGGACTCCCCTTTGTCTTCATTGCCGATGAAGCCTTCGCTCTGAGCAAGCACCTCATGAGGCCATTCCCCCAAAGAACCCTCACCCCGGAGAGGAGGGTTTTTAATTACCGGCTGGCCAGAGCTAGAAGAGTGGTTGAGAATGCGTTTGGAATTCTGGCCAGCCGGTTCCGCCTGTTTCAAACAGCCATTAATTTGGCGGAATACAAACTTAATTTTATAATTTTATCATGCTGCATTCTGCACAACTTTTTAAATAAGCATTCTGCCAATTATATAGGCACAGTTGGGCCTGAGGCCGGACAAATAGAAGCCAACCTTACAGGCCTGGATACTGTCCGTACTGGCTTGGCCCCCCAAAGTTCCCGTCAGGTTAGACAGCAATATGTTGATTATTTTATGGGTAGGGGGGCCATTGCAATGGGCCAGGATATATAATTTTTTGACAATAAAAAAAATATTGCTGAAATCTGGCATTATATTTATTGCTTGCCTTTCTTTTGGGCTGTCTCCTAGGTTATGGTCGAGCAGTTGTAGTGCCAACTGTATTAGAATTTTAAAAATGTCTAAATAAGCTCCATTGCCACTGTAAACAACTTT